>JBBGZY010001182.1:0-447500 GCA_037952925.1 Lithobates clamitans
TGATGCCTTAGTCAGACAGAATACCTGAATATAAAGAAGGGGAAGCCTATAGCGTGTGTAGTCCTCCTGATCCTGGAGCGGAACGCACACTGAGTCAGGACGCTGTCCTTTTTGTGTGCCCGTCCCGTCCGTCGACGTCCAATCGGCGGCCGCCGACGTGACGTCATCCGGACCGGCCAAGGGCTCTACGTGCGCATGCGCCCCCACCAGCCGGAAGGGCCGTCAATCTGAACGGCGCCTCCAGTAAGAGGGCGGCGCACACACATCGCGAGCTGCATCCGCCGGCTAGGATAGCCAGCCGATGCGCGCGCCGCATCGGAGGGGACCAATGCGGCGCTGGGCGGCCGCATAGCAGTAAAGAATGCACCACCAGGTGGCACCAGCGTACACCTCCATCCGTTGAGGCAAGCGCACAGAGAGAAATTATAAACATGTACCTTGAAACAAAGGGGGGTTATTTAAAACATATATTACAATACAAAGGAGCAATATAGAAATTTCTAATATTGCATATGAGTACCTCCATACTTATACTTGATATATCTGCTTACTAGCGAACTATGTATGTACCTTCAACATGATCTCTATATCTATAGGATGGATATTGGGCCCGTGTAAGTTGGTCCGGATTGACCAGAGGGGGCATATGCTTACAGAAAAAGCAACCAATGGAAATTACAAAAAGGGTTTATAGGACTGTGATTCATTAATGCCAGGGGCCCGAGTCGCATTTAAACGCTCTATCCACAATGTTTCCTGCCTTAAAATTTGTTTGTCCCAGTCACCGCCACGAGAGCTTCTGGGAATAACCGCAAGGGCAAAAAAGGAGACCACCGAGGTGTCAAATTTGTGGTAGAGGTCCAAGTGTCTACTGACAGATGTAATCATTTTTCCTCCTCCAGAATAGTATACATGATCTTTAATACGTGAGCGGAAGTGTCGGATAGTTTTTCCGACGTAGAAGGCTTGGCACTCACAGGTCATGAGGTAAACTAGGCCCTGAGTCTCACAGTTAGCATGAAAATGAGGAATAAATGTTTCTCCATTGGGGAGTTGGAATCTGGTCCCTGTGCGGATCCAGGGGCAAAATGAACATCTGCCACATCTGGTCATTCCTGTCGGATGGGATTGTGTTGTAGAGTCATTGCTAAAATGACTGGATGTGAGTTTGTCCCTAAGGGATCTGCTTCTTCGAAAGGTAATGGTGGGGGTGGGGGTGGTATACTTGGCCAGGATCGGGTCGGGTATTACGCTATTACGCGAAGACCCGATCCTGGCCAAGTATACCACCCCCACCCCCACCATTACCTTTCGAAGAAGCAGATCCCTTAGGGACAAACTCACATCCAGTCATTTTAGCAATGACTCTACAACACAATCCCATCCGACAGGAATGACCAGATGTGGCAGATGTTCATTTTGCCCCTGGATCCGCACAGGGACCAGATTCCAACTCCCCAATGGAGAAACATTTATTCCTCATTTTCATGCTAACTGTGAGACTCAGGGCCTAGTTTACCTCATGACCTGTGAGTGCCAAGCCTTCTACGTCGGAAAAACTATCCGACACTTCCGCTCACGTATTAAAGATCATGTATACTATTCTGGAGGAGGAAAAATGATTACATCTGTCAGTAGACACTTGGACCTCTACCACAAATTTGACACCTCGGTGGTCTCCTTTTTTGCCCTTGCGGTTATTCCCAGAAGCCCTCGTGGCGGTGACTGGGACAAACAAATTTTAAGGCAGGAAACATTGTGGATAGAGCGTTTAAATGCGACTCGGGCCCCTGGCATTAATGAATCACAGTCCTATAAACCCTTTTTGTAATTTCCATTGGTTGCTTTTTCTGTAAGCATATGCCCCCTCTGGTCAATCCGGACCAACTTACACGGGCCCAATATCCATCCTATAGATATAGAGATCATGTTGAAGGTACATACATAGTTCGCTAGTAAGCAGATATATCAAGTATAAGTATGGAGGTACTCATATGCAATATTAGAAATTTCTATATTGCTCCTTTGTATTGTAATATATGTTTTAAATAACCCCCCTTTGTTTCAAGGTACATGTTTATAATTTCTCTCTGTGCGCTTGCCTCAACGGATGGAGGTGTACGCTGGTGCCACCTGGTGGTGCATTCTTTACTGCTATGCGGCCGCCCAGCGCCGCATTGGTCCCCTCCGATGCGGCGCGCGCATCGGCTGGCTATCCTAGCCGGCGGATGCAGCTCGCGATGTGTGTGCGCCGCCCTCTTACTGGAGGCGCCGTTCAGATTGACGGCCCTTCCGGCTGGTGGGGGCGCATGCGCACGTAGAGCCCTTGGCCGGTCCGGATGACGTCACGTCGGCGGCCGCCGATTGGACGTCGACGGACGGGACGGGCACACAAAAAGGACAGCGTCCTGACTCAGTGTGCGTTCCGCTCCAGGATCAGGAGGACTACACACGCTATAGGCTTCCCCTTCTTTATATTCAGGTATTCTGTCTGACTAAGGCATCAATTGGATTATAGCATATACTGCTGGATGGTGACTTTATACTTTTAACTGAGGCTCCATTCTCCCCCTCTTTTCTCCTCCTCTGTATTTTCTTCTTCCCTATGTTCCTGGTTCCATTTATACTTTAGGATTTATACCCTAGTTTACACTGGGTATCATAACAGTGACGCTGCGCTCTTTGCCTGCTTGCACTCCATGGTAAAACTCAGAGGCACATAGACTACAGTTCTCGATCCATAGGACTAATAGTGGTGAGTGTCCTAGACCACAGCAAGGAAATAGGTTACTATTGGCACATATATGGATATATAAATGCTTACGTCTGATATATATACATATATACATATATGTATCCTTTTCTTTCTTTAAAAGTGCATTACCTTCTCTACTTCAAAAACAGGCCCATATACATGTTTATAAGAAAAGAGCAAACATACCGGTACTGACTCGAGACGAATAGCTCTATTATATGGTCAAGTCACCTGGTCTTTCCTTGCTAGCGGACTATTACCCCCCTTTAATGTTTCATATTGGTTTTAAATGTAAGTACTGTTTCCATATTTACTTTCATTATTTGTCTGTGCTACCTATGTATATACACACCCCCTCTACCTTTCCTCTCCCTTCCTCCCTTTTTTCCCCCTTTCCCTCTCTCCCTTCTCCTCCTGCTTTTCCCGTTCTCCCCCTTTTCCCCTTCCTCCCTTCCCCCCCCCCCCCTTTTTCTCCCCCTTTTCCCCGTTTTCCCATCTCTCCCCTTTCCCCCTCTTTTTTCCCCTTCATTGCCCCTCTTTTTCCCCTCCTCCCCCTCCCTCCCCTTTTTCCCCCTGTTTCCCCCCCCCCCTTTTTTCTTCCCCTCTTTCCCTTTTTCCCTCCTTTCCCCCCCCCCCCTTTTTCCCTTCCCCCCCCTCCCCCCCTTTCTGTCCTGTTCCTTTTCCTAAATACCTGACCGGGGTTATAAACCTGAACCATTGTATATACCACCTATAATTATGTTGTGCACGCCCCCATAGCAGTCCTTTAGTATCACTGGGGCGCTGGCGCCCACCACCACTCCTATATGAGCAAGCGCACAATTGTTCTTTCTGGTACTAGATATGTGGCGCCCTTGTAGACGCCTGTTTCTTGCCTATGTGTATATGTACTAATAATAAACTGTAATGTTATATACCTTGATAGCTACATCATATACGGCTATTGCTCTTGAGGAAGCGTAATCCATACGCGAAACATGTCGAGCATCGATCAATCCCAACATGTGAACTGACTATGAAACTGCTATATAGCCATCTCTCCGGACCTATCTACATGGGAAGCTGTTTCTCCTAAATGCCCGAAGATTTTCTTACTGTAGACGGTGTTGTATAGCAATGATTCTAGTACAGACACATGTTGTGTTTTAAACCATTATTATTTTTGTTTTTGTTTTGTTATGTATGTCTTTTGATATCAAATAAAATAAGGAATTTTTTATCTATATTTTTTGTGGTGCCTAAAAAGTCCATAAGTCCCTTCTCCCCCGGTTTTTGATATATGCTTTAAAATTGCGCACAAACGTGCAGTGCGACAAACTAAATACATTTTTAAAAGCCTTTAAAAGCCTTTACAGGTTACCACTTTAGATTTACAGAGGAGGTCTACTGCTAAAATTACTGCCCTTGATCTGACATTCGCGGTGACACCTCACATGCATGGTGCAATTGCTGTTTACATTTGACACCAGACCGACGCTTGCCTTCGCCTTAGCGTGAGAGCAGGGGGGGACAGGGGTGTTTTTTTTTTTTTTTCTTTTTTTTTTTTTTCTTTTTTATCTTATTTTTAAACTGTTCCTTTCATTTTTTTAAAAATCATTTTTATTGTTATCTCAGGGAATGTAAATATCCCCTATGATAGCAATTGGTAGTGACAGGTACTCTTTCTTGAAAAAATTGGGGTCTGTTTACATCCGGCAAAATCTAAGTCATGAAATGCTCATAGCTTCCGGTTTCTTAGGCCATAGAGATGTTTGGAGCCACTCTGGTCTCTGATCGGCTCTATGGTCAGCTGGCTGAATCACCGGCTGCATTCTCAGGTTTCCTGTTGAGACAGGAGAGACAGAGAAAAACACGGAAGACGATGGGGTGGGGCGTTCCCTCCCACTGCTTGTAAAAGCAGTCTAGAGGCTAATTAGCCGCTAGGATTGCTTTTACATGAAAGCCGACCGCTGGCTGAAAAGAATGATACCAAGATGATACCTAAACCTGCAGGCATCATTCTGGTATAACCACTCAAAGTCGTGAATGGCGTACCTGAAGACAAAAAAATGGTTAACAATAAAACACAGTAGACGGTAAAGTATAAAAAATTGCATACCTGAAAAGCAAACATGATAAAACATAATAACAATAAAACATTGCAGAATAGAATACAGTAAAAAAAAGAGCAGAACAATAGAGAGAGAATAGAGAGAGAGAGAACAATAAAACGACAACTATTTTTTTTTTTTTTTTTTTACATTTTTTTTGTAACTAACTTTTATAACTGTAACCGGTTCCAGGTTCGGGTCTCTCAAAATGCGATGGCATCTTGGGAGACCCTGTGAAAGTGTGCCTAGTCTGTGCAATGCTGTACCCTACGCTAATACTCAACTAGTGAATGGTAGCGTTCAAAACATTCACCAATGCAAAGACCAGGATTGTCAGGACAGGAGGGACAATAATAGTGGGTGTCAAGACCTATATCCGTGCTTGTTGCAGACACAACATCTTTTTTGGGGGGGTTCGCTGGGTAGGGGTATTCGGGAGGACATAAAGAAAATGCCTCTCATGCAGCCGACTGCATTTGGTTGGGGATGTGAATGGGGGAAGTACGGGTGCTGCAGAAGTGGTGGGTTCCCAATTAGGATTGGCAAATGCAGCAGGAAGGGCACTATGGGCACGACGGGCCTGTGTTTGTCTTCTTCTTGGTGGCAGCGGGACACTACTTGTGCTTGCCACCTCACCAGCTTGAACTGCACTTATGGGACTCGCCACGTCACCAAGTATTACTGCAGTGCTGTTTTGACTATGACCGGGGTGTACTAGGCCGCTGGTGCTTGCCATTTCACCAAAACGCTACCAAAAAAACTGTTAGCGATCGCAGGGATCAGGCCTGACTCTGCGAACGCTGCAGTTATGCGTTTAGTGTTTTGTAAGTGACAGTGATCGATCGATACTGCACTTGGGTGGGCTGGGCTGGGCTGGGCCGGGCGGAGGGGCAAAACGCAGGTGCTAGCAGGTATCTGGGCTGATCCCGCTAACACTGCGTTTTTGGGAACCCTAAACTGCTGGGGACGCTAGTATAGATCTGATCAGATCAGATATTGATCCGTTCAGATACTATACCACTAAGGGAGGTGTACGGTGCGTGCGTGGGTGTTAGCGGTACTGGAGCTAACCTGACGTTGCCTGGGGCTGGTGCTTGCCAGTTCACCAAAATGCTACCAAAAAAACTGTTAGCGATCGCAGGGATCAGGCCTGACTCTGCGAACGCTGCAGTTATGCGTTTAGTGTTTTGTAAGTGACAGTGATCGATCGATACTGCACTTAGGTGGGCTGGGCTGGGCCGGGCGGAGGGGCAAAACGCAGGTGCTAGCAGGTATCTGGGCTGATCCCGCTAGCACTGCATTTCTGGGAACCCTAAACTGCTGGGGACGCTAGTATAGATCTGATCGGAAAAGATATTGATCCGTACAGATACTATACCAATAAGGGAGGCGTATGCTGCGTGCATGGGTGTTAGCGGTACTGGCGCTAATCTGACTCTGCCTGGGCGATGCATATCACCGCCGGGCAATCAGGGGGCTAAACCTTTATTTGGTAATAAACGGCGGGTGCCCTGACACTATAAAAGATAAACGAACTAACCAGCGTCACCCGTTATATGGTAATCAGTGGTGAAAGGGTTAACTAGGGGGCAATCAAGGGGTCACCAACGCTATAAAACGCTGACGGCGAACCTAAATATTCACCTCCCTAACTAGCGTAACCAGTGACACTAATACAGCGATCAGAAAAATGATCGCTTAGCGACACTGGCGACGGGGGATGATCAAGGGGTTAAAACTTTATTAGGGGGGGTTAGGGGGGTACCCTAGACCTAAAGGGGGCTAACACTCACTGTGCTAACACACTAACTGTCACAAACTGACACCATGCAGTAATCAGAAAAAAAAACTGCTTGGTGTCAGTGTGACGGGGGGGTGATTGGGGGGTGATCAGGGGGGGGATCGGGGGCCAAAGGGGGGTGTTTTGTGTGCCTGGCATGTTCTACTGTGTGTGTGTTTTCATCACATTACAGTCTTCTCTCCTTGGCGCCGGAACGGAAAATACCGAGCCGAGGAGAGATGACCTCATTTCCTTTGCTGCTGTTTAGCATACAGCAGCAGAGGAATGATCTGATTGGCCGGCAGCGATCGCGAGGGGGGCGCACGAATGGATGGTCTCCCCCTCACCTCCGATCGCCGCTGGACAAAAGCGGACTGCCTCGGGCACCGGGGGGGTCCGATCGGACCCCCCGCCCGCGGGAAGGCAATCACGTACCAGGTACATGATTTTGCCTGCCCGTGCCATTCTGCCGATGTACATCAGCGTGAGGCGGTCCTTAAGTGGTTAATCATACTTACAAACTTAAATTTCATAAAATAAAATATAGCGTCTCCCAATGGTGGTTGTAGAGTGCTAACATGAGTAGCATGTGCTTGACCTCTTAATTCTTGTGTGTTTGTCTGGTGCAACCTCATGTGCTAAAAGCCTGGGATCAAAAACTTGGTACATTTATACAGGAGGTGAAAGAAGAAAAAAGTACTGTTATTATAATGACAGGAGGTACTGATAACTTTTGTCAGAAATATAAGTAGGTCCATTAGAGGGACCCTTTAGAAAATAATGGGAGAAAGAGCAGAGCATGTACAGAAAAGGAGAACACTAAATATGAAATGGAGAAATGGGTGCTATTGGAGGATTCAGTAAATGGGATCAGAGCCAGAGAGTGAAATATGTATAACTAATCGAACGTAAGTTGGACTCAAACATCGGGTGTTCGCCTGTTCTCCAAACAGTGAACAATATGCGGTGTTCACGGTAAATTTGAAAGCCGCTGGAACACCGTTAAAGTCTATGGGACACTAACATATAAAATAAAAAATGCTAATTTTAAAGGCTTATATGCAAGTTATTGTCATAAAAAGTGTTTGGGGACCTGGGTCCCACCCCAGGGGACATGTATCAATGCAAACATTTTTTTTTAAAACAGACATTTTTTCAGGAGTAGTGATTTTTTTAATGCCTAAAGTGAAACAATAAAAATAAAATATTCCTTTAAATATCATGCCTGGGGGGTGTCTATAGTATTCCTGCAAAGTGGCACATTTTTCCTGTGTTTAGACCAGTACCACAGCAAAATGACATTTCTAAAGGAAAAAAGTCATCTAAAACTGTTCCCAGCTGTAATGAATTGTCAGATCTCGACAATATAGATAAAACTCATTGAAAAAAATGGCATGCCCCCCCCCCAGTCCATTACCAGGCCCTTTGGGTCTTGTATGAATATTAAGGTGAACCCCGAACCAAAATTTAAAAAAAAATTGGGGGTCCCCCTAAAATCCATACCAAGCCCTTCAGGTCTGGTATGGATTTTAAGGAGAACCCTGCACCAAAATTTTTTAAAAAATAGCGTAGGGGTCCCCCCAAAATCCATACCAAACCCTTATCTGAGCATGCAACCTGGCAAGCCACAGGAAAAGAGGGGGGATGAGAGAGCACCCCCCCTCCTGAACCATACCAGGCCTTATGCCCTCAACATGGGGAGGGTGATTTGGGGTCTGACCCCAAAGCACCTTGTTGATGGGGACAAGGACCTCATTCCCACAACCCTTGCCCGGTGGTTGTGGGGTATGCGGGTGGAGGGTTTAACAGAATCTGGAACCCCCCTTTAACAAGGAGACCCCCAGATCCAGCCTCCACCGCTGTGGGAATTGGTAATGGGGTACATCGTACCCCTACTATTTCATAAAAAAAGTGTCAAAAATGGTAAAAAAAAGACAATGTGGGCGGGGGGCTTATCAGAATCTGGAACCCCTTTAACAAGGGGAGCCCAGATCCCTGTCTCCCCCCTGTGTGAATTTGTAATGTACCCTTACCATTTCACAAAAAAAGTGTCAAGAATGGTAAAAAAGACAAGAGACAGCTTGGGACAAGTCCTTTATCAAAAAATAAAAATGTCCAGCGTTGTCCATTCATCTTCTTCTATCATGTCACCGACGAGCTGAAAAAGAAATAAAAACAGGCAACCGATCCGCCTCCATGGGAGGCTCCTGCCAACTGATGCGTCTTCTCTGTGACAGTTCTTATATAACTGAGGGCAGGGCCACCCGGTGATGTAAACGGGTGACCCCCCTCTGACGCCACAGGGACTTCCCCGTGGTGTCAGAGGGGGCGGGGTCACCGGGGGGCCCCGACCTCAATTATATAAGAACTGTCACAGAGAAGATGCATCAGTCTCATGGAGGAGGATCGGTTGCGGCTTTTTTTTTTCCAGTCTGTCGGTGGCGTGATAGAAGAAGATGGATGGACAATGCTGGACATTTTTTATTTTT
Source organism: Lithobates clamitans (assembly GCA_037952925.1). Classification (NCBI taxonomy): domain Eukaryota; kingdom Metazoa; phylum Chordata; class Amphibia; order Anura; family Ranidae; genus Lithobates; species Lithobates clamitans. The sequence goes on from JBBGZY010001182.1 coordinate 9,115, forward strand.
TAATAAAGGATTTGTCCCAAGATGTCTCTTGTCTTTTTTACCATTTTTGACACTTTTTTTGTGAAATGGTAGGGGTACATTACAAATTCACACAGGGGGAGGCCGGGATCTGGGCTCCCCTTGTTAAAGGGGGTTCCAGATTCTGATAAGCCCCCCGCCCACATACCCCCACAACCACCGGGCAAGGGTTGTAGGGATGAGGCCCTCCTCCCCATCAACATGGGGACAAGGTGCTTTGGGGCCAGACCCCAAATCACCCTCCCCATGTTGAGGGCATATGGCTTGGTATGGTTCAGGAGGGGGGGCACTCTTTCGTCCCCCCTCTTTAACTGCAGTGTGGATTTTGGGGGGCCCCTACACCATTTTTTTTAGGTCCATTGTTGGCACAGGGTTACCCTTAATTTTCATTAAAGACCTGAAGGGCCTGGTATGGATTTTAGGGGGACCCCCACGCAATTTTTTTTTGGTTCATGGTTCCACTTAATATTCATACCAGACCCAAAGGGCCTGGTAATGGACTAGGGGGAATGCCGTTTTTTTTAATGAGTTTTATCTATATTGCCGAGACCCAACAATTCATTACAGCTGCGATCAGTTTTACATGACAATTTTTTCTTTAGAAATGTCATTTTGCTGTGGTACTGTTCTAAACACGGGAAAAATGTGCCACTTTGCAGGCATTGCATATAAGCCTTTAAAATGAACACTTTTGATTATTCATGTCTGTGTCCCATAGACTTTAACGGTGTTCGTGTGTTCTGCCAAATTCTTTGCCTGTTCGCATGTTCTGCTGTGAACTGGAGGGTGTTCAGCTCATCCCTACGTATAACTAAAATTATTCAAAGACAGAGAAGAATAGCAGAACCACTAATGGGAAAAGTAGAAGAGATGACATGAAAAAAGAAAGTTAGGAGAAAAGAGGCCACAATGGAGGTTAGCGCAGAGCTAGGGATGAAAGTGGTAGAAGAACAAAAGATCTATAGAGGCCATTTTCCATAGAGAATGGCAAAGGAGGAAATGAATGGAAAGTGGTTGTAAGCTGTCTGAAGATGTAATGCTATCAAGCTACCTGCTCTCAAGGAGCCTACAATCTATGGTCCATACTTGAAATGCATACATACACAGACAAGGGCCAGTTTAGACAAGATTAAATTCAACTATCAGCATGTCTCTGAATATTACTCAGAGGAAACCATACAAGCATGCAGGTAGTGTCGGTGTTGAGATTTGCAAAAACTCTTCAGTACCCCTGACAGGAAATATCAAACGAGTTTGTATCCTGTGGAAACCTAACTACTCTGTAAAAATAAAATACTTAAATACTTAAATATTTGCTAGGGTATCCATGCCCAGATTGAATTTCCCCTTCACACAAAATGTACCCAAATGACTATATCTTTCTTTTGGGAAATGCAGTAGCACAAAAACCATAAGAGACATTTCCCTCTCACTGATAATTAAGCTATGGTGACCTCTGAATTTTAGTAATGTAAAAAAACAGTAGGTAGATTAGCACACCTGCATACTGTATATCCAAAGATTAAGATAATTTTTTGAAGCAGACTTAGCTTTTAAAGTCAGTTTGTATTATCATTGTTATCATGACTGGTGTTCAGTCTTTACTTTTATGCCCTGTACACACGGTCGGACATTGATCGTACATTCCGACAACAAAATCCATGGATTTTTTCCGACGGATGTTGGCTCAAACTTGTCTTGCATACACATGGTCACACAAAGTTGTCAGAAAATCCGATCATTCTGAACACGGTGACGTAAAACACGTACGTCGGGACTATAAACGGGGCAGTAGCCAATGGTTTTCATCTCTTAATTTATTCTGAGCATGCGTGGCACTTTGTGTGATTTGTGTACACACGATCGGAATTTCCGACAACGGATTTTGTTGTCGGAAAATTTTATAGCAAGCTCTCAAACTTTGTGTGTCGGAAATTCCTATGGAAAATGTGTGATGGAGCCTACACACAGTCGGAATTTCCAACAAAAAGGTCCTATCACACATTTTCCATCGAAAAATCCTATCATGTGTACAGGGCAATAGACTTATTCAATAAATTGTTTAAGGACCAAAGCACTTAGTGTACAAGCAGTCCATTGGGATCTACAATACATTGTAGTGGTCAGACTTCAATCAGTCAGGATCTTTTTGTAGTGGTCAAATTTTAGTAGAGTAAATTCTGGTTTCTAAAATGTATTGCACATTGCACTTTCAGTTTGCTGCTTGCACTGTACATAGGTATAGTACATAGTAATACATGTTTTTTAACATGTAAGACTGGATTTAGGATTTAAAATTCAGTGGAATTGCATATAATCTGTGTTAAATTCTGATCGTGAACTTTTACTTAGAACATGCCTTCATAGTCTGGTATAGCTCTGTTCCATTCATTTGTAAAAGTTTGCTTTTTCCCAATAGTAAGTCGTGTGCATATTAAAATGCAATAAATCATTATTTTGCAGATAACCAATGGCACTCCAGCAGCAGACACCTCACATATTTTCTTGCAGCAGTTGATTTCAAATGTATTGAATAATGATCGGTGCTATTCTCCCATTTTTCTCCTTTTGATTCAGTTAACTTTCAAATGGTACTTTTGCAACATTTTCAACAAATCTAATGTTGCTAAAAAAAGTGTTAAATCTCCAAAATTCAATTTACACCTTTTAGATAGTAAATGAGTGGGATTGCACGTTTGCATTAAAAATGTGCAATTTTACTAGTCTTGGGGAAAATTTGAAGCAGGAGCTTAAAGTTTGGCTTGATAGATGGAATGGAATATAATACATTATCATTGTGATTCGGAGTGATATATTGCAACATAAATTGTGAAAGTAAATACTTACCCTGGCTCATCTGGGGGACATGGAAATCTGAAAAAACACAACATTGTTGTGCATATGAGACCTTGATTGCTCCAAGACACCTTAGGGATTATACCAGCCTTCTGTGAACTTTTTACTTTACAGGAACCTTTGAAATATTTTTTTTAGGTCTTGGGAAACCCTTGTGAAAAATTATACCTACAACTCGTGGTATAATCCTATAATTACCAAGTCATTTATAATAATAATAATAATAATAAATGAAGAGTAAAGATTTTGGCATACCCTAAGTATTTGACACCTGAAATATAATATTTTTCTTTTAGCAATGAATGTTGGATTGCTTTTCAGAGGGCAATATAGCTGTGGTGGGCAGGTGCTTAGGAGGTGCTACTTCTGCCTCCTGATGTCTTTTTTTATGTTTTACTTTTCTTCTTTCATTGCCTAATGGCAATTTGAAGATAGTATATACCACATTTTCTGGTGCCCATTCCTCCCAAAAACAGTAGCAATCTCCTCCCATCAGACACACTTCCAGATGTGTCAGATGTCTGACCCTCCCAGCCCCACTCCAACCCCCAAAGCACGTTCTGTGGGTTCCTATGTCATTATAGAACACAGTAGCGAAGCACAGTGCATGGGGAGGGGGTACAGGTATTCAACACATCCATGTGTCAGATGTCTGACCCTCCCCGCCCCACTCCACCCCCCAAAGCACCGTGGTTCATTCTGCGGGTCCCTTTGTCATTAAAGAACACAGTAGCGAAGCACAGTGCATGGGGAGGGGATGCAGGTATTCAAAACATCCAAAAAAATTGAGGTGACCTAAGCTCTAAAACAGAATACAGATGATCTAATTGGTGGGACATATGAGTATTACATTCTTTCTTGGTAGGTTCTGCTTTGTGATACTTTAACCTCCCTGGCGGTATGATTATGTCAAATTTTTGCATCTCAGAGTGGTACATTGTTTTGCATGGAAATTTGGCGTCTTATATTGTAGGCCAGTAATTCTTAGGAATAACTCATTTAAATCTGTCCAAACAAAAGTTTAGTAGACATTTAGTAGACGGTATGATAAAGTTTGAAATGCAAAATCATGAATTATAATATAATAAATAACTATAAATAATTATAAAAAAATATAATAATAACACATTTTATGTAATCAAATCAAAAACACAGAAGTTTGCTCAGTTGCAGAATTGTCGCTGTCGTCACTTTCAGTGTCTGATGATGAATTTCCCCACGAATCACTATCGCTCGATTCTGCAAGTGATTCTAATTTACTATAGCTGTTTTCTAGCTGGTCTAAAACATTTACGTGAAGGGATGCTTTTTGGTTGCCATGGACATTCTCAAGTTTCCAGGCAGAAAGAGCAGTATATATAATATTAAAGTGCATGCAGGGCACTGGACCAGGGACAAAAGGGAGGTTTTGATTTGATGATTTGATACAGTAATGTAATGTGTAAGATTACATTATACTGTATGTGTTCTGTTTTTTTCACTTTTTTTAAATTCCCACCGGCTCCGTCCCCATGCGTCGCAACGCTCGCAGGTAATGGAGCCTGGAACACAGTACATTGGTCGGAGGATCCAGTGTGGAGACATTGCAGGATCCTGGGGACAAGGTAAGTAACCTGTACCAGGATACTGTGATGCAGTCCCGAGAGTGTCTTGGGGTTACTGCTAATGGTACTAAAATTTAACCCCGAGACACTTTCTGGCTTACCGCTAGGGAGGTTAAACTATTTGTTCTGGATGCACAGATCCACAATGTACAAAATGAAGGATTTTCATGGCTCCACCTACTGTCTAAAAAAAAAAGAAATACACCACTTATTTAATGGATTTGTTTTGCATGCATATTCAATTGATCTTAAGAAGGTCTCAGCGTAATGGGCAATGGTAAAAGTCAGATATTGTATTTTTTCACTTTCTTATTTTTATTATAAAAGGCATATAAACATTTTATTGAGATATATAGGAAGTTTAGGAGGTTCCTGCTCAGATTTTGTACCAGGCCCTTGTGCTTTATTGATAAACCAGTGGCCAAAGGTTAGCTGAAGAGTGATTTATTTTCTTTTTTTCCTGATGATTGGCAGAAATCTTCTTGAAACATAAAAAACAATCACTTTGGATTTGAAAACTGCTGCAGAGAATGTTCTGAAGCCTTTAATCTCTAGGTGTCCCTGAGGAGCAAAGTCAGTATTGTAAGGGCATTTGCCATGGAAAAAAAATGACCTGCTTATGAAGTCTCATATGGGAGTTTTCCTGGTTCTCAAGTAGCATGCATGATCCGGAAAATCTGCACTAATATGTACATGAAGGATTACGTCATCATCATCATACTTCCTAATGTTTCTGACACAGTTGTTTGTTTTTTTGACAGATTTTTTTTAAATATGTCAAAAGCTACTGGAATTCAATTATGCAATTATATATAAGATAATAATAAAAAGATACTGGATGAAAAAAAGGGAATGCAATTATGCAAATAGGAAGAAAACACACTGACAAAAACTAAAGTATAAAAATTGAGAGAAAAAGCTGCTGGCACAAACAGTCATACGCACTGTGAAAAAAAAAAATCCTACAAATATTGCAGTGCTTAAAGTGAGCAAATAAAGTCCACAAATAAAGTCCATATATATTTAATGATGGTAGCAAAAAATGTGCACAAAAAATAATAAAATAAATATCCAAAAAGTAAAATTGTGATCTGAAAATACAAATGGTCAAAATCCACCAGGTCATCCACCACCTAATGTAAGATGGACTCTTACCAGAGTTGCATGTCTCTATTATGGAATCAGATGTGCTCAATGTAATGTATCAGCATGAATCCGACATTGCATAGCCTTCAAACATTCCATGCCGTTGAATGATATGCGATGTCGGATTCATGTGGATACATTACATTGAGCGCATATGATTCGCCTATCCTGGATGCGATCCTGCTCCAGAATAGGGTAGTGTCGGACCATGTCTGCACGTCCTCCAACAATTTATGAAACAGTAGTAGTTTGCTTTATAAAGTGACGTAATCTGGGGGATCAATTTAATCCCGAGATAAGAAAGTGATGCCGTCCGCCACAGGAAGGGGTACTGGGCCTGAAGGCCTCTTTGCATTGCATTCAGTATGTTAATGCTCATTGCCTCCAATTTGGCACAGTTGACCAATAGGCCTGAAATCTTGCCAAAACGGTCCAGTAGAGAGAATAAATTTGGCAGGGTGGTATGTGGGGAGGTTATAAATATTAACAAACTGTCAAAGAGCACACATTTGTGGTTGAGGTCTTCACTACTGATCCCCAAAATATCAGAGTCCTGACGAATCATTATGGCCAACTTTTTCATTGCTATTATGAATAGTAAGGGAGAGAGTGGGCATCCCTGGCGAGTGCCGGTAGAGACAGTAAAAGGATCAGACCTATGGCCTCTTAATGATATCTGTGCCGTGAGGTTGCTATAAAGGGAATGTATTGAGATGATACATTTTCTTATTTTATGACCTAGCTCTCTAAACTATAACCCCTACTTGTTTTATAATTCCATGATGTCATGAAATTTCTCTAATGATCCATACACACAGTCGGACATTGATCGGACATTCCGACAACAAAATCCTAGGATTTTTTCCGACGGATGTTGGCTCAAACTTGTTTTGCGTACACACGGTCGCACAAAGTTGTCAGAATTACCGATCGCAAAGAACGCGGTGACGTACACCACGTACTACGAGACTAGAAAAGGCCAGTTCAGAACCAAGCGCGGCACCCTTTGGGCTCCTTTTGCTAATCTCGTTTTAGTAAAAGTTTGGTGAGAGACGATTCGCGCTTTTTCAGACTCATGGCTTTCAGATCATTTTCTGCTGTTCAGTTTGTGCTTGTGGGTTTGTATCTTCTCTTCAGTGCGTGCAGCGAGTACTATTGACCTGTTATTGTGTTCTTGTTTGTTCGTTACTGTTTTTCAGGTCGCTCTTCACAGGCCTTGCTGTTCTTCAGTGCGTTCTGTTACTTCGTTCTGAGCAGCCGACCGTTTTCTAGCCATGTTACGTATACATACTCCTCATAGAGTTCGTGTTGTGCGGGGGCTTGGTGTTGGGGTCCTGACCTTGACACAAGTCCAGTCCATGAACAGGGTGGGGAGGAGTTCATGGACCAAGAATTGGTTGCTTCAGCGTGACCAGTTCTGTCATATGCCTTTGCTCCGTGAGATCCGTGAGAATAATCCTGATGATTTCAGGAACTTTATCCGGATGACGGACCCCGTTTTTCACCGTTTGTTGGCTTTGCTGACCCCCTATATCAGCAGGCAGGATACCTGCATGAGGCAAGCCATCACTCCGGAGCAGAGGCTAGTCGCCACCCTGCGGTACTTGGCAATGGGAAGAAGCCTGCAGGACCTCAGGTATCTCCCCCCAGGCTCTCTGGATCATTATCCCAGAGACCTGTTCTGCCATCATACAGGTCCTGCAGAAGCAGTATATTAAGGTAAGATTTTTATCCTTTAATATCACATTTTATTGTATATAATGTTTGATAATGTATTGTATTTCTTTCCTCATTCCCTAATTACCATGATTGTAATATGCTGTGAATGTCCCCTTTGTTCTCATGCATGCTGGATTTTTATGTAATTATTTTTGTTGTCCTTCCTACATATTTGCCTTCACTTACCTCCCCAGCATGCTCTCCTGGCCCTATATTCACCTCATGTAGTCACTTAACAATGTATTTTATCAGCTCCATAGTAGTGCTTTACCCCAAACACCCCTTAAAATGTTTAGAAATGTGATTGGTGCTTAAAATTCAGGCAGAGTGGCAGAGGCTTTTTTTGGGGGTCCCCAAATCATTTGGAACCCTCCCTCCCCCCAACTGCTATGTCAGCTGATACCAATCCTCTATCTATCCTCAATCATCTATCTGCTGACTTTGCCAAACCCATACACACTATACCCATCTCTTTTGTGGTCATATTTATGGATGAATTCCCCAAAGCATGTAGTGCAAGGGCCTGCCTGAATACTTTCAAATTGTACTGTTTCAAATTTTTGTATACTATTATTATCTTGATAGGTAATAGCAGAATGTCCAAATGTGCTCAAATGTGTACAGTGTGTATTTATATCTTTGTATTATGACACTTCTTACCTGTCCAGTGGGCTGTCAATAGTGTAACTAAGGAGGGGCTGTTCAAAGTAATACCCATTATTTAGGCATTCATCTCTCAATGAAGTGGAGAGGGTTACCTATCCCAGAGCCCCCCCCCCTATAATGTTAGAAATGGCCCAGGAGGGGGAGGGGGAATCTGATAGTTGGACCTTATACTTTGGTTTCTAAAAATTTCCTCTAATAAATGTTATCTTGATGTTGGCCAACAATGTTTGTGTCTAATCTGCTTTCCCTGTTTATGTGCACAAAGACTATTTTTTTTTTGGTTTTGACTCCACAGTTTCCTTCCACGCCACAGGAATGGCAGATTGTGGCCTCCCACTTTGCCCAGCGGTGGGACTTTCCTAACTGTGGAGAGGCAATTGATGGGAAACCACGTCCACATCGTCCCACCACCCAAATCGAGGTCATACTATTATAATTATAAGGGGTTCAATAGTATTATGATGTTGGCGGTGGTGTCGGCTACTGTATGTGGACGTGGGGAAGAATGGCCGGATGTCCGATGGTGGAGTCATCGCCCAGACCGAGTTCTACAGGCATCTCCAGAATGGCAGCTTGGACTTGCCACCTCCAGAAGATAATGTGGAAGGACTCCCATTCGTCTTCGTTGCGGATGAAGCTTTTGCGCTGGGGGACCATCTTATGCGGCCATTTCCTATGAGGACCCTCACCCCAGACCAGAGGGTTTTTAATTACCGGCTGGCCAGAGCCAGAAGAGTGGTGGAGAACACGTTTGGAATCATGGCCAGCCGGTTTCGCCTATTTCTTACACCCATACATATGGCGGAGTACAAACTGAATCACATCATCCTGGCATGCTGTGTTCTACACAACTTTTTACGGCAACATTCTGTCAACTATGCTGGCTCAGTTGGGCCTGAGGCCGGAATTCAACATGAATCAACCCTGACGGCACTTGAAAGTGGCCGTCCTGGCTTGCCCCCCCTGAGTGCTCATGATGCCCCGCTAAGATACCTTGAATTCTTTGCGGGTAGGGGGGCTATCAATATGCCAGACAATGTATAAAACCTTTTGAAAATAATAAAAAAAAAATAACTCAAATCGTTGGTGACATTTTTACTGCTTGTGTTTTTTGGAGCTGACCCTGACAGAAATGTGGTGAGTCCTGAAAATGGCGTGATTGATTCAGATGGGGTGAAGTCACCCCAGGAAAAGCCACATTTGGAAGATGCACACAAATTTACGAATGTCAATATGTGCTAGCTGCCATCACGGGGGATCAAGGGACGTGCAACCCCTTCCTCACAGCTACTTTATTATTGAGAAAGGGGTTGCACCCCCAAAACGCGTCCATTGATCTCCCGTGATGGCAGATAGCACATGTTGACACACTGTGTGCCTCTTCCAAATTTGGCTTTGCTACAAATTGACATAAAAAATACAAAAAAAATTGGCACCACAAAAACCCAAGGCATTTTGAGGGGTTTTAAACTCTCCCTAAAACATCAATGATGTTCTTCATTTTTTGCTGAACATCATTGATGCTTTTCACAATGTTTTCCAAGTCCCTATTACACCCCATGATCTCCCCAATCAGGATCTGGGCACTTTCACTGGTGAAAGGATCTGGATCCACAACATCACGATCCCCCAAAAAGATAGAAACAAAAAAACACCATGTATTATAAATATGGCGGCATCCATCTCTTACCTGAGCCTGTGGTTGCAGACACTCACCTGTTGTGGTGACTAGTTCCACTCTGTCTTCCTCCTCCTGCTCTGCTGGCCTTCGGTGGATTTCCCCTTCTTCCAGAGGTGGGGGGTCTCTGGTCTCCTTGGATGAGGGGTGTCCTCCGAGTCTTTTCTCCCATATGTAAAAAAAAATAGATATACTTAGCACACAGATATTTGATGGCAGAAATAGGAATATGAAACATTGTTTGGAAGTGGGGTACAATTGTCTGTTTTGGCAGAGTTCCAAGATGTGGCATTTTTCTTGTCCTTTGTCAAGCTTGAATACTTACCTGTTTTGTACAAGCTTCACAGATGGAGACACCCCTATAGTATACACTGGAGCACCTGTGTGTCCCCCCTAATAAAAAGGGTGTTCTTGTGTCCCACACTAGTGCTCCAGCATCCAGATGTGAAAACTGCTGCTGAGTGTCCTCTCCTTACACAGAATGTAGTTGGCATTTCATTCTAGTAACAAACCCATCAACACAATCCAATTCTTTTCACACAAGTAGGCCCTAAAAATGCTGGCAAATGCATATGGCCAAACAAACTATGTTTGATACGAACAAATAATGTGCCTATGAACATGAAAGTTGCCTTTTGAAACTGGATAACAGTTAATAAAAGCACATGGAGCAGCACTCTCCGGATCTTTCTGTACTGCTCGTGCTCTCTTAATTTGAGGTCCGACCACTGCTTCCTGAGCTGATCTTTCGATCATCGTACCCCGAAATTCCGGTGCAGACTCTTGACCACTTTCGCCATGATCTTGGCCTTTTGGACAGTGGGGTTGGGGTAAGGCCCATACTTCCCATCATAGTCGGCCTTCTTCAGGATGTCGACCATGTCCAACATCTCCCCAAAGGACATATTGATGCCCTAAATCATCTCTTCTGGTATCGGGAGGTTTCAGGCTCCGGGCTTTCCTCCTTCTCCTCCTCGTTGCTGTAATTAGCACGCACCTGCTCTGACTCCGCCATGTGCTCTTCCCCACTGCACAGAACAAGAAGGGGTGGGGAATAGACTAGAAAGAACGTCAGGGGCGGGCGGAGTTACATGCATGCGCAGTGTGTATAAAGCGTAACATGCATGCGTAGTACGTACGATCTGTGAGTGGAGGAAGAAGAATCGGAGGATCCGAGGCGCCGAACGTGAAAACGAAGGTAAGATCTAAACTTGGGCCTATACTGCTTTTAAATTGAGGCCTATATTGTAACTATATTAGGAGAGTTTTGCCTGACATTAGTGTTTGTCTTGTGTTGTGTCTTGCAGAGAAAATGGATGGCTTCAATGACCACAATTTCCTCCCCCTGTTCATAGACAAATACAGGGAGCTGCCCTGTCTGTGGCAGGTGAGACATCCACATTACAATAATAAACAAAAGAGGCAGGCAGCGCTGGAGAAACTGCTGGAGTTGGTGACACCGGTGGTCCCCACAGCAACCATCCCCTATTTAAAAACCAAAATTGGTGGCCTGAGGAGCACTTATCTTAGGGAGCGCTAGACGGTCACAGATTCCCAGAGATCAGGAGCAGGAGCAGATGACGTTTATGTCCCCAGGCTGTGGTACTATGAGAGACTGCGATTTCTGTCAGACCACACTGGAGTCAGGGAATCCCTCTCCATTCTTCCTTCCACTCTTCCTTCCACCCCAGTTGAGGCTTCCGATGTCCAACCTGGGACTTCCAGCCGAAGTGGAGGAGCCCAGATGGAGTCAGGTATAGCATTATTCTACAGATTTCTGGTCAAAAAATAAATGATGTTTACTAGATGTTATTATTGATCACTAATTGCTGATTTAATAAAGTGTTTTACATATCAATAGACAGTAGTGGGCACCAAAAATTCGGCCAAGAATGAAAAATGCTGGGCTCAGAAGGATAGTCTGTTATATTTGGTAACATTCAATTTGAAACAGTCATGAGATGAAAATTGTGTGTGACTGATGAAGAAAAAATTAAAACTATGTCCCTTTTTCATACACAGGAAGACTTCAGCCAGGAGGAGGCTGTGGAATGTGGCACACAGAAGGAGGCTGTGGAATGTGGCAGCCAGGAGGAGGCGGGGCTAAGTGGCAGCCAGGAGGAGGTGGGGCTAAGTGGCAGTCAGGAGAAGCCTGGGACCCGTCGCAGCCTGACAGAATCGCAGGTTCCGCTCCTCCGCCTTCCATACAAAAGACCCAGGAAGGGGGCTCACATACAGGATTCAGTGCTCAGGCTCATTCAAGAGGCTTCTGCATCCCTCAGAGCCTTACCCACTCCTGAAGAGGCCTTTGCCTGCATGGCTGCCACCAAACTGAAGGGCATGCTGGAGGGTCAACGCCTCATGTGTGAGAAACTTCTTTATAAAGTCCTAACTAAGGGGGTGAGTGGCGAAATCACACCCAATACCGATGTGATTGAGTTGGAACATCCTCCTCCTCCTCCTGCCACAACTCCACCACCAGAGCCACAGCATGGAAGGAAGCATGGAAGGAAGACAGAGAGTGATGACCCTGGGTTCAGTCTGGTCTGGCCAAAGATGCAGTCTCTTGTATGACCACAGCCTGGGGACACAGATGTCATCTGCTGCTTTCTGGATCTCTGGGACTTCTGGACCAGACTGCACTCCCTTAGATAAGGACTCCTCAGTCCACCAATTTTGCTTGAAAATAGTTGATGTGTGCCCTGGGGGTCAAAGGCTTCACCAATTTCTGCTGTTTCTCCAGCGTTGCCTCCCTCTTTGTTTAGTTGTGAGCCCTTAATAAAGGAATTTTTGTTTCAATTATACTCGCCTATGTGTGTTTTCCTTCAAAAAGGACAGTTTGTTTGTGAGGAGGCAGGGATATTTCAAAAATACAATGTGAAATTAACAAGAGACACCAACACCAAGCAACCTCCTTGAGATTAAATAATACAAGATAATAATGGTGTTGTGGTAACTTGACACACAAAACACACACAAAAATATTATGGAGTAAAACTAAAAATAAAATAAAACAAAGATCAGCCTTGAAAAAAATACAAACCCCCCCCCCCCAAAAAAACAGCCTTTAAAAAATAAATAAATAAATAAAACAACAAAAAAGAAATTTTGTCAGATGTGACAAATCAAAATATATTGAGGGAATCACGATAAATAATAAAGAAAGAAGTTTGAGAGAAGTCTGTGTGAATATGAGCAGCAAAACTACTTCATTCTTCTCACATTATAAAGAAGAGGAGAGTGCGCTGTATTAAACCATTTTTTTTACATTGCAGCATGAAAAAAGTGCTGTATCCATTGCGAATGCTAATTTTACCAGACCGAGCTGTTCCGTCTCGGAATTTCTTCTGAGCATGCGTGGCACTTTGTGCGTCGGAACTGGCCACACACGGTCGGAATTGACGCGATCGGATTTTGTTGTCAGAAAACTTTATAGCCTGCTCTCAAACTTTGTGTGTCGGAAAATCCAATGGAAAATGTCCGATAGAGCCCACACACGATCGGAATGTCCGACAACACGCTCCGATAGGACATTTTCCATTGGAAAATCCGACCGTGTGTACGGGGCATTAATGTACAGGTGGTAGCTCCAGTATCTGCAATCTTCACTCTACGGCAACCTGTTTAACCTATAGAGATCCGTGCTATACCTCAATGATGGCTACAGAGCGGACCTGCTTTGCCGGGACTACGTCCATTGACGTTGTCCCGTGCACGAGCAGCCTGCGCGCCCCCTGCAGGGAGCACGCGGTGCGCTCTGTGATCAGCGAGTCTATGAGATCCCGACCCCTTACCACGTGATCAGCTGTCAGCCAATGACAGCTGATCATGTGACATCAACAGAGCAGGTAATCGGCTATTTTTTCTCCTCGCTCTGACAGCGTGAGGAGGAAAAAAAAGACGATCACCAGTGGCCGTGATAGGGATATCAGTCTCGATCACGGCAAGTGCCACCAGATCATCAGTGCCCACCTGTGCCCTCTGCCAGTGCCACCTAGCAACACGCAGTGTCGACTACCAGTGCCCACCAGTGCCACCCATCAGTGCCCATAGTGCCACTCATCAGTGCCCACAATCGGTGCCTCAACAACAGTGCTCCACATCAGTGCCACCTATCAGTGCCCATCAGTGTCACCTACCAGTGCCCATCAGTGCCGTCCATAAGTGCTGCCCATCAGTGCCATCTATCAGTGGTACCTATCAGTGCCCATCAGTGCCACAAATCCGTGCCACCCATCCATGCCACCCATCCGTGCCACCCATCCATGCCACCCATCAGTGCCACCCATCAGGGCTCATCAGTGGCCATCAGTGCCGCCTTATCTGTGCCCATCAGTGCCGCCCCTTCTGTCCCCATCAGTGCCGCCTTATCTGTGCCTATCAGCGTTGCCTTAACTGTGCCTATCAGTGCCGCCTTAACTGTGCCTATCAGTGCTGCCTTAAATGTGCCTATCTGTGCCCATCAGTGCATCCTATCAGTGCCCACCCTCATCAGTGCATATCAATGAAGTAGAAAAATTACCTGTTTGCAAAATATTATAACAAACTATGAAACATGATTTTTTTTTTTTTCAAAATTTTTCATATTTTTTTGTTTGTTTAGCAAAAAATAAAAATCCCAGCTGTGATTAAACACCACCAAAAAAAAGCTGTATTTGTGGGACAAAAATGATAAAAATTTAATTTGGGTACAGTGTTGTATGACCGTGCAATTGTCATTCAAAGTGCGTCAGCGCAGAAAGCTGAAAATTGGTCTGGGCAGGAGGGGGGTTTAAGTGCCCAGTAAGCAAGTGGTTAAAAAAATGCATTAAAAAATGGCTAAAAAAAGTTTTATTTACTATTTAAACTCAATGTGGGTGCCTTAGACACGCTGTTTCTCCTTGGCCTCCTGACACATCAAGACTCCCCGGCACACAGGGGCCCCCTAATGCTTTACTTGCACTTCAGGGCCAATGTTTTTGGGCTACAGCGCACCTTTGCCTGCCTGGTGACGGCCTATGTGCCATCCCAGGCATGCGTGCACATCTCCTTCCATCAGACTAGCACTGATCACCGATCTGTTGTGTCGCCGACTCTGTCGGCGCATGGTGTGATCACGCCTTATGACGCGGTCACGCCGGACGTCGCTTAAGCCGAGAGATCCCCCATGTGATACCTCTCTGACACGAATAGGTGGTCGCTCGGCCACATTTATTTTAATGGGTACGATGATCACCACCTTAAACACTCCCGTCTATTGATATATACACCTGATTGGATGGGTGGATACCTTTACACAGCTCCCTTTAAACAGGAAAAGTCCAAATACTCTTTAGCTGCACAGTCAGTCTCACAGTAAGCTCTGCACCAGCTACTCTTTAATACTATAGAAAGAGGTGAGGGCTTTTTGGTTCATTTGCAGATGATTAATTTTCAGCTTAGCAGCGAATATATACATACTTACCCATTACTCGTTATTTCTAGGTAGTTGTGCATTCATTTTTTACCCTTGATCTGATACCATGATCATATAGTTATATCTTTTTGATAGATTGGTTTCCCACCTTATGGCAATCTGTGCGATTTTTGGTACGTTTTCTGGCCAGGGTGAAGCTGCAAGGCTACTCAGCATGTACTTTTTTTACACACAAGGGCTTCTTAGGAATCCCAGCACCCTTGGTGAATGTGAGACGCATTATTGCAGACTCACCCTTGGTTTCCAGAGTCCCTCATGCAACTGAGCGAATGCAGAGATGCAAGCCCCTCCTGTTAGTGAACTTCTGATGTGTATTCAATTTCTAAGGACATGATCCTCTGTGAGTATGATGTATTCCCATGTCCCATGTATAGACATCTTGCTGTTTACCTGCTGTATCCATATACATTTATATTTTCTCTAGCACTTATATGTATTTATGTGTTTTTCTTTATGTACACTTTTTTTAATAGAACGAACAGCCTGTAATTCCTGAAGAAGGAATTGACTACCTACACCTCCCATCTCCGAAACATGTTGGGATCATCTTTGACCACACATTCACTGTAACCTCCATTTTTGAGGCTAGTGTGTTCCAGTATTCAGTTGCTGTTCTATTCGACCATGTCTAAATGCATTGTTTTTAGGAGTACCTACTTGTGCATTTTTAATATATATGTATATTCAATAAATTTAAAGTTTTTTACGATATTACTCCTTTTCATTCTGGCTTACCTTCCTTGCCCATAAAATCCCTGGGGCACCTAATTTTTTTTTTTTTTTTTACAATCTTTATTTATCAAACATTTTTACAGAATTTTTTTTATAAAACATATACACATACATACATCTTCCCCAAAAAAAAGGATGTATAGGGTCTTATTCACAATTAATATTCAGATCATTTTATATAACCCCATGGTCTTTACTAACATCATCTACATACATTACTGAATATAATTCGTTACTCTATCTTAGCACGGCCCCTATATCTATAACACCCTGCTATCCCAATACCCTCCAAACATACCCTTCACTCACACTCACCCAATCCTCCTACACATCACCACTCAAATAACCAAAAAGCCACAAAAACAAAAAAACAAAAAAAAAAACCAACCCCTCTCCAATTCAAAAAATTCTCCCCCTTTCTCCATCTATTCATCACAATATTTGTTCTATCTATATCCCAATTTCTTCTTTTCCCTACAGCGGCGAGGCTCTAGACTCCTCCCACAGACCTCCTGTACATAATCATCACCTTCCCTCTAATATCATCCTCTCCTCTAAGGATCGCATCACTCCCATTTCACTTTCCCACTCTTCTATGGAGGGGGCTTTTTTATTTTTCCATTTTCTAGCTATAACGGTACGTGCCGCAGTTAGATAGTACTTCAAGGTTCCCTTTTTTATATTTTTTATTGATCCAGGGATCATTGACAATATTGCCACATATATATCTGGTTGTATCTTTACCCCCGTTGTAGCCCTATATACTTTAAATACCTTTTCCCAGAATGATTGAATTTCTGGACAGAAATACCAGATATGCGACATTGTGCCTCTTGCTCCTTCACATCGCCAACATCTGTCTGTATTATCTGAACGTATTTTGTTCATATCAACTGGGCATTTATACCACCTGGCTAGTATTTTATAGTTTCTTTCTTGATGACTTGTAGAAATTGATAGTTTATGTGTTACTGTAATTGCTTTTTCCCATTTAGCTCTGGGGATAGCTTTCCCTAGTTCCTCCTCCCATTTTTTTTTATGTATTGTAACCCTTCCTCCTTGTTTTCTGAAATTAAATATTTATACACAACAGATAAAATATGTGTAGGTCTATGTTTCTGTAACAATATTTTTCCAGCCCTAAAAGTGGTCTATTCAATATGGACTCCTTCATCAGAGATGAAATATATTGCTGGAGTTGCCCATACTGAAACCATTTCTTTCTATGTTCGGTACCAAGGGCCTCCAATGGGGGTAGTTTATTTTCTTCCATTATTTCCACTATCCTCGTATCATCCCTCCTCTGCCACTTTAGAAAGGTCTTGGTTTTAAATGCAAGTGGGAATTCCGGGTTGCTAAAGAGGGGGGTCATTGGGCCTCTCAATGTAGATCCTATCCCCATTTTTATCAAATCATCCTATACTTTCAAGGTTGATACGACCAAGGAGGGCATATCCCCTTCCCGGGGTCTATATTCCCTCTTAATCCAAGGCAATGATTTCAGTTTTATGTCTGTGACTTCTTCCTCCAATTTCACCCATTGTTTGTAGTCCATATTATGGAACCAATCCACAATCCTGGTTATAAATATTGATCTGAGATACAACAAAATATCTGGGAGAGCCAATCCACCATCTTTTTTTAATCTATATAATGTTTTCCTATTTCTTCTGGCGCTCTTTTTTGCCCAAATAAAACTTCCTATAGCCTTACGGATTTGATTCATTACGGTTCTTGAGGGATATATAGGTATTGTCTGGAATATCTAAATAATTTTGGGCAGTATATCCATTTTTACAATATTTATCCTTCCCATCCAGGAAAAGGTCCCTTTATCATAAAGCTGTAGTGTCTTTGTTATTTTACGTATTAGTGGGAGATAGTTAAATTCCTGTATCCTATGCATCTCTCTAGGGATAAAAATTCCGAGGTATCTAATTGCCTCCTCCTGCCATTTAAATGAAAAGTTTTTTTTTAGGAGCTCAACCAGAGAGTTAGGCAGAGAAATATTTAAAGCCTCAGATTTATTATAATTCACCTTAAAATTACTCAGGTCTCCAAATCTTTTAAATTCTGCTATTAGATTTGGTATTGTTACCAACGGATTTGTGATTTACAATAACAAGTCATCTGCATATACTGACATTTTATAGTCTATAGTTTATAGTTTATATCTCCCCAACCTTAATGCCTTTAATATCATTATTCTACCGAATTGCTATTAGGAGGTGTTCCATAACTAGTATATATAAAATTGGAGACAATGGGCATCCTTGACGAGTTCCATTGGTGATATATACTGTATCCGATAATTCCTCATTTGCCCGTATTCTAGCCATTGGATTATGATAAAGGGCCATTATTTTATCCAGCAGTAGGGGGCCAATCCCCCACTGCTTTAATGTCTCCTTGAGAAAGCTCCATCCCACCCTGTCAAATGCTTTTTCGGCATCCACTGCCAACAGGCAGGATAGGATGGAGCGTCTCCGGGCATATTCCACCAATGTCAATGTTTTAAGCATATTATCCCTCGCCTCTCGCCCCTTTATAAATCCCACCTGGTTTAAATGTATGTGTGCTGGTATTATTGGGGTAAGTCTGTTAGTGATAATCTTTGAATACAATCTAATATCAATATTAGTCAAGGAAATTGGTCTATAATTACCACAGATAGAGGGATCCTTTTCCGGTTTAGGTATGAGTGAGATATATGCCTGTAGACTATGCGGGACAAATGGTTGAGAGGTAGATACTGGGTTAAAAGTTCTCCTGATAATAGGAATTAAGACGTCTTTAAATGTTTTGTAGAACCGTGGGGTAAAACCATCCGGGCCTGGGCTTTTCCCTATCACTAATGAATCGATTACTTTTTGTATTTCTATCTCTGAAAATTCTTGTTCTAACTGTTCTATATCTGTTGTTGCTAATAGTGGTAATGCTGTATCTTTGATATATTGTTGTATATTTTGTTGATATCTTACCGGATCTGTATTTGCTAACTGGTTTGGTAAATTATATAGATTATTATAAAAAGTCTGGAATGTTTTTAAGATACCTTTTGGATCATATATCATTTCATCATTATCTGACTTGATTTTAACAATGGATGAAGCGTTAATTCGCTGACGTAGAGCTCTTGCCAATATTTTACAAGGTTTATTGCCATGTTGGTAAAATAACGTACGGTTTTTATCCCTTATTTGTAATGTCTGCTCATTAAGTAGGTTTTGCAGTTTCGATTTCTTTTCTGTTAATTCTGATAATATTTCTCTAAGAGGATTTTGCTTATGCAGAGTTTCCAGTTTTGATATCTCCTTCAGGAGGTGGGTCGTTTTATTCCTTTTTACCTTTTTTAGCCTAGCCCCATGTTTTATAAATAGGCCCCGAACTATGCATTTCAACGCTTCCCATTGGATCGATAGGCAGGTAGTATCGTTTATATGATCTTTGGAAAAGTTTATTATTGCCTTCTTTATTTCTGAAACACAATCCTCATCATATAGCAAGTTATCATTCAATTTCCAGGTACCTCTTGAGCTCCTCTCCCTGGCAATATTTAATACTAGAAATATTGGTGCATGATCTGACCATATGGCACTGCCAATTTCAGAGGAAGAAGTCACAGATACTCCCAACTGATTTATCAGAAAGAAATCAATTCTATGATAAGTACCATGAACCTTGGAGTGGAACGTATAGTCCCTTTCCAAGGGATGGAGCGCCCTCCATATATCGACCAAATGATGCTTAGCCATAAGATCTGTGATCAATTGTGTTCCTACTCTAGATTGTCCCTGGTTAGGTAAATATACATTAATAAATGTATATTTCTTTCCAAATATTAGGAGCATAAGAAATATTGCCCTACCGTCTCTATTTCTCCATTCTTCCAAAACCTGATGTG
The DNA here is from genome assembly GCA_037952925.1 of Lithobates clamitans. Classification (NCBI taxonomy): domain Eukaryota; kingdom Metazoa; phylum Chordata; class Amphibia; order Anura; family Ranidae; genus Lithobates; species Lithobates clamitans. The sequence goes on from JBBGZY010001182.1 coordinate 28,893, forward strand.
GTAATGACTTATGTATCGCTATGGAGGCTCCTCTCGATTTTGAATATGCGAAGGAATCATGATACCATGCATTATAATATCCCTTTTGTAACTTAGGTATATGGTCCACCCGAAAGTGGGTCTCTTGGAAAAAAATCACATTCACTTTTTGTCTGTGGAAAGAGTACAGAACCTGCGCCCTCTTTACCGCTGAATTGAAACCTCTAACATTATAAGAGCATATTTTAATTGAGTTCATACGGGAAAGAGAAGAGAAAAAAAGAAAGGAGAGAGAGAAGAAACAAACAGAAAAAAAAAAAGTTATAAATCTGTTACACACTCACCCCACTCAACCCAGCCACACAAACCTATCTACTCACTATCTATTCGACTCCTTTGAGTCTAACCTTACCAAGTAAGTTCCCTAAATTGGGGAATAAAAGGATATCCACCCAGGATTGAACGTGCCTAGCCCAGGCTATATTATTATTATTCACAAAAAAAAATTCCGTATCAGCTAAAAAAAACACCTCTATTCGGACATAATATACAAACAGTTATATCCTATATATCCTTAGTGAGAAAAAAAAAATTCTGTATCAATTACAAAATTTAGTGGGAGAGAAAAAAAAAAACATGAACCCCCTATCCCACCCAGTGAGTTAAAGACCCTCAACCGAATCAACTGTCTAGTGTTATATACAAATTAGTGCACATATAGGAACAACATTTTCATTTTTCTTCCCTTAACCCCTACCCCAGTATACACCAAGCCATGTACTAATACCTTAAGTGAAAGAGAAGAAAAAAAAAAGAAGGTAAAACATCCCCCAACCCCCACTCCCTCCCCACGCCAAATACCAATCAACCCTAGTGTATCAATGGTGCCTAGTGAAATATAATGGAATATTGCCAAACATAAAAGCAAAACATGAAACACCTAAAGAAACCCCCTATCCCACCCAGTGAGTTGTAAGTTTGAAGACAGTCAACCAAATCAACTGTCCAGTGTTATATACATATATATAAAGCAATTATTCCACCGTTCCTTTAGTGCCCAGTATATATAAAGAAGAAAACATTTTTTTTTTCATTTTTCTTCCCCTTACCCCTACCCCAGCATACACCATAACGTATTCTAATACCTTAAGTGAGAAAAAAAAAACCCCACCAACCCAACCTAATGAAATAATGTACAGTATTACTCTAAAAAAATATCAGAAACATATTTTAACTTATAACATATAGTCCATCTCAATCACCTACTAAAAATAATAAAATAAACCCCCCCCCCGCCAATCAACCCTAGTGAATTAATGTGCCTTATTTCTCTCTAGTATTGGACATAAATATAACAGTCTTATCTTCTAAATCCTCAATACTTCAAATAGAACAAAAAATTATCCAAAAACATATTTTAACTTATAACACATAATCCGCCTCAATCACCTACTAATTACTAAAATGGAAGAGGCGAAAAAAAAAAAAAAAACCCTCCCATCCACCACTAAAGCATTCTATCTTCCTCTATATTGTCTCCAGTCCAATCACTGATATGAATGTGGCCAGTCCGGCAGATTGATCAGAGGTAATTGCAAAAGTCTAGAAAATTCAGGGAGATCATTAATGTCCCGAAAAATAACCCTTTGGCCGCATTGATGAACAATGATCTGGAAGGGAAAACCCCATCTGAATAGTATTTCCCTTTCCCTCAACATATCCAACAATGGTTTCACTGCTTTTCTCCTTATAAGCGTGTATTTTGACAGGTCCTGCAAAAATATAATCTGCGCACCCTCGTATTCAAAATCCCGGTGCCGCTGTGCCGCTATCATAATTTTTTCCTTAACCTGAAAAAAATGTATTCTACAAATCACATCTCTAGGTTTTCCTGAATCATTGACTTTAGGACCTTGGATTCTATGGACTCTGTCGATCTCTATCTCTGTCTCCCCTGGACGCTCTAGCAATGAATTAAATATATTTTGGAGAGTTTTCCTAAGGTTCTCTGCATTCACAGTCTCAGGAAGACCTCTGACTCTTATATTGTTTCGTCTACTTCTATTTTCGAGGTCATCCATGATATTTATTATGTAGCTTAAGTATCGATCGTGTTCTACCCTTTTCTCTTCTAATAAAATCATTTTTTGATCCATATTTGCAATTTTAGTGTCCATGTCCATGATCTTATTTTGTGTGTCAGTCAGAGATGATTTCAATGTTTGTATTTCAGATTTATAAGAGGATTCTAATCTGTGTATGTATTTATCCATATCTTTCCTGGTTGGTAGAGCTTTTATATATGTCTGTAAATTCCACATGGGGCTTCCTTCTGCTCCCTCCATATCCATCATAAGATGCTGTGTGTGCTCACTGGGACTAATACTTGTTCCATGCTCTGCTTCTCTAGCTGGAGATGAGAAATTTAGCTCAGTTAAGGTAGAGCTATTTTGTTGATCCTGTGGTTGTTGAAAAAAGCCTTTAATATCTGACTTTTGTGCCGATGCGGGTTTAGGAGGATACTTAGTTGACCCCCCAGATGATCCCCTTTTTGTTTTCTGGGTATGCGTGCTTTTAGGAGTCATGTTATTTTTAGGGTATACAGCTATAAGGGAGTATAGCTCTCACTTATGCCCAAATTTTACCGCCCTTATTTCACTGTGTACACTGTCTCTTCTAGAGTTCGTTTCAACACATATATTATTCCTTTACCTAATTTAACAGAACCAAATCAGGAAGTTCATCAGATCAGATCAGATATTTATAAATAAAAGGCACTTTTTACCTTGCCTTATCCAACTTCTTATAGGCTCTGGTGGAGTACCCTGTATATATCCGGAAAGACACTATTCCCCACTGCTGTTATGGAGACTCTTGAGAAAAATCTTCCAGGGTTATGTCAGTAACACTGTAACCTCTACACTCCGTGGGGATTGTTTTTTTCTTTCCTTTTTCCCTTCCCTTTTCTTCTGCCTCCTCTCCTTCCTCTCTCCTTTTTGCACATGCCGACTCTCTCTCCGCCCGGTCTGTGAGATCCCTCTCCCCGTGCATTTGATTGAACGTGGTGGAGCTCGATTCAGAAGGACTCGGCGGGACACGCTTTACACCAGGGCTTGAGAGCAGGAAAGAGCAAAAAAGGCAGGTAGCTGGTTTAGAGAATTGTTTGTTCAGCAATGTGCTGTATGGGAGGACCGGGGAGGTCTAGGGAATCATTAAGACTTGCAACAGCTGATTGCCTGGGCTAGTGGAGCGAACTTACTGCACGTCCATCCTAGTCAGATCCTCCTCCCCCGGGGCACCTCATTTTTAAAGTTTCTCTTTATTTGGGATGTGGCAAGGATTGCCAGCTATATACTCCTCATTGGTTTCTCTTCCTAGTTTTTTGAGATGATAAATTTAGGGCCAAAGTTCCATCTGTCCAGCACCCTAAAAAGATAAGGCCACAAGAGAAAGTCTAATGCCTTACGTATATCGAGGGATAGAAGCATTCCGTTTTTGGAATCCCAGGAAGATTGTAAAATTTAAATGAGGTCTTCTGCCCGACGCACTTGGTCTGCCACTTGCCTATGAGGCAGAAATTCTACCTGGTCAGAGTGTACATAACAGCCAAGGAAAGTCAGTAATCGATTTGCATACATTTTTGTCAAGAGCTCCAGGTCGTTGTTGTTTAACAAAATTGGCCTATAGTTAGCCACATCACTCAGATATTTGTGAGGCTTCAGGATAAGCGTGATGTATGCTCTATTAGAATTAAGGTGTATGGGTCCCCCCTTTTGAATGGTCTTAAAGTAATACAAAATAGAAGTAAACAGGGTCACTTTTCCAGCGCTTAGGTATAGAATAATGGAGTAAATGCCACAAAATTAGGAAGGGGATAGAAGAGGATAGTGTATCATTACTAGGTACCATCATCCTTAGAAAGTGTTTAGAGCAAAATTATTTTGAAGAGGAAACAACCAGGACCTCTCAAATTCAGTCCTGCCTCTTCCAGAACAATGGTTTTGGACTATTGGATTTTCCCTTCCACCCTTTCCTATCCTCCCCTTCTTTCCTTTCCCTCTCCCCCCTTCTATCCCTCCCTTTCCTTCCCCTTTTTTCCCCCCTCCCTCCTCTCCCCATTCCCTCCCCCCCTCCCCCCCTCCCCCCCATCCTCATCTCTCTCCTAGCTTCTTTCCCCTTTCCCTGCACGTTCATTCCTACTCCATGCACTGAGGTGGTTCTCATCCTTTTATTATAGAAGAACCCCAGGTTTACAACCATGTATTTCTTTATTTTTATATCAGTATTGCCTAACTACCCCCCTTGCCCGCCCCCAGGGGAATGCCCGTTGAGCGCGTCTTACAGTGTCGTTCCAGCCATTTTGGGCAGTGGTTGGTGAGTGCAAATAGAAACAATTGATCATTTTCTCCAATGTCATGTCTCTTTACCTTTATATATACTATACAATTCTGTAGCTGTATTTGTAATGTTGACTATTTCATCTTGTAGAAATTGTACTAGGATGTCTCCTGAAGAAGCGGCTTGACCGCGAAACTGTTGAGGTCACGTTCAAAAGTACTTACAAACCTGCCTTCATTTACCTTTGCGGGCATTATTAATGGTTCTTCTTGTTAACATTACTGTAAATATCTTTGTAATTTGTTATTGTCTACTCACATTGATGTCCATATATGGACTTTTTAAAATGTCTATATTTTGAATAAACTGAAAAATTTTATATAATTTGTTTATGTCCTTATGGTACCGCAATAGTCCAAAACCATTGTTCTGGAAGAGGCAGGACTGAATTGGAGAGGTCCTGGTTGTTTCCTCCTGCTATATTAATACAAGACATTATAAAGGGTGAGCAAAAAATATCTAATAGATAGTCCTTCAAGCTCAAGCAGCACTAAAACATTTAAAACACAATAAATAAATCAATAGTGATGTGAATCCAGGTGAGAGATAGTTCAGAGTATTTGTGTGACAATTCATATGAAAAACATATTCCATATGTTTCTCTGAGAGTTCACCTCCCGCTCTCAGAGGTCCGGGGGCTATTGATTGATTTTTTGTGTTTTAAATGTTTTAGCGCTGCTTAATCTTGAATGACAATCTATTAGATCTTTTTTTCTCACCTTTTATAAAGTCTTAAAGTAATGTGTCAAAGGAGTAACCAGTAAGGGGGCACATTTATTGTAATATAAAGCACTAGAGCCACCTGTACCGGGTTCCCTACCCAATGGGGCCTGTTAAATAGCTGATAGGACTTTGTTGGCTGTGATATCCTGTTCCACAAGCTCCCTGTGTTCCTCCAGCAAAACAGGGATGGGGAGGTGAGCCATGAACTAATCAAAATCCTGTGGGCTATACACATTCATATACTTATAAAGGTCCTGAAAGAAGATTAAAAACTCCTGTAGGACCAACTTAGCGTTTTGTGTGAAGGAACCGTCAGCTCTCCTGATCTTAGGGACATGGGGAGCAGGGCACCTAGGAGCCAATTTGGTCGCTAATAATTTGCCAGGCTTATCTGCTTGGGAGTAAAACTTGTCTCTAGACCACCGCAAACACTTTTCAGCCCTGGTGGTGAGGCAAACATTCAGTTATATATGGGTGGCCTCTATATGGTTACACAGGTCTGACTGGGGATTCTTTTTATGGTCCTTTAGTAGATCATGCAAGACCCTCTCTTTTTATATAACCCTTTGAGGACTATAAGATTACCATTGTCAATATAAAAATAATTATATTTTTTCCCTTTAAGAATGTATTTGAACAATAAATAAAACCATTTCCACATGTGTCATTTTTGGGGAAGGAATTATGCTAGATACATTTATTGATAAGAACTAATATTTTGATTCAAACCAAAAAAAAAGTATTTTAAGTCCCTAATCAGATTAAAAACATTGGACAAATACGTCCCTTGGTCCATTGATTCATAATGTTTCTTATACCTGGTGGCTATTTGAATCAGAGTGCCACATACTGTGGCTTTATGTGCTGCCCATACACACATCAGGGAGGTCTGAGCAGGATCATTTAAAGAAAACTATTCCTTTTATTGCTGTTCAATATCAAAGCGGGTCGCCTGGTTGCTAAGGTGGGATTCGTTGAGGCACCAGGTATAAGAAGATGAGAAGATATAGAGAGAACTGGGGAAGGGTCTGACCAGAACTGAGGACCAGAACTGGGGAAGGGTCTGACCAGGCAGTCTCCAAAATCTTGGCAGACATGCACAATGGTAAAATTGCAGAGGACGCAAAGACATGGTCGATCCACGAGTACGTGGAATGGATATTGGAGAAAAAGGTATAGTCCCGCTTGCAAGCATTAAATTCCCTCTAGATGTCCACAAGATCATAATCATATAACAATTTGGCAAACTTTGTGCCCATCCTTGAGGGTTGCAGGACCTGGGAGCCTGGAGGACACGTCCTATCAAGAAAGGAATCCAACATTACATTAGAGTCCCCTCCCAACAGAAGCATGCCCTGGAAATGAGAGGACAAGGTCTGGAAAAGTGTCTGAAAGAAGCCCAGTTGATCCGTGTTAGGAGCATAGTAAGTCAAGAGTGTCACTAAGGAGCCCTCATACCAGGAGAAATCAACCATCTGGATCAGTAAGGATTTGTGATGGAGAAAAGGACAAGCATTTGGATATGCAGATGGTGACACCCCTTGTTTTATCCAGGGGTGTTAGACGTAAAAAATCTAGCATATTGTTTATGGATAAAATTTGGCTTATATGATGCAGGGAAGTGCGTTTCCTTGATAAACACTATCTTCGCACCAAGCTTTTGCAAGTGATTAAAGGCCTTGCATCTCTTTACTGGGGAATTTAGTCCCTGGACATTATGTGTCAGTATGGAGATAAGATGCATATTAGGTGAGCTAGCCATGGGCAGTAATACAATGGCTATCACTTACCCCTTCGGCTTGATACACCAAAGGTGGACAGTTTGGCGCTGGGCAGACTCCCGGAAGGTCCCATTGAAAGGTTAAAAGAATAAAGTGAGAAAGGTAAAGAGAGAAAAATGAGCAGACTTAGTGCCCGTAGAAGGACTAGGTCCTGTAAACATAGAGGAAACCATATAGATTCAAGACAAATTAAAAATAATGTGAAAAACATCATTACTTATCGACGGACAAACCACCTCAGGAAAAATAAAAAATAATGTGGACCCATAATAGTGCCCAAACCCTATGGGCCCATGTCCACCAAAAATAAATAACACAGTAGAAATGGAGCCAGGATAGGGTGCATGGCACAACGAAACGGCCTGAGCAGGCCATCAATAAGTAATCAGTAACTAACAGAAGAATGTATTAACAGTGTAATGGTATGTTTTCTGAGGTGACAGCAACAGTACACAAAAAATAAATAAATCTGTCAATCTAATTTAAAAACGTGAAATAATGCATCCTTTAGAAGGCAGTAGGAGAACACTACCCCCTAGTGGGCTTGAGTAGAAAGATCGGGTAAAAGAGAAGTTATAAGGTCTGTCGTGGCTTTCTGGACATCCGTCACAGACTCAGGGAGCCCCCTTATGTGAAAATTATATCGGCAGGACCTATTCTCTAAGTCATCAATTTTTGCTATTGCATCTTCAAGCTGTGTCTGGAGGTCACATATACAATCAGTGTTCTGATTTGTTCTGATCTTTTTGCTAGCCTTTTCTAGCCCCTGTTCCAGTAATGCAGAGAAGCGGGTCAGGTTGATAGGGTCACCAGTGTATTCAGCTGGGGGGGCAGAGGCTGTGTCAGGGGGAATTTGAGTGAGGCCTGTGAGCTGCCCTGGCTGGATAATATCTCCCCCATGGCCCTGTCCATGGATTGAGTCTGGAGAGAAGGGGGAGTCCCTTCCCAGGGATTCCCTGTCAAGAAGAGTCTGGAGGGCTTATGGGGTAGGACTGCACTCACCCATCTCTGCCAGGTGTCCAGGAGATTGCCCAGATCTTGTTTTTTCAGCCAGCGAGGAGATGGAACAGCAGGGCAGCCATTTTGCCTTTTTCTTCCATTTTTCTGCACCTCTCAGCTTTCCTTTTGTCATGGGAATGTAGGTGGGTTGTTGGGGAAGCTGATGGAGGGGTTGTGGAGTGAGCCGGTCCCCTGGATCCGCAGGGTGCAGCTGGACTAGGCCGAATCACGGCGGGGCCGTTTTCACTCCGTCCGTTTCAGCTGTACTGCTCCTGTCAGCCTTAGTATAGCCTCGGGATTAGGCCACTGTATTAGGCCAGATCATGGCGGGGCTGATCTAGCACACGTCCGCCATGTTCAGTTGCGCCCTTGCACCCTAGAGTGACATATTTCAAGCGTTTCTATCTTTGAATTTTGAAGATTATGGCTTAAAGCTAGTGAGATCCCAAAATTAGGTATCTCAGAATTTTTTTTTTTCCCTCAATAAATTTTTATTGAAAAGTATTTATGTGATACAGAGTAAAAGAAACATTTTTAACATTGTTTTTACAAGAAATTTAGATAATGTTATGAGATTTGGTACAATATGAGATTATGGTACATCTTCCCTTATACAATGAGTAAGAAATAGCGTTGCGGTATACACAAGTTAATATGTGGTGATTTGATTGATTTCACCATTCAACAGTTATAAGGAACAGTGTTAGTTAACCAACTATGAACTTAGCCTGAGAGGAGGAGGTTGTAGGATGACAACTCTACCCGGACACCCTGCAAGGGTGCTAGACTGTGACCGTGAAGAGCTGTCCTCCCCTCCCCTATAAGTTAACTTCTGACTTTATCTGTCTAAGCTTGTAACCAGTGAGAGAAACATGTCATAGTTTGAATTTAAAGTGGGTTCTACCAAGTCGAATGGGTGGATTATACACTTAAGAGTTATGATCGTCAGATAAGGTATTTTCGTCAGAATTATGGTTAAAAATTTCAGCAAATGCAGGAGAGTAGATCCAATCAGTCCACGGTTGCCACATGTGGATAATTTTCATTTTGTCGTGTTGTAACGCTAGGGTTGTTTCGTGTTTGAAGTGAACATGTTTAGTGTGGACTACATCTTTTAATGTGGGGGGATCAGGGTCTTTCCATTTCCTAGATATACTAAGTCTAGCTGCTAAGAGAACGTGTGTAATGATAGTCCTTATCGTGTTGGGGTATTGTTCTACGTCTAATGAGAGTAAAGCCAGGGATGGCCTAATTCTGATGGTCAGGTGTGTAATTTCTGATAGTAGTTGAAAAATTGAGCTCCAATATTGTGTGAGCTTGGGGCAATGCCAAAATGTATGTAGCAAATCTCCTTTAATTCCGCAGTTCCTCCAGTAGGTGTCGTCAATGACTTTACTAAATTTAGAAATTTTATCTGGGGTCATATACCAATGATATGTTAGTTTATATGCTAGTTCCCAAAGGGTGGAACAGCAGGTAACCTTGTAAATGGATTTGCAGGCTTTTTCCCATTTATCTATTGTGAATGATTGTCCTAGGTCTCTTTCCCATCTGATTATCGGTGATGATGCTATGAATGTGGTCTTGTGGTGAAGCAGGTTGTAAAATAGCGATATACCTTTACGGTGTGTTATAGGAGATCTAAAGTAGATCCATGCTTCTTGGGGAAGAGTGCATTTCCAGGTTGCGAGTGATGTGAGGCAGTGATGGGTGCGAATGTACAGGAACATGTCAGAGGACGGGAGGTGGAATTCTTTTTGTAGTGAGGGAAATTATTTGGGTTTATCGCTGTCCATCAAATCAGAGAGGTGGATAATGCCCTTTTCTTTCCATCTTAAATATGAAGTTGATGTTATTAGATGATGTAGAGATTCTATAGGAATGTGAACATTGGAGGGTATAGTGTGATTTAAAGGTGTTTGTTGGAGTCTGAACCAAGCTTTGATAGTCACCAATATAGTCGGCGAGACGTGGGGAGGGATCTTTGCTCCTAGCGTGATAGCAAATAACCAAGAAGATATATTACCACCGGGGATTGCAGATGATTCTATTTTGCCCCACAGTGTGGGGAGGGGGGGTATAGGAACCATTCTCTAGCTTGTGTGAGAATAGAAGCCATGTAATAGTCTAAGAAATCTACATATCCTGTTGCTCCCGCTAGTCAGTGTTTAATTAGTTGAGAATGTCCACATCTTGATTTTTTACCCTGCCAGATAAAGTTTGATAGAAGTTTTTGTAAAGATTTGAAATAATGGAGGGGTATGGGAATGGGTATTGTGCGAAATAGGTAGAGTATTTGGGGTGGATGAAACATTTTGAACGCCGCTAAGCATCCCAGCCATGAGAATTCAATTGATGCCAGCCTGATAAGGTTGTTTTGGAGTTTGGTTCTAAGTGTTAGGTAGTTCATAGAATATAATGATTTGGTTGATTTGGTCTATTATATTCCCAGATACGATATGATGTTAGCTACCCAAATGTATGGGAATTGTTTTTTGAGTCGATCGCTAGTAAGGTTGTTTAAACCCAAATTTAATATATAAGATTTAGTTTAGTTGATTTTGTAGTATGAGACATCACTGAACCAGGCAAGCGTCTTTTGTACCTCAGGCAAGGATCGTTCAGGGTCAGTGATCATTAGGATCACATCGTCTGCGAACAGACTGATTTTGTGTTCTATGGTTGCTAGGGAGATTTCAGATATTTTGTTGTTAGATCTAATGGGCTCGGCCATGGTCTCCATAATAAGGTTGAATATTAGTGGTGATAATGGACAACCTTGTCTTGTACCGTTCGATATTTGGAAAGGTATAGATAGGGTATCTGCAGAGAACACCCGAGCAGAAGGATTAGAGTATAGGGCCATTATTGCATTGTGTATTTGTCCTGTAAGACCGAACTTATTCAGCACTGCAGATAGGAAACCCCAGTGGACCCTATCAAATGCCTTTTCGGCATCAAGGGAAAGGAGTAGGGAAGGCAATTTAGCAAATTCTACGTGGTGGATTATATTAATCATTCGTCTAGTAGCGTCTGAAGCTTGACGACCTTTGGTGAAGCTGGACTGGTCTTGGTGTATTAGAGTTGGGAGTATATCTTCGAGTCTGTTGGCAATGATTTTAGCATAGATCTTTACATCCAAATTCAGCAATGAGATGGGCCTAAAGTTTTTTGGGGTGGTAGGTTCCTTACCGGGTTTAGGCAAGGTAACTACCATGGCACTAAGCATTTCAGCAGGAAAGGAGGCGGATTGAGCATTTGAGTTGAAGGCATGGCATAGGATGGGAGCTAGAATATGTTGGAAGCGTTTATAGTATTCCCCCATGAAGCCATCTGGGCCAGGAGATTTGAAGTTAGGGAGGTTGTTAATCACTTTTAGAATTTCATCAGTCGTGAGTGGCTCATTTAGTTTAGAGAGTTGTTGTTGGTTTATAGATGGAAGCTGTATATTGTTTAGGAAGGTTTGCATCATTTCTGGGGAGGGTTGGTTGGTGGTGGTCGGGTCATTTTTAAGATTGTACAAATCTTCGTAATATGTGCTAAAGGCGTTTGCTATGGAGTGTGGTTTAAGAAGTTTTTCTTTGGATTGGGGGTGGAGAATGAAAGGGATTTTTGTTTTGTTCCTGTACCCCTTGACTCGTAAGGACATTGCCTTACCTGCTTTGTTATTTGTGGTATATGATGTGGATTTGAGTATTTTGTATGATTTTTCATATTTTTCAAGAAGGTGGAATCTCAATTCGTGTCTGAGAGTGAAGAGTTTAGATTTTAGGGCAGGAGATGGGTTTATTTTGTTTAGGGATTCAGTCTTGGATATGTCAGTGGTCAGTTTATCTAGTTTTTGAGTCATTTGTTTCTTAGCTCTGGTGCCCATTTGAAGGAAAACACCTCATATTACAGCCTTGTGAGCGTTCCATACCACCAGCGGATCAGATACTAATGCTTGGTTAAGCTTGAAGAATTCTTCTAGTTGTGTTTGAATAGGTGTTTTTTAACATGGTGTATTAAGAAGGTGGTTACTTACTCTCCAAATATAGGAATTGGGTTGGGGCGTGTTGTCTTCAAGAGTAATACTAATTGGAGCGTGATCTGACCAGGTGGTAGTATGGATTACAGATTTCGATATTCTCTGTAGTAACCATTTGTCAGCTAGAAAGAGATCGATTCGCTAGTAAGTGTTGTGACGAGCCGAAAGGAAAGTAAAGTCCTTCTCGTTCGCGTGACAACACCTCCACACGTCATATAAATAATTTGTTGAAATAAAACTTTCCAAAGGAGAAACATAGCATTTGAGTATTGCAGTGGAGTCCATTTTGTTGTTTGGGATTAGGTTAAAGTCTCCACAAATCAGTAGATGACCCTGTTGGAATTTTCGTGCTAAACGCAGTGTCTTCCTAAAAAAGGTAATTTGACCGTGATTCGGAGCGTATATAGAAATTAAGGTGTATTAAGGGATATTGTTGATTGTACAAGATAAAAAAATGTATCTTCCTTCCGGGTCTGTGACGCAATGATGGAGCTGAAAGTTCACAGTGTCCCTGATGGCGATCAAGACTCCTCGTTGTTTTTTCGGAAATGAGGTCTGGAATATGTGTGGGAACTAACGGTGTTGACATTTGGGGGGGTATCAAGAGCAAAATGTGTCTCCTGGACACATAGCACGTCGCAGTTCTAGGCAAGTGCTGTTTTCCATAAGGAGGCCCTTTTTGCTGGGTGATTTAACCCTTTCGCGTTGAGGGAAAGGATAGTGATTCCCATGGTAGGTGGTTGTTTGTTGTGTCAAGGAAGTCAAAAAACTTACAGTTGTTGGGCGTTGGATTGTTCCTTAGAGATCTGGTTTATGCTGGAGGAGAAGGCTGTAGTTAATGTCTTTTCGTTCAGTCGAGAGTAAGAGTAGATAAATTTTCCGTGTGTACCTTAGGGTTCTGATTTCCTAGGTTTGATGACCATATAGAGGTAAAGAAAAACAAAAGAGAAAAACAAAAGGGTGTAATTAAATAACAAAACAAGCTCAAGCACACCTTGTGGTGGGCAAACAGGTAATTCAGAAACAGGCAGCTCAGGTGAGCAATTGGCCAACTTTGGGGGTAAAGTTCAGCGAGCAAGGAAAAAGGCACATTATCAGACCGGACCTTAGAAGTTGCTCAGTGTAGTAGTTGGGCTGAGTAATCAGTGACGTTTGTCTTTAAATTTCCCTCGATCCATCCCAAAGGAGAAAGGGTTTGGTTTCTCAGTGGGGTCCAGTAGGTTGCTGGGGGGATCTGGTATGATTCCCCATGTATAAATAAGTTTCATACCACCTTCTAGGGTTGAGATGGAGTGGGGTACGCTATTATGGGTGACCAGAATTGTGGCTGGGTGACAACATTTGTATGTGATTTTATGGTAATTCATGGCTTTGGTGATGGTTTTCAATTGCCTCCGCATTTGGAGAGTATATTGTGATTGGTCAGCATATAGTTGGATGTCTGAGTACGGTGCTGGAAGTGGGGACATCTCCCTTGCTTTCATGAGGATTTGTTCTTTTGCTTGGTAAAAGTGGATTCGCAGAAGTACATCCCTGGGCACATCCGCTTCTAGGTGGCGGGGTTTGGGTAGTTTATGTATGCGATCTATAGTGAGCTCAATCGGGGATAGCTCAGGAAGCATACTAGAGAACATGGTGCTGGCGAAATTTTGTAGTTCTCTAGGTTGGATAGATTCTGGAATGCCCCTTATTTTAATGTTATTGCGTCTGGAGCGGTCCTCGAGGTCCGCGAGCTTAGCTTTGATCCATGTGGATTCTTCTTTTTGTGTAGTATAAGCATCTACTAGGTCATTTACAGTGTCAGTGCATTTCTCCATTTTGTGTTCCATAAACTGTACCCTGTTATCCATATGTTTCATTTCAACTGAGAACTGGTTGATTAGGGATGAAAAGTTAAACATGAGGGATGATTGTAAGGATAGGAGCATATCCTTCATAGTGGTGTCCGGCACCGGTTGGCTTGTGGTGGGGAACTGTGCTATAGAGGACTGGAGTGAGGATATGGCAGAGTTATTGTGCAGGCCTATACTTACTGCGTCTGAGGCCTGGTCAGGGATATCCATCCGCATCCTCGATTTCGCTGGGCTCTGTAGTGCCTGCGATGCATCAGGTGGTAGATGGGACATCATTTCAGGGAGTGAGGCCTGTGAGGAGGCTCCGGGCCGGTCCGAGTATCATAGTGATTGCCTTGCTGATTCTCCGGCGGTGCCATCTTGGGATCCATGCTGTGGGCAACGGGGCTGGAAGGAGAAGGAATCTAGCCGTTTGGGCTGCTTCACCTGGTTCCTTTTGCGGGACATTGTGGCTGTGGGGCTCGGGAGAAGTGATCAGGTCACTTTGGAGCTGGATGCTGCAGTATTTTCTGCCCGTTCGTCGCTGTATGCCGGTCTGTCTGACGGAGCTCACAGCTCAAGTGTCCATCTCGGTGTGCGCGCAAGCCACGCCCCGTATCTCAGGAAATTTGAACATTACATAAGATAAAAAAAACAACTGATTTTTCTTATTAAAATTGTATTAAAATTATACAAAATATTCATAATTTACTCATAATCTCATTTATAACATACCAATTCGTTACCCCCCTTCCCCTCTCTCCTTTACTTATATCCTGCCTTACTACTTTCATTCCCTTCTTTCATCTTCCCCTCTACTCATTCTCATGTCTTCACTATCCCGGAATATTTCCTTGTACTCTTAAATTCCATCCAACTTCTCCATGCCTTTACAAACTTCCCTTTTCTATCTTCTTCACAATGATATAATTCTTCCAAATTATATAAAAAAACTACCCTTTCAATCCATTCTTTTAATGTTGGGCTTTGCAATGCTTGCCAATGTTTTGGTATCAGGTATTTTGCTGCGTTTATTAAATGAGGTATCACTATTTCCTTATACTGGTTTATTGTCAGGTTAGTGCTATGAAATAAATATGTTTCTGGATTTTTAGGGATACTTACCCCGTTATCTCCTGAATCAATTTATCACCTCTTGCCAAAATTTCTGTATTTTTAAACATTCCCACCATATGCACGCAGTTGTTCCTTTCATCCCACAACCTCTCCAACAGAGTGGTGATTTTCCCAGATTGATATTTATGTACTCTACCAGGTATTATGTACCATCTTGATAGACACTTATAATTCATTTCTATCGTATTGATATCTATTGCTGTTCCATCCGCTAATTTCAGTATTTTCTCTTTCTCTTGCTCGCTCCAGTGTGCACCGAATTTGGCTTCCCATTTTCCTACAAAAAGGTGCCTTTGGTTCTGCCATTAAAGTAAGGATCTCATATATCTGAGATATACCATGCTTCAGTGTCTCCTGTAGACTAAGCCATTTCTCAAATGGCAATAGATTTTCTCCTGACCTTATTGGGTATGGCAACGTTTTTCTAAAATGCTGAAAATATCTTAACTCATCAGTCACCAATAATTCTCTTTTATGTTTTAATTCCTGAATAGTGCATAGCTCTCCCTCTTTCATAATATCTTTTAATTGTGCATTTTTATCTTTTATCTATACTCCAAATAGTGTCTCATTCCCTGGACGTGGAATTAGTGGTGAATTATATTCCCATTTCTTTTGCTTTTGCATTAAATCCCAAATCCTAACTACATCCACTGTTAACACACTTGTATCTTTAAAAAAATTATAAAATTGTTGTGGTACCCATATCACCTTATGCAATAGTGTCTTGCAATAGTGTCTTACTTAATGTATTTTCTATTTTAACCCAACTTTAGTCTCATGCATTAAATGTCCAATCTATAATTCGTGATAGCAAAACTGCATTACACCTTGTTCCAAATTATTATGCAAATTCTATTTCAGTATCACAAAGATTAAATATTTTGTTTTTCAGTTTAACTCATGGATGGCATTGTGTCTCAGGGCTCTTTTGATCACTGAAAACAATCTCGGACACCTGTGAAAATTAGATTGCCAGATAAGCCCAATTAAAGGAAAAACTACTACAGGAGGGTGTTCCACATTATTAAGCAGAGCACCATTTTCAAGCAATATGGGGAAGAAAAAGGATCTCTCTGCTGCCGAAAAGAGTGAAATAGTTCAATGCCTTGGATGATGTATGAAAACCATTAGATATTTCAAGAAAACTTAAGAGTGATCATCGCACTATTAAGAGATTTTTGGCTGATTCAGTGAACAGACAGGTTTTGTGCAGATAAAGGCACATTGAGGAAGATTTCTGCCAGATCCATGCATCGGATCAGGAGAGCAGCTACTAAAACACAATTACATAGCAGCAAACAGATATTTGAAGCTGCTGGTGCCTCTGGAGTCCCACAGACATTCAGGTGTAGAGTACTCCAGAGTAGGGATGAGCTTCGAGTTCGCAAGTTCGCCGAACAGCGAACAATTTGGGGTGTTCGTGGCAAATTCGAATGCCGCGGAACACCCTTTAAAAGTCTATGGGAGAAATCAAACGTGCTAATTTTAAAGTCTTGTATGCAAGTTATTGTCATAAAAAGTGTTTGGGGACCCGGGTCCTGCCCCAGGGGACATGGATCAATGCAAAAAAAAGTTTTAAAAACTGCCTTTTTTCAGGAGCAGTGATTTTAATAATGCTTAAAGTCAAACAATAAAAGTGTAATATCCCTTTAAATTTCGTACCTGGGGGGTGTCTATAGTATGCCTGTAAAGGGGCGCATGTTTCCCGTGTTTAGAACAGTCTGACAGCAAAATGACATTTGGAAGGAAAA
Source organism: Lithobates clamitans (assembly GCA_037952925.1). NCBI lineage: Eukaryota > Metazoa > Chordata > Amphibia > Anura > Ranidae > Lithobates > Lithobates clamitans. The sequence continues at coordinate 45,523 of JBBGZY010001182.1, forward strand.
AACACATTTAAAACTACCCGCGGCTATTGCATTGCCGACAATACACATAGAAGTTCACGTCACAGGGAAGTCCCGTCATGTCCCGTGCGTCAGAGGGGGCGGGGTCACTGGGTGGCCCTGCCCCCCGTTACTTAAGAACCGTCAGACGAGGAGAGGCCGTCACACAGCGGGAGCCTCCCTCCATGCCAGCATTTGTGTGGAGCGGCCCGGAGAAGAAAATGAAGAAGAGAAGAAGAGAAAAAAAGAAGAAGAGAAGAAGATGAAGAAGATGAAGAGAAGAGCGGGAGCCTCCCTCCATGCCATGGGTGTGGAGCGGCCCGAGGAGAAGAAGATAGAAGACGCCGTGGAGGAGATGCTGGATGAGAACGCCGGAGGAAGAACCAGAAGAACCAGAAGATGAAGGAAGATAGAAGAAAGAAGAAGCATTTAAATAAAGGAATTGTCAAAAACTGTGTCTTGTCATTTTTAACATTTTTGACAGTTTTTTAGTGAAATGGTAGGCGTAAGTACCCCCTTACCATTTCACACGGGGGGGCGGGATATGGGGGTCCCCTTGTTAAAGGGGGCTTCCAGATTCCGATAAGACCCCCACCCGCAGACCCCCACAACCACCGGCCAGGGTTTTTGGGGATGAGGCCCTTGTCCTCATCAACATGGGGACAAGGTGTTTTGGGGGGCTACCCCAAAGCACCCTCCTAATGTTGAGGGCATGTGGCCTGGTATTGTTCAGGAGGGGGGGCCGCACTCCCATCCCCCCCTCTTTTCCTGCGGCCTGCCAGGTTGCGTGCTCGGATAAGGGTCTGGTATGGATTTTTGGGGCCGTTTTTTTTTTTTTTTTTTTTGGCGCGGGGTTCCCCTTAAAATCCATACCAGACCTGAAGGGTCTGGTATGGAATTTAGGGGGAACCCCACGTCATTTTTAAAAAAAAAATTTGGCCGGGGTTCCCCTTAATATCCATACCAGACCTGAAGGGCCTTGTATGGAATTTAGGGGGACTCCCACGTCATTTTTTTTTAAATTTTGGTTCGGGGTTGCCCTGTGGGGAATTCCCATGCCGTTTTTATCAATGAACTTCTATGTGTATTGTCGGCAATGCAATAGCCGCGGGTAGTTTTAAATGTGTTTTTTCCTTCCAAATGTCATTTTGCTGTCAGACTATTCTAAACACGGGAAACATGTTTTCCCTTTACAGGCATACTATAGACACCCCCAGGTACGAAATTTAAAGGGATATTACACTTTTATTGTTTGACTTTAAGCATTATTAAAATCACTGCTCCTGAAAAAACGGCCGTTTTTAAAACTTTTTTTTGCATTGATACATGTCCACTGGGGCAGGACCCAGGTCCCCAAACACTTTTTATGACAATAACTTGCATATAAGCCTTTAAAATTAGCACTTTTGATTATTCATGTTCGTGTCCCATAGACTTTAACGGTGTTCGCGTGTTCGAACAAACTTTTTTCCTGTTCGCATGTTCTGGTGCGAACCGAACAGGGGGGTGTTCGGCTCATCCCTACTCCAGAGTCTTGCAACTGTGCATAAACCTTCCATTCGGCCACCACTAACCAATGCTCACAAGCAGAAACTGCTGCATTGGGCAGAAAAATACATGAAGACTAATTTTCAAACAGTCCTGTTCATTGATGAGTGCCGTGCAACCCTGGATGGTCCAGATGGATGGAGTAGTGGATGGTTAGTGGACGGCCACCCTGTTCCAACAAGGCTGCGATGTCAGCAAGGCGGTGGTGGAGTCATGTTTTGGGCCAGAATCATGAGAAGAGAGCTGGTCGGCCCTTTTAGGGTCCCAGAAGGTGTAAAGATGACCTTTGCAAAGTATGTGGAGTTCCTGACTGACCACTTCCTTCCCTGGTACAAAAGGAAGAACTATGCTTTCCATAATAAAATCATCTTCATGCATGACAATGCACCATCTCATGCTGCAAAGAATACCTCTGCATCAATGGCTGCTATGGGGATAAAAGGAGAGAAATTCATGGTGTGGCCTCCATCCTCCACTGACCTCAATCCTATTGAGAACCTTTGGCATATCCTCAAGCAAAAGATCTATGAGGGTGAGAGGCAGTTTACATCCAAACAGCAGCTCTGGGAGGCTATTCTGACATCTTGCAAACAAATTCAAGCAGAAACTGTCCGAAAACTCACAAGTTCAATGGATGCAAGACTTGTGAAGCTGCTATAAAATAAGGGGTCCTATGTTAAAATGTAACATGACCTGTTAAAATGTTTAAAAAGTTAAAATTGTTCAAAGTTTGATTGAAATAGCTTTTGATTTCAGTAAATATGCTGCAAACACAACAAATGTCAATTTTCAGTTCTTTACAACCTATAAAGTGTTTTGAAACTTACTGTGCATAATAATTTGGAACAGTGCATTGTAAGTTTTTTATTTTGAAAAAAAAATGTTATCATTAGGAGATTTGTTCAATAAAATTTGAATTGTACTCTTAATAGTTGATAACATGAGAATTGTGCTGACTTGTTTATATCAATGATTTAGGTAAATAAGGAAAATATCATTGGCATAATAATTTGGAACAGGGTGTATAATATCTTTTAAAATCCGGTAAGGCTAATCTTCCATGTCTTTTATCTTTACTAATCACTGCAAACAGAATTCTTGTCTTTTTATGCTGCCATATGAATTTAAGTATCACCTTTTTTATGGTCTTAAAGTATTCTTGTGGGACATATATTGGGAGCATCTGAAACTTATAAAGCACCTTTGGTAGGATTCCCATCCTAAAGCAGAGTTCCACCCAAAAATGGAACTTCTGATTTCCGTGAAGGTGACCCCCTGACATGCCACATTTGGCATGTCATTTTTTTGGGGGGGGGGGATACCCTCTTTTTAGAGGGATCCAGCTCCCACTTCCCCCCATGGCACCACGGCGCCGGAAGAAAGTTCACCTCTCCCCCCTCCCTCTCGGCAATCATCTGGGACACGTCACAAGTCCCAGATGATTGCCCGGCCAGTCACAGTGCACAGCACAACTCGCGCATGAGCAGTGCGTGCCCAGCTGTGAAGCCACAGCCGGGCACCCACAGTGACAATGCCTTGTACGCCCACATCGCTTGACAGTGGGACAGGTGAGTGTTCGATTAATAATAGTCTTTAAATAGTCAAAAACTTTTTGTAGCTTCTGACATTTTTATGAGTGGAACTCCGCTTTAATGATGTCTATACACCCTATACAAGAGAGTGACCTCATTGAGATCTTCCTTATTTTTTTCTTTTATCTCATTTAATAATGGAATATAATTTGTATGGTATATACAGTCGAAATTGTTGGCACCCCAGAAATTTTTCCATAAAATCAAGTATTTCTCTCAGAAAAGTATTGCAGTAACACATGTTTTGCTATACACATGTTTATTCCCTTTGTGTGCATTGGAACAAAACAAAAAAAGGGAGGAAAAAAAGCAAATTGGACATAATGTTACACAAAATTCCAAAAATGGGCTGGTCAAAATTCTTGGCACCCTTTCAAAAAAAAAAAATTGTTGATAAATAAGATTTTTTCAAGCATGTGATGCTCCTTTAAACTCACCTGGGGCAAGTAACAGGTGTGGGCAATAAAAAAATCACACCTGAAAGCAGATAAAAAGGAGAGAAGGTCACTTAGTCTTTGCATTGTGTGTCGGTGTGTGCCACACTAAGGACAGCAGAAAGAGGAGAAGAGAACTGTCTGAGGACTTGAGAACCAAAATTGTGGCAAAATATCAACAATCTCAAGGTTACAAGTCCATCTCTAGAGATCTAGATTTGCCTTTGTCCACAGTGTGCAACATTATCAAGAAGGTTGCAACCCATGGCACTGTAGCTAATCTCTCTGGGTGTGGACGGAAGAGAAAAATTGATGAAAGGTTGCAACACAGGATAGTCTGGATGGTGGATAAGCAGCCCCAAACAAGTTCCAAAGAAATTCAAGCTGTCCTGCAGGCTCAGGAAGCATCAGTGTCAGCGCGAACTATCCGTTGACATGTAAATGAAATGAACCGCTATGGCAGGAGACCCAGGAGGACCCCACTGCTGACACAGAGACATAAAAAAGCAAGACTATAGTTTGCCAAAATGTAATTGAGTAAGCCAAAATCCTTCTGGGAAAATGTCTTGTGGACAGATGAGACCAAGATAGAGCTTTTTGGTAAAGCACATCATTCTACTGTTTACCGAAAATGGAATAAGGGCCTACAAAGAAAATAACACAGTACCTACAGTGAAATATGGGGGAGGTTCAATGATGTTTTGGGGTTGTTCTGCTGCCTCTGGCACTGGGTGCCTTGAATGTGTGCAAGGCATCATGAAATCTGAGGATTACCAAAGGATTTTGGATCGCACTGTAGAGCCCACTGTCAGAAAGCTGGGTTTGCGTCCGAGATCTTGGGTCTTCCAGCAGGACAATGACCCCAAACATATGTCAAAAAGCACCCAAAAATGGAGGACAACAAAGCGCTGGAGAGTTCTAATGGCCATCAATGAGTCCAGATCTAAATCCCTTTGAACCCCTGTGGAGAGATCTTAAAATTACTATTGTTGGGAAAAGATGCCCTTCCAATAAGAGAGACCTGGAGCAGTTTGCAAAGGAAGAGTGGTCCAAAATGCCGGGTGTGAGGTGTAAGAAGCTTATTGATGGTTATAGGAAGCGACTGATTTCATTTATTTTTTCCAAAGGGTGTGCAACCAAATATTAAGTTAAGGGTGCCAAAAATTTTGACCAGCCCATTTTTGGAATTTTGTGTGACATTATGTCCAATTTGTTTTTTTTTCTCCCTTTTTTAGTTTTGTTTCAATACACACAAATGGAATAAACATGTGTATAGCAAAACATGTGTTACTGCAATACTTTTCTGTGAGAAATACTTGATTTTCTGGAAAAATTTCTCGGGTGCCAACAATTTCGGCCATGACTGTATCTTTTAAAGATGCTGTTAACATTATTCCTAAATATCTAAATTTTTTCTGCCATGTAAATGGCAATTCTCCTTTTAGGTTTTGTTCTTCTTTCCTATCCATATTGATATTTAAAATTTCAGATTCAATAGTTCTCTTTAATATTTAAGTACTTTCATTATGTTTGGTAGTGTTGTGCTAGGGCTAGACACATAAAACAGAATATCGTCTGCATATCCTGCCAATTTATGTTCCTCTTCTCCTATTCTTATTTTTTTTATGGCTACACTATTCCTGATTAGGGATGAGCCGAACACCCCCCCAGTTCGGTTCGCATCCAGAACATGCGAACAGGCAAAAAATTTGTTCGAAAACGCGAACACCGTTAAAGTCTATGGGACATGAGCATGAATAATCAAAAGTGCTAATTGTAAAGGCTTATATGCAAGTTATTGTCATAAAAAGTGTTTGGGGACCTGGGTCCTGCCCCAGGGGACATGTATCAATGCAAAAAAAGTTTTAAAAATGGCAGTTTTTTCGGGAGCAGGGATTTTAATAATGCTTAAAGTGAAACAATAAAAGTGTAATATTCATTTAAATTTCGTACCTGGGGGGTGTCTATAGTATGCCTGTAAAGGGGCGCATATTTCCCGGGTTTAGAACAGTCTGACAGCAAAATGACATTTGTAAAGGAAAAAATAATGTAAAACTACTATCGCTAGCACCGGATAAAATGAATGGTCAGCCCGGCAATACACATAAAAGTTCATTGATAAAAACGGCATGGAATTTCCCCACAGGGGAACCCCAAACCAAAATTAAAAAAAAAAAATGCGTGGGGGTCCCCCTAAATTCCATACCAGGCCTTTCAGGTCTGGTGTGGATATTAAGGGAAACCCCGTGCCAAAATTTTTTTTAAAAATGGCGTGGGGTCCCCCCAAAAATCCATACCAGACCCTTATCCGAGCATGCAACCTGGCAGGCCGCAGGAAAAGAGGGGGGAAGAGAGAGCACCCACCTTCCTGAACCGTACCAGGCCACATGCCCTCAACATTAGGAGGGTGCTTTGGGGTAGCCCCCCAAAGCACCCTGTCCCAATATTGATGGGGAGAAGGGCCTCATCCCCACAACCCTTGCCCAGTGGTTGTGGGGGTCTGCGTGCAGGGGGCTTATCGGAATCTGGAAGCCCCTTTAACAAGGGGACCCCCAGATCCTGGCCCCCCATGTGAATTGGTAATGAGGTACAAATGTACCCCTACCATTTCACAAAAAAGTGTCAAAAAGGTTAAAAAACACAAGAGACAGTTTTTGACAAGTCCTTTATTAATTTCTTCTTTTTTCATCTTCTTCTGGTCTTCCTTTGGTCTTCTTCTTCTTCCTCCATCTTCTTCTTCTCACCGAAGGAAGACCAGAAGAAAGAAGATGAAAGAAGAAGAAATTAATAAAGGACTTGTCAAATACCGTCTCTTGTGTTTTTAACCTTTTTGACACTTTTTTGTGAAATGGTAGGGGTACATTTGTACTCCATTACCAATTCGCACAGTGGGGGGCTGGGATCTGGGGGTCCCCTTGTTAAAGGGGGCTTCCAGATTCCAATAAGCCCCCTGCCCGCAGACCCCCACAACCACCGGACATTGGGACAAGGTGCTTTGGGGGGCTACCCCAAAGCACCCTCCCAATGTTGAGGGCATGTGGCCTGCTACAGTTCAGGAGGGGTGCGCTCTCTCATCCCCCCTCTTTTCCTGTGGCCTGCCAGGTTGCATGATCAGATAGGGGTCTGGTATGAATTTTTGGGGGGACCCCATGCCATTTTTTTCTAAATTTTGGCATGGGGTTCCCCATAAAATTATAGCAGACCTGAAGGGTCTGGTATGGATTTTGAGGGGGTCCCCCATGCCATTTAATTTTTTTAATTTTGGTGCGGGGTTCCCCTTAATATCCATACCAGACCTGAAGGGCCTGGTATGGAATTTAGGGGAACCCCCACAATTTTAAAAAAAAATTTTGGTTTGGGGTTCCCCTGTGGGGAAATTCCATGCCATTTTTATCAATGAACTTTTAGGTGTATTGCCGGACTGACAATTCATTATAGCCGATGCTAGCGATAGTAGTTTTAAATGACTTTTTTTCCTTTAGAAATGTAATTTTGCTGTCAGACTGTTCTAAACACGGGAAACATGCACCCCCTTACAGGCATACTATAAACACCCCCCAGGTATGAAATTTAAAGGAATATTACACTTTTATTGTTTCACGTTAAGCATTATTAAAATCACTGCTCCCGAAAAAACGGTCGTTTTTAATACATTTTTTTGCATTGATCCATGTCCCCTGGGGCAGGACCTGGCTCCCCTAACACTTTTTATGACAATAACTTGCATATAAGCCTTTAAAATTAGCACTTTTGATTTCTCCCATAGACTTTTAAAGGGTGTTCCGCGGCTTTCGAATTTGCCGCGAACACCCCAAATTGTTCGCTGTTTGGCGAACTGGCGAACAGCCGATATTCGAGACGAACATAAGTTTGACTCGAAATCGAAGCTCATCTCTATTGGTCAGCAATTTTCATGTTCGTGTCCCATAGACTTTAACGGTGTTCGCGTGTTTTAACAAATTTTGTTGCCTGTTCGCAAGTTCTGATGTGAACCGAACAGGGGGGTGTTCGGCTCATCCCTGGTCCCAGAAGACAGCAGGGTCCAGTCAGGAAGTTGCGCATGCGCAGTAGGGAATCAGTTTGTGAAGCCTTAAGGATTCACTTCTGGATTCCCTTACTGAAGAAACCGGTGCCTGCACCCGGAAGCCGAGAAACAGGTCGGCTTCTGTTGAGGACATTGTGGGTGCAGTATTTGAAGCTGCTGACTTTTAATTTTTTTCTCTAGGCAGAACTCAGTTTTGATCGATTTTTTTTCTTAATGTTCTTTCTAGGTACTTTCTTGGTTTATTTCCCCATTGATATCTTTCTTTATTCAGCCTATTAAAAGTTTGCCTTGCCTCCTGTTCCATTAACATATTTAATTTATCTCTTTTTAGCATCAACTGATGTTATATGTTGCTTGTTTCCCCTTTTTTATGCACTTGTTCTAGCTCATGCAATTCCTTTAATATTTCATTTATTTTAACCTTCCTTTTCTTCTTCTGAGCTCCTATTGAAATCAGAATACCCCTTATATAGGCCTTATGGGCCTTCTATAACGTATCTTCTGATATCACCTGAGTTTCATTTAACACAAAATATTGTTCTAGTTCTTTTTTTCTTTTCTTTTCTATCTCTTGATCTTTTATTAATGTCTTGTTTAGTCTCCAAAAACCTGCCCTATTCTGTACCTCCGTTGTCTTCATTTCCATTATTACTGGTGCATGATCTGATAGCGTAATTGCTTCTATCGATGTTTTACCTATTTCTTCCAATAATCTATGTTTGACTAATATATAATCCAGTCTTGAGTATGACCCATGTACAGAGGAGTATGTATAATCTCTTTCTCTGGGATGTGTGATTCTCCAATAATCTACCAATTGACATTGATGTACCATTTTTTTAATTAATTTAAGTTGTCACACCTCACTCCTCTGGACACTGGATGAAGAATCAAGCTGTGGGTCCATTATAAAATTAAAATCTTCTGCTACTATCACTCTACTAGCTTTGAATTCCATTCATTTTCTCAAAACTTTTCTTAAAAACACCATTGGGTTCTTATTAGGGCAATACACATTTGCCAGTGTACATTCTATATCACATAATTTTCCTTTCAGGAACAGGTATCTCCCCTCTGAATCTAACAATCTTTTATCGAAAATCGAATATCTTTGGAAAAACCTATTGCTACCCCCTTCATTCTTTTCGTTGTTGAATTCCCATAATACCATGTAGGATGTCCCCTTGAACATAGTTTAAATTTTGAGTCCTGCGATATATATGTCTCTTGTAAAAAGACAATTTGCTAATAATGTTGGATTTCTTTAACTGCTAGCCTACCAACCTACCAGTTATATTGCGGCAGGTTGGCACGGCTGCGGAAATCGCCATAGGTGTTTGTCACTTCTTTAAGACGTCACAGCATGCGCGTGCAGCTCCGTATGTCCCCATAGCAGATGTGCAGGGGAGAGGAGAGAGATTGTGTGTTCATACTAAGTATGGGGTATTTATTATAGAAAAAACTACAAAACATTTTTTTCAAACATGTCGCTCTTTTTTTTTTTTTTATAGCGCAAAAAATAAAAACCGCAGAGGTGATCAAATACCACCAAAAGAAAGCTCTATTTGTGGAAAAAAAAAGACATAAATTTTGTTTGGGTACAATGTCGCATGACCGTGCAATTGTCAGTTAAAGCGACACAGTGCTGTATCGCAAAATATGGCCTGGTCAGGAAGGGGGCAAATCCTTCCGGGGCTGAAGTGGTTAGGAACCTTATGTCTTTTAACTGGGGTATTCAGGCCTTTCACATTATACATTAAAAATTAAAATTGTATCATATCAGATATTTACCATTTTCCTTCTTTTCCCTCACTTTTTCTCCAACTGGGGGTCAGGATTTCTAACGCATGAAAGTGTTGGTAGAAGAAAACAAAAAACAAGGTAGAGTAAACTAGGAGCCAGGAAGAAAAAGTAGCTATCCCATGAATCTTTCTGTCTATTCCCCCCCCCTTTCCCCCTCTCCCTCCCTCCCCCCACGCCACTCCCCATCCTCCTCCTCCCCTACCAACCCCCTCCCCCCAACTTCCTGTTGCTATACCTTTCAGAATTTTTTGTCCATTTTCTGACCTTCATATAGATGGATCTAGGGCCTCTCCTCCCATCATCTATTCTTTTACCCAGAGGTAAGACTCTGTCCACGTAAGCCTTCTGGGACCCTACCCCTAAACTGGGGGATTGGATTTCGGCATGCAAGAGTCCAAGCACTCCGTCATGTTTATTCAATATGCTTTATCACCCTCCCCCATCTATGCCTAGTTCAATTACCCAATTCTTGCTGCCGATCCTTGTACTGTTATCTTTCTCCCTCTTCTGTTGCTATTTAATTGACTCTGATTCCCTAACATTCTCCCTTTCTATCTTTAATTCTCTTAAGGTTCCTAATTATAAGTGTCTCTTATTTCTTGGTCTTCTTGAGACTTCTTTGCTATTGTTCCCCTTGCTCAGATATTTTTTTCTTCGTCTCCCCAAACTATCCTAGAATATCTGGTGTTTGTAGTTCCAACTTATGACAAAAATCCTGTAACTCTTCAGGGAACCTAAGTCTCACCGATCGACCATCTTTCTGAGGCAACTTTTAGGTATAGACTGCACCTTGCAACACTGTGCAACTGTATGTTACCTGTGAGGCAGCTTTTAGGTGTGGACTGCACCCTGCGACACTGTGCGACTGTATGTTTCCTTTGAGGCAGCTTTTTTTAGGTATGGACTGCACCATGCGGCATGCGCAGCTGTATGTTTCCTCTGAGGCAGCTTTTAGGTATGGACTCTATCTTGCGACACCTTCCTCTAATTCAGTTTTTAGATGTAAACTGCCCCCTGCAACATGGCTGTGTATTTCTTTTGAGTCAGCTTTTAGTTGTAAACTGCACAGTACAACGCCGTGCTGCTGTGTGTTTCCTCTGAGGCAGCTTTTAAGTATGGACTGCACCTTGCAACACTGTGCGACTGTGTTTCCATTGAGGCAGCTTTTATGTATAGATCACCCTGTGCAACACTGTCCGGCTGTATGTTTCAACTGAGTCAGCTTTTAAGTATGGGATGCACCTTTGCGACACTGTATGGCTATATGTTTCTTCTGAGACAGCTTTTGGGTATAGACCACCCTCTGTGACACTGTGCGACTGTATGTTTCCTCTAAGCAAGCTTTAAGTATGGACTGCACCTTGTGACACTATTTTTCCTCTGAGGCAGCTTTTAGGTATGGGCTACCCCGTGTGACACTGTGAGACTGTATGTTTCCTCTGAGGCAGCTTTTAGGTATGGCCTGCACCTTGCAACCCTGTGTGACTGTATGTTTCCTCTGATTCAGTTTGTAGGTGTAAACTGCCCCCTGCAACACTATGCGGCTGTGTCAGCTTTTAACTGTAAATCACACCGTGTGACGGTATATTTCCTCTGTAACAGTTTTAGGTATGGGCTGCACTGTGCAATACATTTTTATTGTATTATTTATTTATTTTTTATTGTTTATTTGTAGAATTTTTGCAGAGCTTAAAGAAAGATAAAGAAATTAAACGTTTCAGGTATACACTGTCATATAAACATGAAAACGAATATTAAAGATATGGCATGAACCAACATTGATTTATATCTCGACTTGGATTAAATTATGCAAATATATTACACCATACAATCATGTAGAAAAAGGAAAAGGGTTTGCACCAAAGACTGCAATATAAACAACTTTCATCATCACTAGAGCCCAAAAAAAAACGAATTGCATGAAGTCTATTTACCTACTGTATCGAGCTGTTTGCCTCAGAGCATTATTCAGATTCATCCCACACCTACCAATATTTTGTAGTGAGCCATCTATTAATGCACTCAGATGTTCCATCCTACAAATATCTGCCAAGGTAGCTAAAAATTGTGAAAACTTGGGGGGTGAGGTAGCTAACTAAAGTCTGGGGACAGTATGTTTAGCCACCAGTAATATAAAGAACATCAACCTCCCTTCAGCCCTAGAAATATCTAAGAAAGGGAGACCCAGCAAGTAATGTATAGGATTCAAAGGAATGGAAGTCTCCAACAGTTTTTGCATAAGGTTAATAGGGGGGCACTTCCAGAAAATATGGTAATGGATACCTACAGCGCCATTGCATCTTCAGCATTGCTCGGAAGCTGATGGGTTATGGGCATGTAAGATATCTGGGGATCTGTACCAGAATAAAAGAATCTTAGATGCGGTTTCTTTGTGGGTCACAATTGGGAGATTTTGGATGTGGACTCACAAATTTTCTCCCAATATTCCAAGGAAATAGTTTGCTGTAGGACCCAGGACTATTTCTTCATATAGTTGTGAGTACAATCAGTTAAGGGAATGGCTTCATGTAGAATTTTATAAATAGTAGAAATTAATTGGGGTTCATATGGGCCTCCGGCACATAACATTTCAAAATCAGTTGGTTTCTCTAATGATAGGGAAGGAGATCTAGTAGGAAAAAAAAATGTTTAAATTGCAGATAGGAATAGAAAAGTGTTTTGGAATCTGATGTTTCTTTTGCAGGTCAGTCAAGGTCATAAAATTATGCGTCACTGGATTTACAAGTTGGAGCAACTAGAAAATTCCTGCTTGAGTCCAGGGTAGCATTCGATCATAGGACAGACTATCTGAGATGTGTGGATTGAAAAGCACGTTTAAAAGTGGAAGGCATGAGGAAGAGAAAGATTATCGCTCGAAGCATCATCTCTGTTGTAATATGTTGGTAGATTTATGTGGGATTTTATATTATTATTATATATATATATGTACACATACAGTACAAGATTGACCAGGCCAGGAAGGGGTGAGTGAAATAGGTCACGTTGGTATCTTTTAATCTAATTACACATATCAAAGGGGACTTGTTGATGTTAATATGCAAGAATGCAAATTAGGGCAGTTTATGACTGCAGCTGTTAACGGCCGGGGTCATTGTCTGTCTGAAAGGCAGAAGCATATCAAAGGCCTAAATGGAAATGGCCAATCAAATTGCTCAGCCATTCAGTGTCTAGTGAGTATAACATGGCGTTCAGTCCATAGTCTTGTCTGTCTGTGATTATGAAGGCGCAGATCTAGGAAACATAGGACTCTGAGTTATATCTACTCTGTTGGATTTTTGTCATCTGTGGACTTTGGACTTTGTTCTGTGTTGGAAGTCAATAAAGTGCATCTCTCTGGAAGAATAGGATTGCTGTGGAAAGAGTACTTACATCATCATTATAATACTTAAATATTAATTATCTACACACGATACTATATCACTACATTGTACGAGGATATATCACTACAATCTCCATATTGATAAAGTAAATAACATTGAAGCTAGACATATGCTCCCTAATTAAGGCACATGTTTGCTAGAGGATGGCCATAGCATATGACAAGGATGTACTGGTGAATAGGGATGAGCTTCAAGTTCGAGTTGAACTCATGTTCGACTCGAACATCGGCTGTTCGCCAGTTCGCCGAACAGTGAACAATTTGGGGTGCTCGTAGCAAATTCGAAACACCCTTTAAAAGTCTATAGGAGAAATCAAAAGTGCTAATTTTAAAGGCTTATATGCATGGTATTGTCATAAAAAGTGTTTGGGGACCTGGGTCCTGCCCCAGGGGACATGGATCAATGCAAAAAAGTTTTAAAAATGGCAGTTTTTTCGGGAGCAGTGATTTTAATAATGCTTAAAGTGAAACAATAAAAGTGTAATATTCCTTTAAATTTCATACCTGGGGGGTGTCTATAGTATGCCTGTAAAGGGGCGCATGTTTCCCGTGTTTAGAACAGTCTGACAGCAAAATAACATTTCAAAGGAAAAAAAAGTCATTTAAAACTACTCGCGGCTATAAATGAATTGCCGGTCCGACAATACACATAAAAGTTCATTGATAAAAACGGCATGGGAATTCCCCACAGGGGAACCCGGAACCAAAATTTAAAAAAAAAATGACATGGGGGTCCCCCTAAATTCCATATCAGGCCCTTCAGGTCTGGTATGGATATTAAGGGGAACCCCGGACAACATTTTTTTAAAAAATGGCGTGGGGTCCCCCTCAAAATCTATACCAGACCTTTCAGATCTGGTATGGATTTTAAGGAAAACCCCGCGCCAAAATTTTTTAAAAAATGGCGTGGGTCCCCCCAAAAATCCATACCAGACCCTTATCTGAGCATGCAACCTGGCAGGCCACAGAAAAAGAGGGGGATGAGAGAGTGCTCCCTCCTCCTGAACCGTACCAGGCCACATGCCCTCAATATTGGGAGGGTGCTTTGGGGTAGCCCCCCAAAACACCTTGTCCCCATGTTGATGGGGACAAGGGCCTCATCCCCACGACCCTTGCCCGGTGGTTGTGGGGGTCTGTGGGCGGGGGGCTTATCAGAATCTGGAAGCCCCCTTTAACAAGGGGACCCCCAGATCCTGGCCCTCCCCCCTGTGTGAAATGGTAAGGGGGTACAAAAGTACCCCTACCATTTCACAAAAAAAGTGTCAAAAATGTTAAAAATGACAAGAGACAGTTTTTGACAATTGCTTTATTTAAATGCTTCTTCTTTCTTCTATCTTCTTTCTTCTATCTTCTATCTTCCTTTGGTTTCTTCCTCCATCTTCTTCTTCTTCTGGTTCTTCTCTCGCACGGGGGACTTGACCGGGACTTCCCTGGGGACTTGACGGGGACTTCCCTGTGGCATTCCCTGTGATGTCAGAGGGGGCGGGGTCACGAGGTGGCCCCCACCCTCTATTATTTAATTATCTATTATTTAATTATCCGTCAGAAGACGAGAAGCATCACACAGTGGGAGCCTCCCATCAGCGGCCCGAGAAGAAGAAGGGAAGAAGACGCCGCGGAGGAAGATGCCAGACGAGAACACCGAAGGAAGAACCAAAAGAACCAGAAGAATAAGGAGATGGAGGAAGAAACCAAAGGAAGATAGAAAATAGAGAATAGAAGAAAGAAGATAGGAGATAGAAGAAGAAAGGAATTGTCAAAAACTCTCTTGTCATTTTTAACATTTTTGACAGTTTTTTTGTGAAATGGTAGGGGTACTTTTGTACCTCCTTACCATTTCACACAGGGGGGAGGGCTGGGATCTGGGGGTCCCCTTGTTAAAGGGGGCTTCCAGATTCCGATAAGCCCCCCGCCCACAGACCCCCACAACCATCGGGCAAGGGTTGTGGGGATGAGGCCCTTGTCCCCATCAACATGGGGACTAAGGGGGTTTTGGGGGGCTACCCAAACGCACCCTCCCAATGTTGAGAGCATGTGGCCTGGTACAGTTCAGGAGGGGGCTGCTCTCTGGTAGGGAGACCCCCCACGTAATTTTTTTTAAAATTTTGGTTTGGGGTTCCCCTATGGGGAATTCCCATGCAGTTTTTATCAATGAACTTTTATGTGTATTGTGGGACCGGCAATTCAATAATAGCCGCGAGTAGTTTTAAATTACTTTTTTTCCTTTGAAATGTCATTTTACTGTCAGACTGTTCTAAACACAGGAAACATGCACCCCTTTACAGGCATACTATAGACACCCCCCAGGTATGAAATTTAAAGGAATATTACACTTTTATTGTTTCACTTTAAGCATTATTAAAATCACTGCTTCCGAAAAAACGTCCGTTTTTAAAACTTTTTTTTGCATTGATCCATGTCCCCTGGGGCAGGACCCAGGTCCCCAAACACTTTTTATGACAATAACTTGCATATAAGCCTTTAAAATTAGCACTTTTGATTTCTCCCATAGACTTTTAAAGGGTGTTCCGCGGCTTTCGAATTTGCCGCGAACACCCCAAATTGTTCGCTGTTCGGCGAACTGGCGAACAGCTGATGTTCGAGACGAACATAAGTTTGACTCGAAATCGAAGCTCATCTCTATTGGTCAGCAGAGGGAAGCATGAAGTGCTCTAGAGTTTCCTGGTAGAGGGCTGCACTGGCTTTGGACTTGCGGACTGTGGATACTTCACACTGGACCTCATTCAACTTGGGTTTTGTGTATCTCCACTCTTCCTGCAGACTCTGGGACCTTGATTTCCAAATGAAATTCAGAATTTTCCACAGTCTGTGATGATTTGGGGAGCTATGTCTTCTGCTGGTGTTGGTCCACTTTGTTTTATCAAGTCCAAAGTCAGCACAGCCTTCTACCAGGAAATTCTAGAGCTTCCCTCTGCTGACCAGCTTTATGGAGATGTTGATTTCATTTTCTATCAGGACTTGGCAACTGCCCACACAGCCAAAAGTACCAATACCTGGATTAATGATCATGGTATCACTGTGTTTGATTGACCAGCAAACTCGCCTAAACTAAGTCCTATAGAGAATCTGTGGGGTAATGTCAAGAAGAAGATTAGAGACACTAGACCCAACAATGCAGATGAGGGAAAAGCCACTATCAAATCTGAGCTTCCATAACACCTCAGCAGTGCCACAGGCTGATCGCCTCTATGAAACACCACATTGATGCAGTAATTCATGCAAAAGGAGCCCCAACCAATTATAGAGTGCATACTATGCTGTGCATGGACATACTTTTCAGTAAGCAAACATTTCTGTATTAACAATCCTTCTTTTTATTGGTCTTATGTAATTATTCTAATTCTATTACAAAACCCGCTTCCAAGCTAGCCAGCTCTCAAGGTACCCCCCATCACCTTCCTCCTGCCAGGGGAACCACCATGGATCGCTTTGTGGAGCGATCCGTGGTCGATGTGTCCCCTGCTCCCCCCCATCACAGGGGACACAGCTTACGCTGCAGCCAACATGGCGCCTGCTCCTTCTCCTGAGCTATCTGCATCAGAAGCACCCATGCTCCCACAGATGGACCCCATTTCTCCTGCTAGCATAGCCCAGGCAGTGGTGGCCCTCCTCACCCCCATGGTCACTGAGGCCATGGATCAAGCAGTCCAACCCAATGTTCCCCCCCCTATGGAACACAAGGCCTTCGCTCAATGGTCCTTCTCCAACCTGACAACTGTATCTAATGTCTTTGACACTGCCTAAGGAACTTCAAGATCCTTCTCAGAGCTGACCAAACAGTATTCCCTACCACCATCACAGACGCTTCACTACTACCAGCTAACCAGCTACCTCAGATCCTGCTTTAGCCCATGTCAGAATCTAAGCCAGCGCTCAATCATCGATGCCTTGTCAGAAGGGGGGCTTCCAAATACTGCATTGTCCCCTTCAATCCCTGAATCTCTAATTAATGACAACCAAGATGTACCAGAAAAGATCCTTGCAGGATATCAAAAAGTCCACTCTCTGGTGATCTGCGAAACATCACGGGAAACCCAATTCAAAATCTCCAATCATGCATATTTACCATTTCACCACAGCAAAGTCCACATGCCCCTGGTGCACTACCCCCCAACCATCTCTTTTTCACAGACTATGGACCTGTCAAGCGAGCTCCAACTTCTGGGACCAGGTATTGAAATACACTGACAAGAGCCAGCAAACACTTTCTCCTAAGGACCCCTTGTTATGCCTTTTCAGCTGTTTCATACACTTGTGACTCTTTCCCTCAATGGGTCCATCTCTCCCTTTTCATAGCTCACAGGGTCCTCATGCAAGCTTGGATCCACTCTACCCTGCCTCAAATTGCTTCGGTGAAACAAGCACTTCAAACACTATTTCTCATTGAGAAACTGGACACTATCACCCAACATTCTAAATCCTTAAAACATTTTATTGCCAGATGGTGCCGCTTCATGGAACACTCCTTTTCTCCAGCAGAGATTTATTTTCACATGACTCCCTTCCGCTATACGGACTGGTACCTGCGTGCAGACCTTGCCAACACATTGGGCAAACTCAGGATCCAAGATAACTCTGACCCACCACATCCCCTCCCCTAGGCATTCCATATACATATGTGTATATATATATATATATATATATATATATATATATATATATATATATATATATATATATATATATATATATATATATATTGCGCTGTCTATAAAAGAAATCAAACAAAAATTGAAAAATCTAAATCAGCCAGCACAGCAGTGGATAAAGTTGCAAAAATGACAAATTGGGTGAAATGTGCAGCACTTATGTGATAATATAAACCATAACAAATGATATAAGTACAAAAAACGTGAATAATAAATGATGTGCTCAAAAATACTCCAAGCAGTCCTCTATTATGACATGTGATGTCTATAAATAGAGGAACTTGGACATGTGATGTCCAAAAAAAGTCAGTGACAAACTTTAATCATGTGTCACTATAATCCTCAACCACATGTGAATATGATATAGTGACAGTCTTTAACTTCAAATATGTATAATGTAATAACAGTTGATAGTAGATCCATCACCAAAGACACCAGAAGCTGCTAACCAGAGGGATGGAACTCAAACAGGTGTACACCTAGTGAGTCAATTAAGCTTTGTGGTATAATATACCAAGGGGATCAGATGCTCTATCAAGAGATATGACCTCCAGATGGACCTCCGAACAGGTGTCAGGTATGGATGGACTCAGTAGATATAGACAGTCAGTCCCACCGTTAAAAGAAAGAGGAAGGTATATAGCGTAACTCTGTATGGAAATTTTAATACATGAAAAGCAAAGGAAATACACTCACATGTTTAGCAGTAAAATCAAGCGCTTGTATAAAAGAAGACAGTGGTCTCAGCATATACTGCCAATGCGTTTCGACTTAGAAGTCATCATCTAGGGTGCTGGACCACTGTACTGGCTGAGTATTTATAGATACTGGGAAATATATAAGTCAAAAACCGCGCCAATCCAAATCGTCAAGGTAGCAGCCAACACTACAAAAAGACTAATTTGTGCACAGTAACTGCGTGGTATAAGTGTAGCGCTGAAAGTGAAAAACAAAAGCAAGAAGTTTTTATAAAATTAAAGTGAATAGGGTGGAGGATAAACAGTAGTCAATCTACATCTAAGAAGATGAGAGACCCCGTTTGATCCTAGATCCAAAAGAATATGTATGATGAGTGATTTAAGAAAACAAATAAAACCACATCTAAAGGCACATGAGACACTCTTTCTCCTCAGAAGAAGTGCAAGCAATCACAATATATATGGTAGATAGTGACAATGAATTCTATACTAAAAATCCAGATTTGTGAAAATAAATTAGCATAAATAACAAAGAGTGTCCCCAATGTTGGTGGGGAGATATAACTCCCAGGTGAACAGCATAAATCTGACGAATTAGTCCATATAGTGCAAACAGTGATTGGCCCAACTTGAATCCAAGGCAGATATCATCACCATAGACATCCAGATAAAAGTAAAGGATAAATTACTCTTACCGACTTCGGTGGACTCACAGGCCGTGGGCGGTGAGTCAAATAGGCTTGTACTGTCTTAGGATGGATGACAGTATGGGAATGGCTTGTACATCAGATGGAGGACTGGGGACCGACCCAGACGATTTCCACGGTCGGCGTCTTTGTCAGCAAACATGGACCACGTGTAAAGAGAAAACAGGAAGCCTCCACATAGTGTAAATCCAAGGATTATTGACAAATGATGTTTATTAGATCACTTAAGATCGTCAAACAGTCCATAAAAAATATTAGAATCGATTCAAATTGCAAAGATGGATATGAGAACGATAAGCGTGGTATAGGTGGCTGGGTATAGCAAAAAACCCGACCGGTTTCGTCCACAAAGACCCCAGCCGAAGTCTTTGTGGACGAAACCGGTCGGGTTTTTTGCTATACCCAGCCACCTATACCACGCTTATCGTTCTCATATCCATCTTTGCAATTTGAATCGATTCTAATATTTTTTATGGACTGTTTGACGATCTTAAGTGATCTAATAAACATCATTTGTCAATAATCCTTGGATTTACACTATGTGGAGGCTTCCTGTTTTCTCTTTACACGTGGTCCATGTTTGCTGACAAAGACGCCGACCGTGGAAATCGTCTGGGTCGGTCCCCAGTCCTCCATCTGATGTACAAGCCATTCCCATACTGTCATCCATCCTAAGACAGTACAAGCCTATTTGACTCACCGCCCACGGCCTGTGAGTCCACCGAAGTCGGTAAGAGTAATTTATCCTTTACTTTTATCTGGATGTCTATGGTGATGATATCTGCCTTGGATTCAAGTTGGGCCAATCACTGTTTGCACTATATGGACTAATTCGTCAGATTTATGCTGTTCACCTGGGAGTTATATCTCCCCACCAACATTGGGGACACTCTTTGTTATTTATGCTAATTTATTTTCACAAATCTGGATTTTTAGTATAGAATTCATTGTCACTATCTACCATATATATTGTGATTGCTTGCACTTCTTCTGAGGAGAAAGAGTGTCTCATGTGCCTTTAGATGTGGTTTTATTTGTTTTCTTAAATCACTCATTATACATATTCTTTTGGATCTAGGATCAAACGGGGTCTCTCATCTTCTTAGATGTAGATTGACTACTGTTTATCCTCCACCCTATTCACTTTAATTTTATAAAAACTTCTTGCTTTTGTTTTTCACTTTCAGCGCTACACTTATACCACGCATTTATAGATACTGGTTACCCCCATAACAAGTGGCAGCTCCGTCTGATTGAAAGGGCAAATTATGGAGATTACTTCCTGGTTCCTCCAAAATGGCACCCAGGTTTGAATTTCAAGCCTCGTTTTCATATGTAGAGGAGGATTACTTCCTGGTTCTGCCAAAATTGCGCCCGGACAAGCGTTCCAAGCCTCATTTTAACATGTGAAAGAGGATGTGACATCATGTGGAACAATGCCTGGTTTAAACAGTCAAAAACATGGCACAGCTATTCCGGGCGACATATAAGAGCGGATGTGGCTTAAAATGGCGCAATGTTAGGTGTATGTAACCTACAACATGGCGCCATTTGTCATAAGGACAAGTATATTAATACACTAAGTCACAAGGTATCGCCCTTATGGCAGCAAAAAAGGAAAACAATACAATAAATCCAAACATTGCTCTAGCCTAAACATGGGCAGCACAATGGTGTAGTGGCTAGCACTCTCACCCAGCAGCAAAAGAGTCCCCGACTTGAATCCTGAGATTCCACGTGGGTTCTTTGAGAGTCCCTAAAAGGTTTTGAGGCCATATTGACCATTGCTTGGTCTTCCATTATTCTCCCTATTTTTCTATATCCTCACCAGTAAAGTGAATCATTCCAGTTATCACTACGGATGTAACCTGAGGACATAATTGATTCTATTATATTGACTGAAGGTAATTTGTTGTTTTCTTTTTTTAAGATTACTAGAACTAATTCTTCTTGATTTTACCCATTTTTCATATACATATATACATATTCTTACTTTATATATTTTTCCCTTATGTATATTTCATTGTGTGTTTTTTTCTAAACAGAAAAAAACTTCCTTAAAGATAACCTTTATCTTTCTCTTCAAACCTTGAGGGGATCCAATGTGAAAAGGCTGGCTTTGGGTTGCACAAACTAAATTCTATTTGCACCTTTTAGATTCTCAATTTTGAGTACACATTTGTATACATTTTGTACACACTTGAGACAGCTTTGGGTAAGGATCATAATGAAAGAGAATTTTTGTTTTCATAATTCTATCCATATTCACTCATTTCCAATATTTATTACTAAGAATATATGTCCTTCTGATGCCCCAGATGTGATATTTTATATATAAAAATATTTTTTTATTGATTTTTTCTTGTTTAAAATATTCATGCATGCCATTTTTATGGATTTATCTATAATATGAGCGTTTATCTAAATTTCTTGTGATTTATAGCATACTGGAGGCCACACCCCAATTCTCCTGAAGAAGCTCCGCAGAGCGAAACATGTTGAAAAAGTGGTATTATCTATGCATTGTATCTCAGTGAAACAGTTGAATTTTTTTTTTTTTAATTCGATTTTTGTCTCATGTTTTTTTAAATGTTTGTAATAAAATTCATATGTTTTATCTAACACTGCTGGTAAATTGATAATTTCCAAACCATTAATTATAACACCATTAAAGTCCCAACGTTTGTCACCTCTAGTACCTTATTGTTTTTATTTATGCCCCTAACACTCACCAACGATCCTTTTTCAGAGGATTAAGAGCCAAACTAAAACAATTCTCTCAAAGCCACACAATAATATGTGGGGACTTCAATGAGATCTTGAATGCTGAACTAGACACTTACAACAAAGTCCACAAACGATCCTCCACCTTGCCCTCCTTTCTAGACAATACAAATGTATTTGATGCTTGGAGATGTTTGCATGGCAATGAGAGGGACTATACCTTCTTCTCTCAATCACAGCAGTCCTATTCATGAATTGATCTGTTCCTTGTAGACAAAATTACACTACAGCACATCTCTAAGGTTGAGATGGGACCCATTACATGGTCAGACCATGCTCCCGTCTCCTTGGAGATATTTAGCTCACCATTTGACAAAAATACATTGGTATGGCACCTAAACTCATCTTTGCTCACTAATCCTAGATACAAGGACCAGATCAAGTGAGAACTCACATCCTTCTTTCAAATAAACGATACTGAAGAGGTAGATAGGTTTATTCTGTGGGACGTGCACAAAGCTGTCATAAGGGGTTTACTTATCAAGTTGAGTGTGTACAAAAGGAGGAGGAGGAGAACTAAAGAGATATCTGACTTACTACACCAAATTCAAACTTTCGAGAAAAAACACAAATCTACACTAGATACTAAAGCTCTACACAACTTATGGCAGACCGTAGCTGGCTGCCTTATTAACCAATATGAGCAAATACTTAAAAGATCCAAACTAAACTTTTATACCCAAGCGCCTACTAGCTAACCAAGTAAAACAGAAACTAAAAATCAGAAACTACGAAAATCCTTTCCTGCACCCTTTCTGAGGGATCCTCACAAGGGATTGATTACCAACCCGTTAGAGATCGCAAACGCCTTTAACAAATTCTATGCCTCTCTATACAACCTCAAAGACACCCCGGACTTCCAACCTCCTGCAGAAGCTCAAATTGATTCCTTTTTAGGCTCAATGCACCTCCCTCACTGTCAGTTTCCCAACAGACCTCTCTATCTGCACCTTTTACGAGCCGCAAAATACACAAAGCCATCCACGACCTCCCTCCTAATAAATCACCTTGCCCAGATGGTTATACCAATAAATACTATAAAACATATTCGGATATCCTATCTACACACCTGAGCACTGTAGCCAACCAAGCAGCCAAGGCAGGATATTTTCCTAAGGAGTCCTTAGAGGCCCTTATACTTGCAATTCCAAAACCTGGGAAAACACCTTCAGATTCTGCAATCTTTTGACCCATCTCCCTACTGAATAGCAACATAAAAATGTATGCTAAAGTACTGGCCACCAGAGTACAACCCCTTATAGGATCACTAATAACCCAGACCAAGCAGGCTTTATTGGAGGCAGACAGGCACCCGATGGCACAAGAAGATTCGTTGATCTGATTCAATGGACAGAACACCATCAAACACTTTCTCTGCTGTTATCCCTTGATGCGTAGAAGGCATTTGATCAGGTACATTGGGGATACCTTAGACAAGTATTGAGCAAATTTGGACCTGCCAGACCCTTTGAAGAAGCCATTATGGCCTTATACTCTGTCCCTCATGCTAAAGTATGGATTTCTAGAATGTTGTCTGACCCATTTCAGATAACTAATGGCACTAGACAGGGCTGCCCATTGTCACCCCTAATTTTTGCCCTCGTTATTGAGCCATTGGCAGACTCCATCCGCACTTGTAAAATGATTTAGGGCATACAGGTGAGTAGAGAGGAACATAAACTCGGCTTATATGCTGTTAACATCTTGATCGCTTTAACAGAACCACTCTCTTCATTGCCAACACTTCAAAACATCCTAAAAACATTTAGCACCATATCACTATATAAGATTAACAAATTGAAATCATTCATGCTCCCCTTGCAATTGCCTTTAATGACTCAAAAACAGATATTTGGGATTACCTCCTTCTCTTGGACGCACTCATCACCACTAACTGTAATGTCCTTATCCCTCCACTGGAGGCTCTGACCTCTCTCCTGTAATGTCTTTTTTCCTCCACTGGAGGCTCCGACATCTCTCCTGTAATGTCTTTATCCCTCCACTGGAGGCTCCGACATTTCTCCTGTAATATCTTATCTTTCCACTGGGAGCTCTGATATCTCCACAAACTCAGACGCAGATTGACAACGTCACAACGACATCACCCGTCTCCTTCTCTTGTCCCTACTTAAACAGCTGACGCCATTTGCTTGTTGTTCGTGCTAAGAACCTGATGCCAGGTAAAGATCTTCAACAGAAGACTGCTGTCATCTCTCTCTATTGGGCCGGTCAGAGCCCCGACTATCATTTATTTTTTGGGCCGGTCAGAGCCCCGACTATCATCTCTCTTTTGGGCTGGACAGAGCTCTGACTACCATCTCTCTTTTGGGCTGGTCAGAGCCCAGACTATCATCTCACTTTTGGGCCGGATAGAGCCCCGTCTTCCACCTCACTTTTGGGCTCGACAGAGCCCCTCCAACTTCCACTTGTTGGGCCGGACAGAGACTGTGACGAGAGGGCCCATGGAACTCAGAATCTCTTGTTAAGTAGGGGATGCCCTCGTTTCAGCTCCCCATACACCTCTTATGTCTAAGTCACCCTGTGCTATACTGGCACAGGGTGAGTGAGAAAATATATCTTGGACTACTTAAAATGGGACAGTAATATTTGTCCACAATATCTCCCAGGATGTATGTAGAGACTATTCTTGGTTTGATTGATTCTGAACTCAACATGTTAATTGAGTGAGCTGATCACATTGTCCTCTATACAATGTAGGAGACTGGCCGACACCTATTGGAGCTTCTGCTATTGTGAGAAAATGTCCTGTGGTTGTACTTATGATAATTAACTCTGTTACTGTGTGAAGCTCAGTGCCCACAAGTCTGTGTCCTACAGGTCATGTCTCTGAGTCATCTGGTCTGTGTAAATGATTTAGTAAACTAGCTCATGTTAATTAGGTTAATTAGGTTACATTTGTATTGTTAGAGTAATATGAGCAGGAGGGGGAAACCTCATCTTCTCCTGTATATAAGACTGTATTCTGGTTCTAATAAAGATATAGTCCATGTTAGCATCTAAGCAAGTGTCGCCTTGTTTTATGCTTGGGAGCGGTTGGAATGTCTGACATCTGTATTCAGACTGGGAGGAAGTGGTATACTGACGGAAACACTCAAGCCGAGTGTGGGACGTTCCGTCACAGAGACCCTTCCTCTCTAGTAGTCAGAGACTCTCCTCTGCCCTACCCACAGTCTACTTACTTTGCCCGAAGAAAACCTTACCTGTTCCTTTCCACATAGGAGACCAGTACATTCTCAAGAAGCCATTGGGTGACCCCATCTCCAGGAATCCACTCACTGCAAGTATCTTTACATTTCCTATAAACTTTATCCCTGTGTAGTGCTACTAAGCTTAAGTTGCCTCTGAAACTCCCCACCGTGGCTGTGTATTACCACTCTAAATATAACCGATTGTATTTCCAAACTTATCTGAGTCTTCCTACCTGATAGCTGTTAAGGTTAAAGTTAACTGTTAAGAATATAGTATTCATAGACTTCCGAAGCTGTGATCCACACGATCCAACATAGTTCACTGCCTGAAGCATTATACTAACATACCTTGGTATTAAATTGATGTCTCCTGGTACACACATTTTCAAGACTAACTACTCGCTTTTGCTTAACAAACTCTCAGAGATTTGTAAAGACCTATCCAAAGCCACAGCATCTTGGGCAGGAAACATTACCCTCACTAAAATGTTCCTCTTGCCTCATGTATTATACTTTTTCAGGGCAATTCCTATACCCATATTATCCACCCATCTTAAGACACTGCAAAAAATTATAGACAACTTTATTTGGGAGCACAAAAAAAGCAAGAGTGATTAGGTTATCCTTTTACACTCCTACATGCAGGCC
This sequence comes from Lithobates clamitans, assembly GCA_037952925.1. NCBI lineage: Eukaryota > Metazoa > Chordata > Amphibia > Anura > Ranidae > Lithobates > Lithobates clamitans. The sequence continues at coordinate 71,058 of JBBGZY010001182.1, forward strand.
TAGGAGCTCCAAACCTTTCTACATAATAAAAAGCAGTTATTTTAGACCAAACAAGATTCTGGTGGTCTCCATCGGCAGATAAAAGATGGCTTCCTATAGAGCAACAAGCACTGTCTGCTAATCTCCAAGACCTGCTGGGAACTATCACATTAACTCATAAAGCGCCTAGATCTTTCTTGGACACCCGCAACGCCACCTTCCGCACTTGGACTTCTACCCTCAGACTAATAGCACATGATCAATGCAAGATCGACTTTACCACTCCACTAACTTCACTGTCTTTGCTTATCCCGAACCTAAAAACTTCATCCTGGAACTGCCAAGAACTCTCTCTGATAGCCGACATGTACATGCAACAAACGCTAAGTTAATTTTGTGACTTACACAAGAACTGCAATATTCCACACAAAGACTTCTACAAATATTTATAAATTCACCATTTTCTGGCATCTTCGAAAAGAGGAGATGATCCTTTCTTACATGGTTTATACTAATTTTATACATCTGAAAGAACATTGAAAGGAGGAATATCACTGATCTACACCTCTCTATGCTCTAAGGCACTTCCAGACAAACTTCCAGCCATGACAGCATGGGAACGAGAACCCTCTATTGGCCTATAAAAATATCCCGCTGCATCTCACATTGGGAAACTTCACAAAAGGTGTTTCATAGGTAGTACCTCACACCTCAAATATTAGCCCGACGATACCCTGCTTCCCATTCTTCAGTTTGCTGGAGAAACTGTGGACATCTGGGATCAATCAGCCACATATGGTGGTACAGTCCAAAAATTACCCTGTTCTGGAAAGAGGTTTTGCCTTCATATCCTCCGTAACCAGGATGCCTCAATCTCCAACTCCGGAGACTGCTCTCTTCAGCTTAGGACTAGAAAAATTGCCATTTCAAATACAATTTTTCACTGCACATGCTCTAATTGCTGCCAGATGCAACCTAACAAAAGCATGGAAAAACACTCAAGCTCCATCTCTTCTCACAGTGATAGACCTGATCAACACTCATGCTTCCTTTGAGAGAATGGTTGCCCAACTGCAGGGCAGAACTTCTATATTTTTAGAAAAAAAAAATGGAGCCTATTGGCTCAAAATTCCGACCGTATGTGGGCTCTATCGGACATTTTCCATCGGATTTTCCGACACACAAAGTTGGAGAGCAGGAGATAAAATTTTCCAACAACAAAATCCGATCGCGTCAATTCCGACCGTGTGTGGCCTGTTCCGACGCACAAAGTGCCACGCATGCTCAGAAGAAATTCCAAGATGGAACAGCTCGTTCTGGTAAACTTAGCGTTCGCAATGGATACAGCACTTTCGTCACGCTGCAATGTTAAAAATGGTTTAATACAGCACACTCTCTTCTTCTTTATAATGTGACAAGAATGAAGTAGTTTTGCTGCTCATATTCACACAGACTTCTCACAAAGGGGGCGTGGCCAAGCGATGGCAGAGTGAGGACGCACACCTCGGAGCTCTGTGCGGGGAAGCCCTGAGAACGGACAGTAAACCAGCCCTGAGAGAACCTGAATTCATGCCAGGGGACCGCAAACACCCGCTGGACTTAGGGGTGCAAAAAGGACCCGAAATAACCCACTATTTCCTCAGGCAACACGCTGCATCTTCCCCGGCCGCACCGGCCAAGATGGCGCCGCCTCGTGTACCGCCGCCGAACGCTGCCGCCACGGCTAAGAAGAGCACCCAGCTGGGAACATCTGCAGGGGGAGAACGCTCAATCCAGGGTGACAGGTCAGCATCTCCTATCTTGTCCCCCGTGATCCCCATCACTGACACTCAACCTAGCTCCAGCCATATCAGGGAGACGGGGGGCAACATGGAGGAATCCCTTAGAGACATAGTGTCTGGCTTACCCTCCAGACAAGACCTACAGGAAATGGCTGCATCCATTGTTAATGCGCTTTCAAGGGAATTACATGACCTACGCCAACAGGTGAATACAGTAGATGAAAGGGTCACAGTACTGGAAACCTCTACATCTACATCAGATGCCCGGATTACCGCCATGGAATTGGAACAACGTGGCTTCCGCCGCCATCTTGTGGACATACAATTAAAGTTGGACGACGGCGAAAACAGAAGCAGACGTAATAACTTACGCCTCCGCGGCATTCCTGAAGCCACTATGGGAACGGATCTCCGTGCAACGGTGGCGGCCATTCTGAACCAAGTTCTCGGAAAACCACCAACGGCAGATTTAGAGCTGGACAGGGTTCACCGTATCCCGGGCCCCAGGATTCCACCCGCAACATCTCAAGACCCTGGTGCCACGGACCTTCCACGGGATGTCCTGTGCCGGGTCCATTTTTTCACTGTAAAGGAAGAAATCATGCGGTTGGCTTGGGAACGTGGCCCCATAGACTTTGATGGCGCATTGATCCGGATCTACCCAGATGTTTCCAGGCAAACGAGAGCAATGCGAGGTCTCATGAGACCACTGCTGGAGGTAGTCCGGGCGGCAGAGGCGACGTACCGCTGGGGTCATCCCTTTCACCTCATTGTAAGGAAACAGGGGGCTGAATTCTACCTACGCTCCCCAGACCAACTTCCAGATCTATTCTGCTTCCTAGCCAAACCCCCTGTGAGTGTCCCCGACTGGTTTGAATACCTGCTATCTACGGAGGCCTTGGGCCCACCTCTGCCCAGACCACAACGCTTTCGAAGGCCACGTTCGCGAGCCACCAGCCGAGAGAATGCTAGACCTCACCCGAGGTCCGCCGAAGCGTGACACCATACTTTTCCCAAGGACTTGGAATGATCAGAGGACTGGCATTGCTACAAAACCCCACTGAGCCTCCAAAGTCTTTAGACCTGTCTCCCGGAGGCCCCGTCAAACTGGGTTACTGGACGTCTCCTCTGGGCCTGCTTAAACTGCCCCACTCTGTCTAACCCCTAGCCCTACTTGCATCTCCCGCCTTGGACTTATGGAACTTCGACTAACACCTGCAAACCGTACCATCATAGGTCTGAACGGGCATGGCTGTGCACCGAACCTGGTCTGGTTTGTCACTCCCTATACAAGGATTTTCCATCGGAGGCTGATGGAGGGACTGCTGCAAGTAGAGGGATCAACGACCTGGACATCAGCTTTGACACCTGAAGATGGCTCTCCAGAACCCTGTCACCACCGAGAGAACTGGTCCCCCATTTCCAGATAAGTGTCCCTAGGACCTGACTCATATATGTGCCCCCCATCCATCTGCCCCCCCCCCTCGTGTCCCAGTTATGCTTACCCCCCCTTGCATTTCCTGGCACAGTGACCATGTGGGACATCCCTGGGACTTCTGGCCCTCCCCAACCTCACTTTGAAGGTTGAGCAGATGGCCATGCAATGGGGGGAGGGAGGGACCTCTGGGCCTTAGAGGTCCATATCCCCGGGGTTATGTCGATAGTTGGAGTTATACCCCCCCCCTCCCATCATCTGGTATGTTATGTTATGTTTTGGGGTATATCTGCCTGCAGTCCTTAGTACACTACTACTGTATTATTATGTTGGGTTACATTTACGCTTCAGGCGGCGGCCCCCTCCTGTGTGGTCTTCCCGGTCACCCCCGGACGGGGGGACACGGGACCCTTGTTATCAGGGAAGCGAGTCTCGCCATGTGGCGTCGGAGCGGTCCCCACTGGCAATGTCTATTGCCTGTGTTGGCAGGGGGGATCGGCCTGACCTCCATGAGTTTCTTATGGGATCGCCTACACCTAACAGAAGGGGTCTACCAGTTATAATGCAGATGTCAATTACTAATGGTTATTGTTTGTTTGATATAGCTCTCATGCTTAGACATTATTTATTCCTCAGTGGCACTACTCCCCACACATCTCCATTAATCTTGACTAATTTAAATTACTGCCTATAACTCTACTTCACCGTAGAGTGGTTTTCAACGCTCCTACCACCCCCACATTAGGGCGGACTCCTGTGTAGACACTTTTAGTGTATACCAGGGGCCCATAGTTAGTCTAAGACAGAAACCGCACACCTCCCCTACCCCACCCTTCCTCCCCTCTTCCCTCCCTTCCTCTCCTCCTTCCTCCCTTCTTCTCTTTCCCTTCTCCTCCCTCTGGTATACCTTTTTCTCTAAATTCTGCCCTCTGCCTGTGAGGGAGTCTGTTTTTGTGTATCCTACACAGTATACTGACCTCCATCTCTACGCCAACAGTCATGATGGGTCACTTGAAGATTACCTCTCTGAACGTGCGTGGCCTTAATGTACCAGAGAAGCGCTCGCAGCTTATGGCTGACCTGCGTAGGGGCAAAACACATGTCGCTTTTCTACAGGAAACGCACTTTCGTGCAGACTCCATACCCAAGCTAACCAGCAGGACCTTTCCGCTGGCATACCATAGTGTCTCTCCGGTCTCCAAAACAAAGGGGGTAAGCATTGTATTGGCGGGGTCGGTCCCCTGGGTGTTCGAGGCACAGCGGGCAGACGAACAGGGTCGCTTTCTACTCCTTAAGGGAAGGGTTTCCGACCTGCAGGTCACCTTCGCCAACGTATATTTCCCCAACGTGGGTCACCCTCAATTCCTCCGTAGACTCCTCTCGGAGCTCCTGGAGTTCTCGGAGGGGATGCTTGTTTTTGGCGGAGACCTAAACTTTGCCATGGATCCAACCATGGATGTTTCGCGGGGGGCCTCACATCTGTCTTATTCCAGCCTGAGGCGTCTCAAGGCAGATCTACACACCCTACATCTTGTTGACCCGTGGCGACTACTCCATAACCAAGATAGAGACTACTCATTTTACTCCCAAGTGCACCATACTTACTCACGCCTGGACTACATACTACTGTCACATAAAGATCTTGCTAAGGTAGTCTCGTCCTCTATCGATGTCATATCTTTCTCCGACCATGCCCCTATCCACTTGACCCTCCGGCTGGGACCAGCGACTCGGTCTCCTCCTTCGTGGCGATTAAATGAGGCATTACTCCAATCGGAGGAAACACGAGCGGAGCTGCTGAGAGCGCTCCAGGAGTATTTCTCCATCAACGAGGGATCAGTTCCCAACCCCCTTGTGACGTGGGAGGCCCACAAGACGGTTGTGAGAGGGATATTGATCAAGATAGGGGCCCGACTGAAACGGGACAGACTGAAACGTACAGAGGAACTTCTTGCACAGATTCATAAGTTAGAAACTGTACATAAGGCTAGCCTTGCCCGTTCAATTTTCCGGGACTTGCAGAGGGCACGGGAGGAGCTTTGTACACTCCTTTTCCAGAAAACCAAACAGAAGCTAGCATGGGCACGACGTACTATGTTTGAGTACTCGAATAAACCGGGGTCACTCCTTGCCAGAGCCCTACAGGGCCCGCGCATGAAAACATACATCCCACACATACAAGCATCGACAGGGCAGAAACTAAACACCTCCTCAGATATGGCGGAGGAGTTTCGCACTTTCTACACAGGCCTCTACAATCTGGACACAGGCCCACCCAGGGTGGACGGGCATACCCCACAATCTTATGTGGCTGCCTCAGGCATGCCATCTTTGCCAGACGAAATAAGGGAGGAGTTAGAGGAACCCATGACTGTAGAAGAACTGGGAGTTGCGTTGGCCTCCTCGAAGCCGAAAAAGGCCCCTGGCCCGGATGGCCTGACCCCGCTGTACTATAAAACTTTCTTTGACATACTAGCGGAACCCCTGGTCTCTGCCCTCAACACCCTCACCGAAGGGAATACGTTCCCGGTGGATACCCTTAGGGCCTATATCTCCCTCATCCCGAAGGAAGGGAAGGACCCGCAACTTTGTGGGAGTTATCGCCCGATTGCCCTCCTGAATTCGGATCTCAAGCTCTTCGCAAAAATCCTAGCCAATAGACTGCTCCCCCATATACCAGACCTGATTCATAGAGATCAGGCTGGTTTTGTACCATTACGAGAACCAAGGGACAACACCATAAGAGTGATTAACCTGATTCACTCGGCAAAGACCACCAAACGAGCCCTTCTCTTGCTGTCAACCGACGCGGAGAAGGCCTTTGATCGCGTCGATTGGTCTTTCATTCGGGCAACCCTTGAGCACATTGGCCTTCGTTCCTCCATGCTTCAGTGGATCCTCTCCCTCTACACCCACCCCACCGCATCGGTTAGGGTAAACGAGACAAGATCGGATTTCTTTGATATCCGAAATGGCACACGCCAGGGATGCCCCCTCTCTCCCCTGATCTTTATCTTATCCCTAGAACCCTTTCTCTGCACAATAAGGGCAAACCCAGCCATATCGGGCTACCCGAAGCCGTCGGGATCCCACAAGGTGGCTGCCTTTGCAGACGACCTTATCTTTTTCCTAACGAAACCCCTTACCTCGCTCCCCAATCTACTGGAAGCCCTCCAAGAATATGGCAAACTCTCATCATTCCAGATCAACCTGACAAAATCTTCCGTCCTTAACATAACGGTAGACAAAGGAAACGCTCAACGCCTACGCTCAACCTTCCCCTTGAAATGGGCAACCAAACATATCCGGTACCTGGGAGTAGATATCACCATAGACCCGGCCGAGCTGTATTCGGCCAATTTTGCCCCATTGCTCCTGCGCCTCAAAACTGACCTCTTGCACTGGCATTCCCTGACGTTGACCTGGTTCGGCAGATGCAGCGCCCTCAAAATGACCCTGCTTCCAAGAGTGCTATACCTGCTGCAGGCACTCCCCATCCGACTACCCTCTACGTTCTTTAAACAAATTGATTCCATGTTCCGGGCATTCGTCTGGTCCCACCGAAAACCCCGTGTGAGGCTCCAACTCCTCTACCTGGCAAAGAACAGGGGAGGGGTCGGCTTGCCAGACATAAAGGCCTACTACAAAGCAGCTCACTTAACCAGGCTAGTGGACTGGCATTGCCACACAGAGGCAAAGCACTGGGTCGCCATGGAGGAGGAGGACGCCGGGGGGTCAGCTAAGAGTTGGCCCTGGATCACCTCACCATTACCTAAAGACATCGTGGAACACCCTACCCTGGGCAGCACCCTAGTGGTGCTTAGAGAAGTTTTCCGACGCTCCGCGATGTCCCCACAACCATCTCCCATGGTTCCGATTCTAGGCAACCCGGAATTCCCCCCTGGTATGCAGAATCCACAACTTAAACGACTGGCAACGGGCACGAAATGGCGCCTGTATGACTTTCTGGGACCCAATGGTCAACTCTCTTTGGAGGCTGGAGTTCTGGCGGCGGACCCCCCCCTGGACTTCTGGAGTGGATTGCAGCTTCGGAATTTCCTGCGCAGCTGTATGCGGAAACCGGGCATCACCCGTAAACTCACTGAACTGGAACTCATCTGCCACCGTGGGGAACCGATCCGACACTGCCTCTCACTAATGTACTCATCCCTAACCCAACCAGAAGAGGAGTACATCCCTCGGTTCATCTCCAAGTGGGAGGAAGAGCTTGGAATCCAATTCACCGAGGTACAGCGTAAGAAAATTCTTTATTTCGCTCAAAAGTCCTCAATTGCCACTAGAGTACAGGAAACTTGTTATAAAATTATGACACGCTGGTATAGAGTCCCCGCCATCCTGCACCGTTTCTTTCCCCAGGTGTCCAGCCTTTGCTGGCGCTGCGGCTCTGAAGTGGGGACGATGCTGCATATCTTCTGGTCCTGCTCCAAGCTAGCCCCATTCTGGCTCGGGGTGGCACGCACGGTCGGACATCTCACTGGTGTCTCCCTGGAGGGGGATCCTGCGGCCTGCCTGCTCCACCTGTCAAAACGACCCATAAAGAAATATAAGACCTCCCTTACTGTTCAGCTGCTGAATGCCGCAAAGGCCTGTATTCCTCTCTGCTGGAGATCGGAGAGACCACCGACACTATCCTTGTGGTTTACTAAAGTAAACGAATTAAGGGACATGGAGGATCTTACTGCCACCTTGCACAATAGAGAGGAAGCCTTCCGAGAGACTTGGAGACCTTGGCAGCATTTTGTATACACAGAAGTCTATCTCCAAGAAATGGCTCAGTCAATCTAACCTCAGCAGTTTGGCGCCTCTCACAGGCGGAGGGCTCCACCACCTGCCCTGTTATACCGCACATATCCACTCTGTATTCACCCTTTCTCTTTAGCTACTCACCTGTATTCCCTCTCCTTCTTCCCCTGTTTCCCCACCCCCCCCTCTCCTGAACCGCCCCCCTATTTCCCTTTCCCTGATTTTCTCCCCTTACCCCGGGGGACCCCTGTACCTGTATAATACATTCTCATGCCTGGGTTCCTTACTGGCACAGATACAAAGAAAATCTTGTCAACCATTACCTGCTCATTGTGTCCCATGTATGAGTACTGCAGAGCTTTAGTCCCCACCTTACTAAATACATAGAAAACAGTATATCTCACTGAGTGACAACTATCCACAGACAAGGAAGTCAGATAGCAACCAAATAACTCAGAACCTAAAGTGCCTTTCAAGTCTCTTTTTATAGACAGCATTGACATCTCAGGGAACCTTCACTACAACTTTGACTGTAACGCCTGTTATAATAACCTGATATGTCGAGTCAGTTGTTCTTACTGTAATAATTGTATGCAACCATTTACCTGTATCACATCTACTTGTCTACTACACTGTATTACAACTGATTATGTATCTGTCTGCATATGCTCAGTGTCAAAATAAAGAATTTAAAAAAAAAAAAAAAAAAAAAAAAAAGACTTCTCACAAAGTTTTATTTTTGTTTTTTGATTGGGATTCCCTGAATATATTGTTATTAGTTGTCACATCTGACACAATTTTTTTTTTTATTTAATTTTTTTGGGGATTTTAAGCCTTTTTTTTTATTTAATGTTTGGATTTTTTCAAAGGCTGATCTTTGTTCAATGTTATTTTTATTTTTACTCCAGAATATTTTTGTGTGTGTTTTGTGTGTCAAGTTACCCCAACAATTCCAAGATGGAACAGCTCGTTCTGGTAAACTTAGCGTTCGCAATGGATACAGCACTTTCGTCACGGTGCAATGTAAAAAATGGCTTAATACAGCCCACTCTCTTCTTTATAATGTGAGAAGAATTAAGTAGTTTTGCTGCTCATATTCACACAGACTTCTCACAAACGTATTTGTTTATTATTTATCGGGATTACCTTAATATATTTTATTTTGTCACATCTGACAAAAATATTTTTGTGTTGTTTTTTTTTTTTTTTTTTTTTTTTAAAGGCAGATTTTTTTTTAATTTTAGGTTTGTATTTTTTTAAAGGCTGATCTTTGTTTTATTTTATTTTTAGTTTTACTCCAAAATATTATTGTGTGTGTTTTGTGTGTCAAGTTACCACAACACCATTATTATCTTGTATTATTTAATCTCAAGGAGATTGTTTGTTGTTGGTGTCCCTTGTTCAATTCACATTGTATATTTGAAAAGTACCTGAATCCTCACAAACAAACTGTCATTTTTGAAGTAAAACACATAGGAGAGTATAATTCAAAACAAAAATCCTTTATTAAGGGATCAGAACCAAACAAAGAGGAAGGCAACACTGGATCAACAGGAGAAATTAGCGAAGCCTGGGACCCCCACGGCAGACATCAATTCTTGAACATCAAAATTGGTGGCCTTAGGAGTCCATATGTAAGGGAGGGCAGTCTGGTCCAGAAGTCGCAGAGATCTGGAAAGCAGCAGATGACATGTGTGTCCCCAGGCTGTGGTACCACAAGAGGCTGCATTTTTTGGCTGACCAGACTGGATCCAGGGTCCTCACTTTCTGGCCTTCCTTTCACGCTTCCTTCCTAGCTGTGGCTGTGCTGTTGGAGATGTGGCAGGAGGAGGAGTAGGACCTGGAGGAGGACTGGGAGGACCTGGAGGAGAGGGATGACAAGGAGGAGGACCTGCAGGAGGAGGAGGAGGACCATCGCAAAGGTGTGTATGAGGTGTAATTTGACCCCTCATACCTTTCTTACGAGCCTCCGATATGAGGGCCTCACACATGACTTGTTGGCCCTCCTCCATCCTCTGCATTTTATATGCAATGACGGCAGCAATGTCCTCCTCCACGGTATGTCGTGCTCCCAGGACCTCTGTAGCCCTCCAAAAGAGTCCTCTGGTAGCCTCCTCTAGGGCACTCCTCCTACTGCCTCTTTCTCTTTCCAGTGGGGGCGGAGGGACCTGCAGATCAGCCAGCTGGCTCGGCCCAGCCACCTCCTGGCTGAGACTTCCCTGTGTATGAAAAAGGGACATGGTTTTAGTTTTTGCTTCATCAATCACAATCCTAAATTAGTACTCCCAACTAACATCTAGTTAACATCATTGATTGGACAAGCAGAAATATTTAGAGGAATGCTATACCTGGCTCAATCTGGGCTCCTCCACATGTTGCCTGGAAGGCCCAGGTTGGGCGTCAGAAGCCTCAGCCGGGGGGAAAGGAAGCGTGGAAGAAAGACTGGAGAGTGCTGGCCTGGGTTCAGTCTGGCCTGCCAGAAAATGCAGCCTGTCGTAGTACAACATCCTGGGGACATAGATGTCATCTGCTGCTCCGGATCTCTGTGAATCCAGGACTTTCTTGTGCTCCCTTAGATATGTACTCCTCAGGCCACCAATTAAGATCTTTAAATAGGTGATGTCTGCCGTGGGGATCACCTGCTTCACAATTTCACACAATTGCTCCAGTGCTGCCTTCCTCTTTGCTTGGTTCTTGAAATGGGGGTGTTTAATCTCCCACAGACAGGGCAGCTCCCTGAACATATCTACGAATACTGACATGAAGTCATTGTCTTTCAGTAGCATGTCCATGTTCACTGCAAGACACAACACAAGACAAAGCCTAATGTCAGACAAAACTCTCCTAATCTTGTTACAATATAGGTTTCAATGTAGAAGCAGTATAGGCACAAGTTTGTCTCTTACCTTCGTTCTTACGATCGGCGAGTCCAATGCTCCTTCCTCCGCTCACAGATCGTACGTAATACGCACGCGTGTTACGCTTTATACACACTGCACATGCGTGTAACTCCGCCCGCCCCTGACGTTCTTTCTAGTCTATTCCCCGCCCCTTTTCGTTCGGCGCAGTGGGGGAAGAGCACATGGCGGAGTCACAGCAGGTGCGTGATAATTGCAGGAAGGAGGAGGAGGAGGAGGAAAGCCCGGATCCGGACACGTCCTGATCCAGAAGGAGACGTTTTAAGGCCACAAATATGTCCTTTGGGGAGATGTTGGAGATGGTCGACATCATGAAGAAGTCCGACTATGACGGAAAGTATGGGCCTTACCCCAACCCCAATATCAGAAAGGCCAAGATCATGGCGAAAGTGATCAAAAGTCTGCAGAAGAATTTTGGGGTACGACGATCGAAAGATCAGCTCAGGAAGCGGTGGTCGGACCTGAAATTGAGAGAGCCAGAGCAGTACCGAAAGATCCGGAGAGTGCTGCAAAAAAGTAAGTAGTTGTGCTGTGTTCCTATTCTTTCTGTCTTTATTCCGTTCGTGCTGCTCCATATGCTTTTATTAATTGTAACGTTTAAAAGGGCAACTTTAATGTTCATGGGCCCATTATTCGTTCGTATCAAACATTTTTCTTTCGGCCTCTAAAACACCATTGTTTAGGCCATATGCATTTTCCCACATGTTTTTGGGGCCTACTTGGATGCCAAATATTTGTTTGTGTAGATGGGTTTGTTACTAGAATGAAATGCAAACTAGATTCTGTGTAAGGAGAGGACACTGAGCAGCTGTTTTCACATCTGGACACTGGAGCACTAGTGTGGAACCCCAGAACACCATTTTTATTAGAGGGCCACACAGGTGCTCCAGTGTATACTATAGGGGGGGCTACATCTGTGAAGCTTGCACCAAACAGGTAAAGTATTGCAGCTTGACAAAGGGCATTAAAAAAAATACATCTTGGAACTCTGCTAAAATAGACAATTGTACCCCACTTCCAAGCAATGTTTCCTATTTCTAGTTCTGCCATCAAATATCTGTGTGCTAATTATACCATTTTTGTTTTACATAGGGGAGAAAAGACTCGGAGGACACCCCTCATCTGAGGAGACCACAGACCCCCCACCTCTGGAAGAAGGGGAACTAACACCAACCCAAGAAGAGCAGGAGAAAGAAGAAGATGTGGTGGAGATTGGCACCACAACAGGTGAGTGTCTGCGACCACAGGCTCGGGTAAAAGAGTTGGATGGTGGCAGATTTTTGATACCTATTTTTGTTTTGTTTCTCTATTTTTAGGTGATCGTGATGTGAGGGATCCAGAACGTTTCACATCAGAAAGTCTCCAGATCCTGATCGGGGAGATCATGAGGTGTAATGTAGAACTGCAAAACATACAGCAAAAAATCAATGATGTGATTAAAAAAAATAATAACATCATCGATGTTTTGGGGTGAATTTAAAACCCCACAAAATCACTTTTTGGATTGTGGTCCAATCTTTTAAAACTTGTTTGCAATGTTTTGAAAAGCCAAATTTGGAGGATGCACACAGTGTGTCAACATATGCTATCTGCCATCCCGGGAGATCAATGGACGCGTTTTGGGGGTGCAACCCCTTCCTCAATTATAAAGTAGCGTTGAGGAAGGGCTTGCTCCCCCAAAACACGTCCCTTAATCCCCCCTGATGGCAGATAGCACATGTTGACATTCGTAAATTGGTGTGCATCTTCCAAATTTGGCTTCTCCAGGGGTGATTTCCCCCCATCTGAACGCTATATCAAACCCAGTTCCTAAATACTGATGTCTGATATAGCCTTCAGGTTTTACCTAATGTGAACTTTGTAAGTTCAAGTTTTTTGTCTTTCTTGTTGGTTTTACACAGGCCTGTTTTATCTGAAATGGACATTTCGATTTTTGATAATGCTACTGCAAAAATTGTTATACAACAAACATGTTGGTTTGTTTTAAAAACCTTTGGTAAATGCACATGTGATTGTGCAGGTATAAAAAAGTTGCTTACTCAAGAATGTGTGGATTATTGTCTCAACACTACAATACAACACTTTTGGGGTGATGTAATTGCTGTTTTCAGCAAAAATGGGGGTTATTTCCTAAGGGCAAATCCTCTTTGCACTACAAGTGCAGTTTCAGTGCAGTTGCAAGTACACTTGTAGTGAAATTTGTTTTTACATTTAGGAAATAACAGCCAACAGTGCTTTGTATAAGGTTACACAATCACAACATTTTCTGGACTCAACACATTTCTGTCAGGGTCAGCTAAAACAAACACAAGCAGTAAATGTCCACCAAGAATTTCTTTTTTTTTTTAATTATAAAAAGGCTTCACAGATTGTCTGGCATATTGATAGCCCCCCTACCCTCAAAGAACTCCAGGTAGCGTAACCGGACATCACGGGCACTCAGGGAGGGCAAGCCAGGACGGCCACTTTCAAGCGCCGTCAGTGTGGTTTGATGTAGGATTCTGGCCTCAGGCCCAACTGAGCCAGCATAGTTGGCCGAATGTTTCCTTAAAAAGTTATGGAGAACACAGCACGCCAGTATAATATGGTTCAGTTTATACTCCGCCATATGGATGGGTGTCAGAAATAGTCGGAACCGGCTGGCCAGGATTCCAAATGTGTTCTCCACCACTCTTTGGGCTCTGGCCAGCTGGTAATTAAAAACCCTCTGTTCCGGGGTGAGGGTCCTCATTGGGAATGGCCGCATCAGGGGGCCCCCAGCGCAAACGCTTCATCAGCAACTAACACAAATGGGAGTCCTTCCACATTGTCCTCTGGAGCTGGCAAGTCCAAGCTGCCATTCTGGAGATGCCTGTAGAACTCCGTCTGGGCGATGACTCCACCATCGGACATCCGGCCATTCTTCCCCATGTCCACATACAAGAAGTCGTAATTAGCCGACACCACCGCCAACATCACTATACTATTAAACCCCTTGTAATTATAATAGTACGACCCCGAGTTGGGTGGTGGGATGATGTGGACGTGTTTCCCATCAATTGCCCCTCCGCAGTTAGGAAAGTCCCACTGCTCGGCAAAGTGGGAGGTCACAGTCTGCCATTCCTGTGGTGTGGAAGGAAACTGTTGAGGAAAAAACAATAAACATTACTATTTTTACTCCGAAACATGGCAAGCAGATTATACACAAACATTATGGGGCAACCTCCAGATAGCATTTACTAAGGGGAATTTAACAAGGTCAAAGTATAAGGTACACCTATCATATTCCCCCTCCCCCCCTCTCATGGGCCATTTCTAACATTATAGGGGGTGTGTGGAAATCTTGGACAGGTAACCCTCTTCACTTCATTGAGAGATGAATGCCTAAATAATGGGTATTACTTTGAACAGACCCTCCTTAGTTACACTATTGGCAGACCACTGGACAGGTAAGAAGTGTCATAATACAAAGATATAAATACACATTGTACACATTTGAGGACATTTGGACATTCTGCTATTACCTATCAAGATAATAATAGGACACAAAAACTTTAAACAGTACCATTGGAAAGTATACAGGCAGGCCCTTGCACTACATGCTTTGGGGAATTCATCCATACATCTGAGCACTAAAGAGATGGGTATAGTGTGTATGGGTTTGGCAAAGTCAGCAGATAGATGATTGAGGATAGAGAATTGGGATCAGCTGACTTAGCCGTTGGGGGAGGGAGGGTTACTAAAAATTTTTTGGGGACACCACAAAAAAAAAACCTCTGGCACTCTGCCTGAATTTAAATCAAAAATAACATTTCCAAACATTTTAGGGGGTGTTTGGGGTAAAGCACTACTATTGAGCTGATAAAATACATTGTTAAGTGACTACATGAGGTGAATATAGGGCCAGGGGACACCATGCTGGGGAGGTTAGTGAAGGGCAAATATGTATGAAGGACCTAAAATAATAATTACATAAAAATCCAGCATGCATGAGGACAAAGGGGACATTCACAGCATATTACAATCATGGTAATTAGGGAATGAGGAAAGAAATACAATATATTATCAAACATTCAATACAATAAAATGTGATATAAAAGGATAAAAATCTTACCTTCATATACTCCTTCTGCAGGACCTGGATGATGGCAGAACAGGTCTCTGGGATAATGATCCCCAGAGCCTGGGGGGAGATGCCTGTCGAGAACTTCAAGTCCTGCAGGCTTCTCCCTGTGGCCAAATACCACAGGGTAGCGACCAACCTCTGCTCCAGAGTGATGGCTTGCCTCATGCAGGTATCCTGCCTGCTGATATAGGGGGTCAGCGAAGCCAACAAACGGTGAAACACTGGGTCCGACATCCGGAGAAAGTTCCTGAAATCATCAGGATTATTCTCACGGATCTCACGGAGCAAAGGCATATGAGAGAACTGGTCACGCTAAAGCAACCAATTCTTGGTCCATGAACTCCTCTCCACCCTGTTCATGGACTGGACTTGTGTCAAGGTCAGGACCCCAACACCAAGCCCCCGCACAGCACGAACTCTACGAGGAGTACGCATACGAAACATGGCTAGAAAACAGTCGGCTGCTCAGAACGAAGTAACAGAACGCACTATAGAACAGCAAGGCCTGTGAAGAGCGACCTGAAAAACAGTAACAAACGAACAAGAATACAATGACTAAGTCACGCGGAACTTGCTTGCACGCACTGAAGAGCAGATACAAACCCACAAGCACAAACTGAATGTCAGAAAACTATCTGAAAGCCACGAGTCTGAAAAAGCATGAATCATCTCTCACCAAACTTTTACTAACACGAGATTAGCAAAAGGAGCCCAAAGGGTGCCGCGCTTGGTTTTGAACGGCCTTTTCTAGTCTCGTCGTACGTGGTGTACGTGACTGCGTGGTTGGCGATCGGAAATTCCGACAACTTTGTGCGACCGTGTGTAGACAAAATAAGTTTGAGCCAACATCCGTCCAAGCTGCCATTCTGGAGACACCTGTTTTATCTGAAATGGACATTTCGATTTTTGATAATGCTACTGCAAAAATTGTTATACAACAAACATGTTGGTTTGTTTTAAAAACCTTTGGTAAATGCACATGTGATTGTGCAGGTATAAAAAAGTTGCTTACTCAAGAATGTGTGGATTATTGTCTCAACACTACAATACAACACTTTTGGGGTGATGTAATTGCTGTTTTCAGCAAAAATGGGGGTTATTTCCTAAGGGCAAATCCTCTTTGCACTACAAGTGCAGTTTCAGTGCAGTTGCAAGTACACTTGTAGTGAAATTTGTTTTTACATTTAGGAAATAACAGCCAACAGTGCTTTGTATAAGGTTACACAATCACAACATTTTCTGGACTCAACACATTTCTGTCAGGGTCAGCTAAAACAAACACAAGCAGTAAATGTCCACCAAGAATTTCTTTTTTTTTTTTATTATAAAAAGGCTTCACAGATTGTCTGGCATATTGATAGCCCCCCTACCCGCAAAGAACTCCAGGTAGCGTAACCGGACATCACGGGCACTCAGGGAGGGCAAGCCAGGACGGCCACTTTCAAGTGCCGTCAGTGTGGTTTGATGTAGGATTCTGGCCCCAGGCCCAACTGAGCCAGCATAGTTGGCCGAATGTTTCCTTAAAAAGTTATGGAGAACACAGCACGCCAGTATAATATGGTTCAGTTTATACTCCGCCATATGGATGGGTGTCAGAAATAGTCGGAACCGGCTGGCCAGGATTCCAAATGTGTTCTCCACCACTCTTTGGGCTCTTGCCAGCCGGTAATTAAAAACCCTCTGTTCCGGGGTGAGGGTCCTCATTGGGAATGGCCGCATCAGGGGGCCCCCAGCGCAAACGCTTCATCAGCAACGAACACAAATGGGAGTCCTTCCACATTGTCCTCTGGAGCTGGCAAGTCCAAGCTGCCATTCTGGAGATGCCTGTAGAACTCCGTCTGGGCGATGACTCCACCATCGGACATCCGGCCATTCTTCCCCATGTCCACATACAAGAAGTCGTAATTAGCCGACACCACCGCCAACATCACTATACTATTAAACCCCTTGTAATTATAATAGTACGACCCCGAGTTGGGTGGTGGGATGATGTGGACGTGTTTCCCATCAATTGCCCCTCCGCAGTTAGGAAAGTCCCACTGCTTGGCAAAGTGGGAGGTCACAGTCTGCCATTCCTGTGGTGTGGAAGGAAACTGTTGAGGAAAAAACAATAAACATTACTATTTTTACTCCGAAACATGGCAAGCAGATTATACACAAACATTATGGGGCAACCTCCAGATAGCATTTACTAAGGGGAATTTAACAAGGTCAAAGTATAAGGTACACCTATCATATTCCCCCTCCCCCCCTCTCATGGGCCATTTCTAACATTATAGGGGGTGTGTGGAAATCTTGGACAGGTAACCCTCTTCACTTCATTGAGAGATGAATGCCTAAATAATAGGTATTACTTTGAACAGACCCTCCTTAGTTACACTATTGGCAGACCACTGGACAGGTAAGAAGTGTCATAATACAAAGATATAAATACACATTGTACACATTTGAGGACATTTGGACATTCTGCTATTACCTATCAAGATAATAATAGGATACAAAAACTTTAAACAGTACCATTGGAAAGTATACAGGCAGGCCCTTGCACTACATGCTTTGGGGAATTCATCCATACATCTGAGCACTAAAGAGATGGGTATAGTGTGTATGGGTTTGGCAAAGTCAGCAGATAGATGATTGAGGATAGAGAATTGGGATCAGCTGACTTAGCCGTTGGGGGAGGGAGGGTTACTAAAATTTTTTTGGGGACATTACAAAAAAAAAACCTCTGGCACTCTGCCTGAATTTAAATCAAAAATAACATTTCCAAACATTTTAGGGGGTGTTTGGGGTAAAGCACTACTATTGAGCTGATAAAATACATTGTTAAGTGACTACATGAGGTGAATATAGGGCCAGGGGACACCATGCTGGGGAGGTTAGTAAAGGGCAAATATGTATGAAGGACCTAAAATAATAATTACATAAAAATCCAGCATGCATGAGGACAAAGGGAACATTCACAGCATATTACAATCATGGTAATTAGGGAATGAGGAAAGAAATACAATATATTATCAAACATTCAATACAATAAAATGTGATATAAAAGGATAAAAATCTTACCTTCATATACTCCTTCTGCAGGACCTGGATGATGGCAGAACAGGTCTCTGGGATAATGATCCCCAGAGCCTGGGGGGAGATGCCTGTCGAGAACTTCAAGTCCTGCAGGCTTCTCCCTGTGGCCAAATACCACAGGGTAGCGACCAACCTCTGCTCCAGAGTGATGGCTTGCCTCATGCAGGTATCCTGCCTGCTGATATAGGGGGTCAGCGAAGCCAACAAACGGTGAAACACGGGGTCCGACATCCGGAGAAAGTTCCTGAAATCATCAGGATTATTCTCACGGATCTCACGGAGCAAAGGCATATGAGAGAACTGGTCACGCTAAAGCAACCAATTCTTGGTCCATGAACTCCTCTCCACCCTGTTCATGGACTGGACTTGTGTCAAGGTCAGGACCCCAACACCAAGCCCCCGCACAGCACGAACTCTACGAGGAGTACGCATACGAAACATGGCTAGAAAACGGTCGGCTGCTCAGAACGAAGTAACAGAACGCATTATAGAACAGCAAGACCTGTGAAGAGCGACCTGAAAAACAGTAACAAACGAACAAGAATACAATGACTAAGTCACGCGGAACTTGCTTGCACGCACTGAAGAGCAGATACAAACCCACAAGCACAAACTGAATGTCAGAAAACGATCTGAAAGCCACGAGTCTGAAAAAGCGTGAATCGTCTCTCACCAAACTTTTACTAACACGAGATTAGCAAAAGGAGCCCAAAGGGTGCCGCGCTTGGTTCTGAACCGGCCTTTTCTAGTCTCGTCGTACGTGGTGTACGTGACTGCGTGGTTGGCGATCGGAAATTCCGACAACTTTGTGCGACCGTGTGTAGACAAAATAAGTTTGAGCCAACATCCGTCGGAAAAAATCCTAGGATTTTGTTGTCGGAATGTCCCAACAAAGTCCGACCGTGTGTATGCCCTATAAGGGTTGGGGAGCAGTCTAGCAATTAGCACACACTTCTAGGGTTCCTCCAGCTATCCTGCAAGCTTGAACCCCGGTGTTAATCACTCTTCCCACACCCACACACCAAACACACAATAAATGATAGCCTGCTACCACCCAACAGTTTGTCCGCAGGCTGGTCTGCTGAGCCACCACACACACAGATCTCCATCTGGCAGATCTGTTAGCCTACAATCTGCATGCAATCTGCCAACACGCAGTGCAATTGCATACCAATTGGCATGTAACTTAGACCGAGTACTTAGGCACTAAAATACAACAAACTCTCCAGAGATATGAGTCCTAGCTTAGTACACAGAAGTCACTTATTAATTTTATCATTTAATATCCTGAAAGTGTATCAAAAAAGATACAAAAAAATACAGAAATTGGCTATGAAAATGAAAAGGGATAAAAACAGAACAAAACTTTACCGAAGTCTATCATCTTGTAGAAGCATACTGGAACATGTGGGCACTCCCCAGTTTCGAACTGGGTTCATGGAAGAACCATGTCCATATCTCAGGCTACCCAATTTATTGAAATATGGATGTGGGCTGGACTTTAGCCCTTGGCCAATCAAACCCGGGGGTGTTCCTGTCTCAGCCCACAGAATGTTTTGTGTTCTGAAATTACCAGAGTCGAATTGGCCCAGAATGGCGCTGATTGCTGGGTCATGGATAGGATTTCCGATACCAGCGCATCAGTCTGATCGCAACAGTACCAATCACTGCCTGTCTGCCGCAATCAGGCGCCATATAATGGTTTTGTGTGGTTCTCTAGGATTTCACACATCCTAAAAATACAGGGTTGCATGTACACGTAACCCATCACATGTACGATCAAAAGGAATTATTTTCATCTCTCTGCTGCTAATATTTTAGCTTTTATGAGAGATAAAATAGGTTCCTTAGATCTGTTAATATTAATCAAAGTTTTCAGACCGGCTGGGGCCTTGTGAATGCTGCCTGCGGATCCGTGTAGCCAAGATGACTAGCAGTTTTCTTTGAGGCCTCAGGAAGGCGACAATCTATGTTTACTCTAATGGGAACTTTTATTGTCATCTATGTGTCACTTCGATCCTACAAACTGGCTCTGTCCTTTTCAAATGCTAATGAAAGAACATATGTGCATGACTTAAAGCTGCGCTGTGAAATGATTTGTGATCAAAAAAATTGAAAAGCATTAAAAAGATTAAATCATAACCATACAATTTAAAATATATGAAAAATTCATGCAATATGTTAACATATCAGCTTTTATACTATCACCAGTGATGAGTGCAAAAAGATATATTAAGATAAAGTGTATAGCAAGATACACAAGCAACAAAGCCAAGTCCACTCCAATAGGCTATTGAAAAAGAGCCCACTTAGTATAACAATGCTCTAGATGAAGGCTTTGCAATCTTCCTGCCAGTTATGACATGCAAATGCAACAGTATGGGGGATGTGATGGGGTGCAATAGAGAAGTGCCTCCACCCACGAAAATACTGCCGCTTACCAGCTCCTTAGATCGTTGGTTAAGGAGATCATGCGTGCCTGTGGCTCTTAACCCCAGCCTCGGGTCTTTCAAAGCTAAAGGAGCTCCTCAGACTCTCTGCGTAAGATGTCATCTCATGTGGCAGATGTATGCTCATTCCCCATAAAATGACATAAACACTTCCATAGCGTAATATGTTTTAAAAAAATATATTGGTAAAAAACAATATTGCACTTGGGAGGAGCGACGTGCTGATGTCACCACATACCGCGCTAGTCCCCGAAGCTACGGGAAGAATACGAGAGCCGGCCAGCTCGTGTTTTTTTATCCATCGCTTCTTATTTCCTGCATAACTGTAAGTGCAATATTGTTTTTTACCAATAATTTTTTTTAAAGCGTATTACGCTATGGAAGTTTTTATGTCCTTTTATGGGGAATGAGAATACATCTGCCACATGAGATGACATCTTACGCAGAGAGTCTCAGGAGCCCCTTTAGCTTTGAAAGACGCGAGGCTGGGGTTAAGAGCCACAGGCACGCATGATCTTCTTAACCAGAGATCTAAGGAGCTGGTAAGCGGCAGTATTTTCGTGGGTGGAGGCACTTCTCTATTGCACCCCATCACATCCCCCATAGTGTTGCAGTTGCATGTCATAACTGGCAGGAAGATTGCATAGCCTTCATCTAGAGGATTGTTATACTAAGTGGGCTATCTTTCAATAGCCTATTGGAGTGGACTTGGCTCTGTTGCTTGTGTATCTTGCTATACACTTTATCTTAATATATCTTTTTGCACTCATCACTGGTGATAGTATAAAAGCTAATATGTTAACATATTGCATGAATTTTTCATATATTTTTAATTGTATGGTTATGATTTAATCTTTTTAATACTTTTCAATTTTTTTTATCACAAATCATTTTACAGCGCAGCTTTTTTTTCTTATGACATTTGTAGTGTGTATGTCTCACATTTATAGCTACAGCTTTTTTCACTTTATTTATGGTTTAATCCTTTATATATGATTGTCTTTGGGATAGCGCAGTAAAATATTTTTTCCTATATGTGCATGACTGATATTGAATACTATATTTTTAATAACCCAGAATTAAAGTACATCTACAATTACACTACTTCTACCGATCACATCACATCTTGTTAAGGCAAAACTATCCTACGCTTACATTTTCGTTACATCTCCCCCTTCCAGATGACGCACAGCTGAGCCTAAGCGGGTCAGAAGCTTGGCACCACTGACATTTCAGCCTGTCCCTTTGCAGATAGGAGAGGGTGACCGCACCCTCTCTGACTGATCCTAATGGGTCTGGATCAGGATTGGCCAGCAGATTGCCCTGTGGGTCCACTTCATCCACTGGCCCCTGACTACCTACTGAAAGGTTACAGGCAAATGTGTCATTGTGTGCTGTCATCATTCTCAGCCATTGGCCCTGGCCATCTGGTGGTACTCTATTAGCTACCACACCCAGATGTTTTAACCTGGCATAAGGCCGTCCCTGGGTGGTCTGGGCCTGGTTCCATGGCCTGGGTACCAGGGCCTCCACCCTTTGGCCTGTCTCCCACACTTTCTCTCTTTTTGTCTCAACAGAGGGCCAGCCAGCACAACCCCTGAATTCCTCTATGCTGACACCAAACATATTAGCCTGTAGGAACGAAGTGCCATCAGCTGCAGCCTCTGAGAGAGCAGATTCAGATGGGGTCAGTTTTCCCCCATAATCGTGTGGTTCTTCCCCTGTTATGCACAGGAAGGAATCCTCAATCATGATACTCATAGCTGTGGGGACAGAGGATAAAGCCACAAAATACTTTATTCTGCCGGGAGTCATCCTCTGACCCGTGTCACACTCTCCTACTCTGTCCTCCTCAGCAGAAGGCCTGTCAGTGAATCACCTCAGTTCCTCTGGGCCAACATCAGACTTATCAGCCAGAAAGTACTCAGTGTTGAAGTGGTAGGCCCTGATGGGGCCAGATTTGCCCTGTCACGCTGTAATATTCCCTCTGTGACACACAGCAATGAATCCACAGTGGCAGTACTCGCAACTGTGATGACAGAGGAGAAGGTCACAGTTGACTGAATTCCACTGGGGGTTGTCCTTTGACCCACATCACATACTCCTACTCCGTCTTCAGCAGAGCATCTGTTGGCACAACACCTGAGTTCCTCTGGGCTGGCAACAAATGTATCAGCCCCTAAGATCTCAGTGCTGTCAGCCGCAACTGCCAAGGGAGTAAAGTCAGATTGGGTCAGATTTGCCCCCTCACCCTGTGGTCCTTCCTCTGTGATGCACAGCCCAGAATCCACAATGGAAGTACTGGTAGCTGTGATGGCAGAGGATCAGACTACAGAAGACTTTGCCTCACATAAGGTTACAAACATACCTTGCTTGTCCTTACCAGGATCTACTGAAACACAGTTTGCCTTTTCAGCAGGTACTTCAAAACATTCCTTTTCTTTACAAATGGTTACAGAGTCACAGTCCTGTTCCCCATACACCCTCACCCCGCCATCCCCAACTGGCAGTCCCTCAGCCATACCTCTGTACTCCTCAAGGCTGATGTCAATTTTAACAGCCTCAGGGGACTCAGAGTGATCTGCCACAGATGCCAGGGAGACAACAGTGTGATGGGGACGTCAGGCCTGCTTGACCAAGTTCACAAGGGTCCGACCCAGTTGGGTTGGGCCCTTTCACAGAAAGTCCCTCTTTAGCAGTGGGCAATGACCAGTTTGGGGCAGACCGGTGGGCCCCGGGAGTCACCACTGCAGCAGAGGGAATGTCTGCATGGCACAGATCATGACTTTTTACATCACACAAAACATTATCCATTTCACAGTTCATTGTGACTTTAGGTTCCTCTCTGGTCCTTGGCTCCAGAAACCCATTAGGGCCAGGGCCTGGCACACAGTCACTAGCACCCTGACCTAGAAATTACCAGAGTCGAATTGGGTCATGGATAGGATTTACGATACCAGCACATCAGTCTGATTGCAACAGTACCAATCACTGCCTGCCTGCCGCAATCATGCACCATATAACAGTTTTGTGTGGTTCTCTAGGATTTCACACATGCTAAAAATACAGAGTTACATGTACACCTAACCCATCACATGTATGATCAAAAGGAATTATTTTTATCTCTCTGCCTCTAATATTTTAGCTTTTATGGGAGATAAAATAGGTTCCTTAGATCTGTTGATATTGAAAAAAAGGGAAGAGGAAACCAACCAATAAGGAAATCCTGACAGCTTTTACCACATGCCAATTGCGATTAGAAAAAAGGAAGAGGGTGCCCCAAGGGGGGGGGTAAAAGGGTGGACAGGATATTGGTAATAGAATCATAGAAGATGTATATAAAAATATACATTTTATTGGATAAATATATACAAAATAGAATAGAATATTCAATAAACATCTAAAATCATGAAATTAAAATACATGTACAATAGAAATCAGCAGCTAATTGGAGAGCACACAACATTACTAGACTGGAAGTCGATTGAATATGGTGGTCACAACAAGTCCCAACATGTTTCGGAAACAGAGAAAAGCCAAAAGGCTAAACAGACTCTGTAATAATTTCCTTCCTCAGGGGTTAGATGGAAGAATGCTGGTAACATTAAGACGTATATTCGTAGACAGTGTTGCACAGCATTATTCGGATAGATGGTCCCTCATGCCTCAGACGGAAGGCTAAAATCGCATGGCAATATTTAGCAGATGAAAGCATAAAGACATTTTATACTTTTAAAGGATTTTGGAAGATTCCCAGAGCAAAAATAGTAGGTGGTTGAGGATGATGTTTTCCCAGTGGGAGTGGCAAATCAGGGTACACAAGGACATCCTCAAACGGGCAAACCAACAAGTGCCTTAGACAACCATTTAATAGCCAAATGCCTGCAATTGCATGGATACCAAGGCTGTGCAAGCTATCCTTGCCCAGCCTGTCAGTTTAGGTGGATGGTCATGTCTTGGTAGGTTTTCAGTTGCGCCATTATCTTTTCATTTTTGGATGATGGATTGAACAGTGCTCCGTGAGATGTTCAAAACTTGGGAAATTTTTTATAACCTAACCCTGCTTTAAACTTCTCCACAACTTTATCCCTGACTTGTCTGGTGTGTTCCTTGGCCTTTGTGATGCTGTTTGTTCACTAAGGTTCTGTAACAAACCTCTGAGGGCTTTAAAGAACAGGTGTTTATACTGTAATTAAATTACACAGGGGTGGACTCTATTAATTAGGTGACTTCTGAAGGCAATTGGTTCCACTAGATTTTAGTTAGGGGTATCAGAGTAAAAGGGGCTGAATACAAATGCACACCACACTTTCCACACTTTCCAGATATTTATTTGTAAACAAATTTGAAAACCATTTACCATTTTCCTTCCACTTCACAATTATGTGCCACTTTGTGTTTGGTCTATCACATAAAATCCCAATAGAATACATTTACATTTTTGGTTGTTATATGACAAAACGTGGAAAATTTAAAGGAGTGTGATTAATTTTTCAAGGCACCCTTCACATTTTTGTAAATATTTTATTATAGCTTTTCATGTGACAACACTGAAGAAATTACACTTTGCTACAATGTAAAGTAGTGAGTATACAGCTTGTATAACTTTGTGTAAGTGTAAGCTTGCTGCCCCCTCAAAAAACCCAACACACAGCCATTAATGTCCAAACTGCTGGCAACAAACGTGAGTACACCCACTAAGTGGAAATGTGCAAATTGGGCCCAATTAGCCATTTTACCACCCCAGTGTCATGTGACCTGTTAGTGTTACAAGATCTCAGGTGTGAATGGGGAGCAGGTGTTTTAAATTTGGTGTTATCACTCTCACTCTCTCATACTGGTCACTGGAAATTCAACATGACACCTCATGGCAAATAATTCTCTGGGGATCTGAAGAAAAATAATTGTTGCTCAACATAAAAATGGCATAGGCTATAAGAAGATTGCCAAGACCCTGAAACTGAGCTGCAGCACGGTGGCCAAGACATACAGTAGTTTAAAAGGACAGATTCCACTCAGAACAGGCCTCACCAAAGAAGTTGAGTGCATTTTCTCAGCTCCATATCCAGAGGTTGTCTTTGGGATATAGACGTATGAGTGCTGCCAGCATTGCTGCAGAGGTTGAAGGAGTGGGGGGTTAGCCTGTCAGTGCTCAGACCATACGCACACGCACACTGCATCAAATTGGTCTGCATGGCTGTCGTCCCAGAAGGAAGCCTCTTCTAAATATGATGCACAAGAAAGTCTGCAGTTTGAAGACAAGCAGACTAAGGACATGGATTACTGGAACCACGTCCTGTGGTTTGATGAGACCACGATAAACTTATTTGGTTCAGATGGTGTCAAGCGTGTGTGGCGGCAACCAGGTGAGAAGTACAAAGACAAGTGTGTCTTGCCTACAGTCAAGCATGGTGGTGGGAGTGTCATGGTCTGGGGCTGCATGAGTGCTGCTGGCACTGGGGAGCTACAGTTCATTCAGGGAACCATGAATAACAGCATGTACTGTGACATACTGAAGCAGAGCATGATCCCCTCCCTTCGGAGACTGGGCCGCAGGGCAGTATTCCAACATGATAACGACCCCAAACACACCTCCAAGATGACCACTGCCTTGCTAAAGTAGCTCAGGGTAAAGGAGATGGACTGGCCAAGTATGTCTCCAGACCTAAACCCTATTGAGCATCTGTGGGGCATCCTCAAATGGAAGGTGGAGGAGCCCAAGGTTTCTAACATCCACCAGCTCCGTGATGTCGTCATGGAGGAGTGGAAGAGGACACCAGTGGCATACTGTGATGCTCTGCTGAACTCCATGCCCAAGTGCTGGAAAATAATGGTGGCCACACAAAATATTGAAACTTTAGGGCCAATTTGGACATTTTCACTTAGGGGTGTACTCACTTTTGTTGCGAGAGGTTTAGACATTAATGGCTGTGTGTTGAGTTATTTTGAGGGGACAGAAAATGTACACTCATGTTTTACAAGCTGTACACTCACTACTTTTTATTGTAGCAAAGTGTAATTTCTTCAGTGTTGTCACATGAAAAGATATAATAAAATATTTACAAAAATGTGAGGGGTGTACTCACTTTTGTGAGATAAAATATTAGATAAAATATGGCAATTTGTGTTCTGACTGTGTAAATGATCATTATATGTGCACAGTGAATGTTTTTATACCCCTCAATGTCCACAGAAGGCATTCACCAAATGCCTGTGTTTTGATTATGAGACTGTATACAGAATATATTTTACTCTTTTTATCAGCATTGACCACTTCTTGCAGTTATGATGGTTTAAAGCTGGATTCCATGCAGATATAAAAGCTGTATGCAAATATACTAACAAAGAACAAGCTAAAATGAGGAGAGATCAGAGTGAGCAGAGAGATGCTTTTTTCAATCTTCTGCTGCGCCTTCATGGTCCATTCAAGAAGATGGGGGCAAGACAGTTTGAGTTGTGTATTCTATCATTGTAACAGAGATAAGGGTGCCATCTGACTGGCTTTGCCATGTGGAAAAAGTGTATAAACCTCAGGACTGAATAGGTATAAATGCAAATCCTATGGCAGGTAAAACAGATCCCTTCTGTGATATTATTCTCTGTATTTAGAGATTTGCCTGGAGTTCAGTGTTACATGACATTGACACAAATTGACTTAAAGATATAGCTTTCAGAATTATATACAGATGTACAGTTTTCATGAGCTGCATGTTATTAATCCTGTGCCAAAAAGTGACTTTTTATCGTTTCATTTCCCTGAGGATTAATTGAAATTTTGTAATAAAGCATAGAAAAACAAATTCTAAATAATAGTTAGACATACCAGCTACAAGAAAGAGAAATAAAATCCATTAACAGCAGGTAACTCTTTACATTTGCTAGCAGAGTGAATTTATGAGATATTGATTGTCTACCAAGTCAATTTTAATACAGATTAAATATTGTGGCTTTACTCCAGAGCCCCTGCCAACTCTTCATATAATATTGAAACTTTACTAATTGGTTCAATTAATTCTAGAACTTTGAAATAAGGAATGCTAGCACTGTGTCACTGAGATTACCTGTTTGTGTGCTATTCTGCAAACATGTGATATAGTCAATTGGTCTTTGTTTTCTAATCTCACGGTTGATTCCCTACAAACACAAATGCAATTCTTGAATCTTCAAAGCCATGGCAATTGGAATAAATCAAAACTATCACCAGGGAATTTCCATTTCATTCACGAGGGATAAACCTTGCCAAAACCCACTCATACAGCTCCCAAGAAGCCCTTGGGTTTTTAAATCCCTCCTATGGTATGTTTTTGAGTAAGCAATTTCAAATATGATCTTGGGACAGTACAGTATCACAGTTCTACAATCTCTTCTGAATAAGCCTGCTGCCAAGTAGAAATAATTGTTTACATTGTTATGCCTGACATGAAATTGGGTGATATTGTTTTTTAATTCCTACATGTATTTCAGTAAAACAAAGTTTGGGAAAATGGCAAGGTGTATACAGGGGGTTGTACACTACTGGTCTTGTACAATAATGCAAAGGGCAATGTAAAAAAAATCAGAAACTCACAACAGCCAATGAAGTTGTTGCACATATATGACTTCAATACATTAAAACATGATAGGTGTTTATGAATCACTGCCCTGTGTACATCAGTATTGCTACCGATATCTTTACACTTCACTATGTAGATGCAGATATTGATCAAGGCTAGTTCAAACTATAGTGTGTTGTACTTTGTTTATTTTAATGTATGAGGTTTACAACCACTTTAATATGACTACTGAACCCTAAACTCTGACTTCGCCCTCTAAACTGCGTGCACAAAATCACGTACAGGTATGTGATTTTGTGCATCCGGGCCACCCACGCTGTAAATGTACGTGCGGAGGTCCAGAGGCGGTTAATGATACCAGTAAATGTCCACATGACTACTGGTTCCTTCTAATCTTTAAAACAAAAAATGTAGGGAAAGCAATGATATAATCAATGTTTTGAATGCCTCCTAATCTTGGTTGTTGTGACTTTTGCACAATGGAAACAATAGAACCATTGTGTATTTTGGCACTAGAGTTGGGCCGAACACCACTGGTTCGGTTCGCACCAGAACTCCTGAACATGGAAAAACTTCAGACTCCGAACTTGAAAAATCAAAATTCCCCATTTGAAGGCTTATATGCAAGTTAATGAACATATAAATGGTATGAGGGCCTGGGTACTGCCCTGGGGGAATGTATTAACCTCTTCCCTTCTGTACTAAAGCCGAATAACGGCTACAGCGTGGACCTACTTTGCCGGGAGGGCATCAATAGACATTCTCCCATGCTCAAGCGGCCTGCACGCCCCCTGCAGGGCATGCACGGCACGCTCTGTTTGCAGCGAGTCTATGAGACTTGGGTGATCACAGATCGGGGTAAGGGGTTGATCCCGACCCCTAACCACAAGATCAGCTGTCAGCCAATGACAGTTGATCATGTGATGTAAAGAGAGACGGTAATCGGCTATTTATTCTCCTCACACTGATAGCATGAGGAGAAAAATTGTGAAGAAGCCAAGTTATAGTATACTCAGGCCAAGATTAACAATTTTGTTTAGATAAAGTCTGGTGTCTCTTTTGCAAACTCTGGATAGAAGTAACAGGTGCGGAACAATTGGGCTTTGGTGGTGCCCTCACACCATAACCCTATAGAGGTACTCCTGATTTAAGCAAGAATTGATCTTGCTGTCAAAAATTTAAATGATATGCCCCTGTGGAACAGGTGTGGAACAGGTGTGGAAAAATTGGTCCTTGGGTGTTAATTGTGCCCATTAAATCTATACCAAAAAAGTTACTAAACTAAGTCACAAAGCTAGGCAGCCTAGACAGTCTTGCTGAGATTCCAGATCCCAAACACATTTAATCAGTGACATCGGCATCAGGGGCTTGATAGCTGCTGCTAAGCCAGGACTGATTCATTTTGCGAAATGTACGCTGGTCAACAGAGACAGATTCTTTTATCTGTCACAAAACCTCCAGTAGCACTCAACGGCCTTTCAGAAAGCACTCTGGATGCAGGGCAGCCCAGCAGCTCAATTGCATACTGGGCAAGTTCTGGCCAGTGGTCTATTCTTAAGACCCAGTAACTCAGTGGATTGTCTACTGGAAAGCTCTCCATGTCTGTTTTCGCCCCTAGATAATCTTCCATCATATGATGCATACGCTGCCGATAGGATGTTGAAGTTGATAGTCCTAGATGCTGAGGACTAAAAAATGTTTTAAATGCATCACTTAAGCTACTCCCTTCTCCACCTCTCCTCATTTGACCAACAGATGCCTCAAAAATACTTTTTCCATTAGACTGTTACCTAACAGAGTCTGTAAAGGTGTTACATATACTCCTCTTTAAGGTGTCCAAGATATTTCATTCTGTGCTCCCTCTGCAAGGGCTGGATGAGTTCCGGGACTTTCCCCTTTTAATGATGGTAAAGGAGGGTTTCCAACCAATAATGATCAATCTCCATGATGGCACGCATTCTCGGGTCCTTTCACAGGCTTTGAAAAGTAAGGTAGCCCATGCACTACAAGTTTGCAGAGGCATGAGATGCAGAGTCCTCAGGGTTACTGAGGATTACAGTATCTGGAACTGCATCCTCCCAGCCTCGCACTACTCCCAAGGTTTCTGGGGACTAAAAAACCAGCTCTTAAATATCACTGTATGTCTTTCTCTTCTTCTGTGCCTCCAAAAACTGCAAGAATCCTCTTTCTCCCTCTCCTCCTTCTCCTCGTGTGTGTTCTGTGGCGTTGCAAAAATTGTGCTTGCATAAAGCGATCCTTGAGAGGAAAGGAAGTCCTCTTCTTCCTTCAGCTGCTCTGCCCTGTCCATAATGCCACCCAGTGTATGCTCCAGTAGAGTTGGGCAAACGGTTTGGCCAGAGCATGAGTTTGGGCCAAATGTTGGCTGTTCGCCCGTTCGAAGAATGACAAAATTATCATGCTGTTTGACCGTTTGTTCGGCCCCTCGAATGACCATAATGCATTGCGACGCTGCATAGTGCATTGGAAGCCCTGATTGGACTGAAGCAATGAAAGATTTGCTCAATCAGGGCACAGAGCACTGTCAGAGCCATGATTGGAAAAAGTAATTATGACTGTGTTCAATCATGGCTCATTGCTCTTAGTTCCACCATTCACTATAAAAATATTCTCCTCATAGCAGCCATGTGCAGTGTGAAATTGGCGTGGAGAGAGATAGAATATGGCTCTGTTCAGTGCTACTAGCAATTTTGTGTGCTATAGTGTGCAATTGTGATTCTATTGTCAGTGTAGAATATCAGTTTAGTGTGAATCTAGTGATTGTGTAGTGTGAGTGTAGTTTGACCATTCACTTTTCCTTTAGTGTCAGTTTATTTTGTCAGGGCAGGTTTCCTGGAGTATATTTCAGTGCATTGCTGCATGTTTACTGCAGGGTATTTCAGTGCTTTGTTGCACGTTTAACCACTTCCGGACCAGCCGCCACAGTTTTACTGCGACAGGTTGGTTCGGCTGGGAAAATCAACGTTACCTTACGTCACTTCGCCTTTTGGCCACTAGGGGCAGGCACGCCTGCAGTGTGTGCCCGGAGCTGATGCGAGTGCCCGGTGGATGACCACCGGGCACCTGCGATCGCTCGTAACAGAGCGAGAAGCGGGATCTGTGTGTGTGAACACATAGATCCCAGTTCTCTCAGGGGAGAGGAGACAGATTATGTGTTCATAATAAGTATGAACACCAATATCTCTCTCTTGCCCTATTCAGTTCCATCCCCCTACAGTTAAAACACACCTAGGGAACACAGTTAACCCCTTGATCACCCCCTAGTGTTAACCCCTTTCCTGAAAGTGACATTTATACAGTATTCAGTACATTTTTATAGCACCGATTGCTGTATAATTGTCAATGGTCCCAAAAATCAAGCCAATCAAGATACGCTTATTGCAATTTTTTTACCAAAAATATGTAGAAGAATACAAATCAGCCGAAACTGAGGAAAAAATGTGTTTTTTTTTTTTAAAAATGTGGGATATTTATTATAGCAAAAAGCAAAAGATATTGGGGTTATTTACCAAATGAAAATCCACTTTGCACTGCAAGTGCACTTGAAAGTGCACTTAAAGTGCACTTGGAAGTAAAGTCGCTGTAGATCCGAGGGGGACATGCAAGGAAGATAAAAAACAGCATTTTAGCTTGCACATGATTGGATGATAAAATCAGCAGAGCTTCCACTCATTTCAGATCTACCCCTTAGATTTAGAGCGACTGCACTTCCAAGTGCACTTTCAATGCACTTTCAAGTGCACTTGCAGTGCAAAGTGGATTTGCCTTTCTGTGTTTTTTTTTTTCAAAATTGTCACTCTTCTTTTGTTTATAGCTAAAGCTATTAACAATATAGCTATTGTTAAAAAAAAAACGCAGAGGTGATCAAATACCACCATAAGAAAGCTCTATTTGTGGGAAAAAAAGGACGTCAATTGTGTTTGGGTACAGCATCGTACAACCGCGTAATTGTCAGTTAAAACAACACAGTGCCATATAGCAAAAAATGGCCTGGTCATTGAGCAGCCAAATCTTCCGGGGCTGAAGTGGTTAACGCAGAACATTTCAGTGTGTTAGTGCACGTTTAATGTGGTATATTTCAGTGCGTTACATGTTTATGTTAATATAGGTTAAATGCTCAGTGCCATTAGGCACACTTTTGACTTTCTATTTAACTGTATCTATAAATTTACTGATTGATATGCCCCTGAGATTCTCTGTATGCTTCTAAATTGTTGTTTGTTTTATGGTATACATTTTAACTTGTGACATATATCCCTTTTTTGTACATTGTCATGATATTATGTATTATACATACTTTAATAAATAGTTTGTAAACAAAAAAAAATATATTGTAAGTAATATTTCCTCTACATTACATGTAGTTATATAGATTGGTCAATTGAAAGGCTAAGATTGGAGCACATTTCCTGAAGTAAAGTGCAGTAAACCCATCAGGGCCTGGAGCTTTTTTTAGTGATCTAAAGTAGAAGTAGACTTCCATCTCTGGCTTTTAACTACAGTTAAGCCTATGATAAGGCTTACCTATAGGTAGTGTAAATATCTCCTAAAGGTGCTTTAGTTATGAATGAACATAGTGAGTGATCGATACCGATCACTCACTATGTTCATTGAGAAAAACAGAAAAGAAAGGATTGATGTACTTACCAACCCTCATCCCTATCCTGTAACAATCCTCCTGTGTGCAGGGAGAGGAGATAAGGCTGCTGCTGTGGGGGGCACATGGGCCTCAGGGCTGCTGGAGATGGGGAGTTGGATCCTGGATAGGGAGAATGGTCATAGCTGATACTATAGGGGGATTGGTTTTGAAGATTACCTCACACAGATTAATGATCAATAAATATCCATATCCATAGAAAAAAAAAGTTTTAAAAATTATGAAAAAAAATGTAAACATAGAAATATAGTGAAATGATTAAAGGTTATTTTACAGTAAGTGAGGGAATGGGACTCATCTGGACTTATGCAATTCGACTAGCACTGAGACTCAATTAATAATCCTATAATGATAGATTTAAGCTATAGGTAATAAAAAAGTGACACATTAACCGCTCCCGGACCAGTCGCCGCAGTTATACTGCGGCAAGTTGGCTCCCCTGCGTGAAACCACGTAGCTATACGTTGGCTCGCGTGGTCCGGATAGCAGGTGCGGGAGCGGGGGTGCCGATGCTCATGGCTGACGGTCGCGATGACTGCTGGCCATGAGCGATCATGAGCAGGAGACACAGAACAAGGACGAGTGTGTGTAAACACACACTTTCCTGTTCTGTTCTGACAGGAGTGACAGATCGTGTGTTTCTATTAGCTAGGAACCATGATCTGTCACTTCTTCTAGTTAGTCCCCTCCCCCTTCAGTTAGAATCACCTCCCAGGCAACACAGGTAACCCCTTAACCGCCCCCTAGTGTTAACCCCTTCACTGCCAGTGACATTTTTATAGTAATCAATGCATTTTTAATCGCACTGATCGCTGTATTAATGCCAATGGTTCCAAAAATGTGTCAAAATTGTCCGATGTGTCCGCCATAATGTTGCAGTCATGATAAAAATCGGAGATCGCCACCATTTCTAGTAAAAACATTAATAATAAAAATGCTATAAATCTATCCCCTATTTTGAAGATGCTATAACTTTTGCGCAAACCAATCAATATATGCTTATTGCGGGTTTTTTTTTACCAAAAATATGTAGAAGAATACATATCAGCCTAAACTGGGAAAAAATTTGCTTTTTTTAAAAAAAAATGGGAATATTTATTATAGCAAAAAGTACAAAAAATTGTGTTTTTTTCAAAATTGTCACTCTTTTTTGTTTATAGCGCAAAAAAAAACCACAGAGGCAATAAAATACCACCAAAAGAAAGCTCTATTTGTGGGAAAAAAAGGACATCAATTTTGTTTGGGTACAACGCCACACGACCGCGCAATGGTCAGTTAAAGTGACACAGTGCCCATTTGCAAAAAAAAAGGTTTGGTCAGGAAGGGGGTAAATTCTTATGGGGCTGAAGTGGTTAACCAGATTAGTTAATAAAGGGTTAAATATAAGTGGTTGAGCAGTGATGTATAGATTTGTAGAGGGAACTGAGTGTGTAAGGGGTGATGATAGCGTAGAGTGGGAGAAAATGTTGCATTAGATAGGGGAATGGGATATTTGAGGAGGAACTGAGGAGGAACCAGACTTGAAGAGAGGATTGGAAAGCCCAGCTACCTAAACACTGAGCAGTGCTGGATAAGATAAGATAGAAAACATATACAAGACCTGAATGTAGCTGATCAGCTGTGACTGTCTCAGTAAGGTAAAGATGGGGGGAATAAAAGAATATACAGGCTGGGCAGTTAGAGGAATAGGATCGACTGTGAGACAGGAAAGATCACATGGGAGAATGGAGTACAGGAGTGACTGCAGGGAGACTAACCTGGGCACGGGGCCGGTGCAAGGATTTTTGTGTACACAGGTGAAGGTGCATTTTGGTCCCCCCCACACCGTCCTCCCACCACCCCCTCCCCTATAGAAGACAGCAGCTCTGTGTGGAGGATGGGACTGTCTAAATGAGCTCTTTCATCGGAATCCGCAGAGTTCTCCTTTACACTGTAAGGGTGATCTCTGATGAAAGGGGCCCTAGGCAACATGAGTTAAGGGGGAATGCTGGCAACTCTGATATATGGTGGCAGAGCCCCTCCTACATCAAAGTTTCTCTTTACACTAGAGTTTGCAGAGTTCCCCCTTATATCAGTGTCCTTCTCTCTTCCCCCTTACCTTAGGGTTCCCAGTTCTACTTCCCTTTTGTCCATTCAATGCATATAGGCAGTAATGTAGGCATGGTTTAGGTTACTGTGGATGGGCTGTAGGGCACAGTAGGAGGGCGGGCTATAGGGCACTGCAGGCTGGGTTGGGCTCAGGCAGACTGTTGTTTTTTTCTCCTCCTCCCATCTTCTTCAAGCTACCAGAACAAGTGCCAAGCACAATCACATCACATGCACCCTCCCGTTCTTGCCCTGATGCCCAAGTTAGGCCTAGCTCAACTGTGCAAGCACAGAACAGAACTGGGGAAAAGCTGCAAAATGTATGGATGCGCTTCTCTTGTCCAAGGACATTTATGGACAGGTGATAAGCACCTTTTATAAACAAAAAAAAATATCATCCGCCATTTAAGTGTGAACCACAATAAAGTGCAATGTGATATCAAGAATGATTAATATCTGTACATTCCAAAGTGTTAGTAAAATAAATAATGTGCATAAAATATACATCTCATAAAAGTCCACTAAAAATTGTGCTGTGACAAACATGTGCAGATCCACTGCAAGCTGTTTGCACCAACTTCAGTATACCATCGCCAAGACAGAACACACATCATTTGCTTATCAAAAATTTGACCTTTTAATCTTATGAGGTCACATGCACTTGTCCTCTGCTGGATATTTGCATCCACTTCACTCAAAAATTGACAATAGAGGTATAGTAGCTTTCTCCCAAGAGTGGCCTTTCACCACTCTGTCTGGTCCAGTACCAATCACAGGCAACCCCATATGTGCAAAGCATAAAGCACACTATAGAGCAAAGGTTTAAGAGGTCAACATTTTTGATAAGCAGATAATGTGTGTTCTCACAGAAGTGAGTACACCCCTCACATTTTTGTAAATATTTTATTATAGCTTTTCATGTGACAACAGTGAAGAGATTAAACTTTGCTACAATGTAAAGTAGTGAGTGTACAGCTTGTATAACTTTGTGCAAGTGTAAATGTGCTGTCCCCTCAAAATAACTCAACACACAGGCATTAATGTCTAAACCTTTGGCAACAAAAGTGAGTACACCCCTAAGTGAAAATGTCCAAATTGGGCCCAATTAGCCATTTTCCCTCTCCAGTGTCATGTGACTCATAAGTGTTACAAAGTCTCAAGTGTGAATGGGGAGCAGGTGTGTTAAATATGGTGTTATCGCTCTCACTCTCTCATACTGGTCACTGGAAGTTGCGCATGGCATCTCATGGTAAAGAATTCTCTGAGGATCTGAAAAAAAGAATTGTTGCTCTACA
Source organism: Lithobates clamitans (assembly GCA_037952925.1). Taxonomy (NCBI): domain Eukaryota; kingdom Metazoa; phylum Chordata; class Amphibia; order Anura; family Ranidae; genus Lithobates; species Lithobates clamitans. Next base: position 107,179 of record JBBGZY010001182.1, read on the forward strand.
TAAAGATGGCATAGGCTTTAATAAGATTGCCAAGACCCTGAAACTGAGCTGCAGCACGGTGGCCAAGACCATACAGTGGTTTAACAGGACAGGTTCCCCTCAGAACAGGCCTCACCATGGTCGATCAAAGAAGTTGAGTGCACATGCTCAGCGTCATATCCAGAGGTTGCCTTTGGGAAATAGACGTAGGAGTGCTGCAGAGGTTGAAGGTTTGGTTAGGTCAGCCTGTCAGTGCTCAGACCATACACCGGACACTGCATCAAATTGGTCTGCATGGCTGTCATCCCAGAAGGAAGCCTCTTCTAAAGATGATGCACAAGAAAGCCCACAAACAGATTGCTGAAGACCAGCAGGCTAAGGGCATGGATTACTGGAACCATGTCCTGTGGTCTGATGAGACCAAGATAAACTTATTTGGTTCAGAGGGTGTCAAGCGTATGTGGCAGCAACTAGGTGAGGAGTACAAAGACAAGTGTGTCTTGCCTACAGTCAAGGTGGTGGGAGTGTCATGGTCTGGGGCTGCATGAGTGCTGCTGGCACTGGGGAGCTACAGTTCATTGAGGGAATCATGAATGCTAACATGTACTGTGACATACTGAAGCAGAGCATGATCCCCTCTCTTTGGAGACTGGGCCACAGGGCAGTATTCCAACGTGATAACAACCCCAAATACACCTCCAAGACGACCACTGCCTTGCTAAAGAAGCTTAGGGTAAAAGGTAATGGACAGGCCAAGCATGTCTCCAGACCTAAACCCTATTGAGCATCTGTGGGGCATCCTCAAATGGAAGGTGGAGGAGCGCAAGGTCTCTAACATCCACCAGCTCTGTGATGTCATCATGGAGGAGTGGAAGAGGACTCCAGTGGCAACCTGTGAAGCTCTGGTGAACTCTATGCCCAAGAGGGTTAAAGCGGGGGTTCACCCACACCGCCAAAAAAAAAAAAAAATAAAAGCCAGCAGCTACAAATAATGCAGCTGCTGACTTTTAATACATGGCCACTTACCTGTCCCAGGGTCCAGCGATGTCGGTAGGGGACGCCGAGAACCCGCTCTGTTCTCGGCAGCTGCCGCCGCCATCCTAGGTGAGGGAATCAGGAAGTGAAGCGTTGCGGCTTCACTTCCCAGTTCCCTACTGCGCATGCGCGAGTCACGCTGCGCGTCCCAAGTGGTCCCCGCTCTCTCCTGGGAGCTGTGTGTTCCCAGCAGACAGCACGGTGGGGACGGGAAGTGGCGTAGACTCCCATGGGAGTCTATGCCGGAAGTGGGTGCAAATACCTGTCTTAGACAGGTATCTGCACCCCCCTCCCCCCTGAAAGGTGCCAAATGTGACACCGGAGGGGGGGAGGGTTCCGAAAAGCGGAAGTTCCATTTTTGTGTGGAACTCCGCTTTAAGGCAGTGCTGGAAAAAAATGGTGGCCACGCAAAATATTGACACTTTGGGTCCAATTTGGACATTTTCACTTAGGGGTGTATTCACTTTTGTTGCCAGCAGTTTAGATATTAATGGCTGTGTATTGAGTTATTTTGAGGGGACAGCAAATTTACACTGTTATACAAGCTGTAGACTCACTACTTTACATTGTAGCAAAGTGTCATTTCTTCAGTGTTTGTCACATGAAAAGATATAATAAAATATTTACACTTTTGTGAGATACTGTATATAGATCTATCTATCTATCTATCTATCTATCTATCTATCTATCTATCTATCTATCTATCTATCTATCTATCTATATAGATACATATATCTATCTATCTATCTATATATATAGATAGATATATAAAGATATATCTATATATATCTATATATATATATATATATATATATATATATATATATATATATAAATTATTCTTGTTATCTATCACAGGCACTTTCCCATGAGCGGTCTAATTGGGTCCCCCAACTGTTTGTCAGGTGGACCTGAGTGGACCCGCAACATTCTCCTCTATGGAGCAGCCAATGTAAACGGACCTGGTCCGCTAAAAACAAACAGATCTGTTCCCCTCAATCTAGGTGGATCAGAGGGTAGTCGGATGTAAACAGACAGTGGAGTCCGCTTTGCAGAAAATGAGCAGACATGGACCTGTCATCCGCCCGCACTCAGCGGACAGATCCCCCACTGAGTAAAGCCCACACTGTGTGAAAGAGGCCTTTTTGTCAGTTTCTTCTGTTTTGCCATCTCCTTTGCTCTGTCCCCATGTCCCCTTCTGTCCCCCTCTCTTTTTCCTTTGCTCTATGTCCCCTTTTCTGTCCCCATCTATTCCTCATAAGTTCACCTTCCTAGAGGGTCCCCATGATGTACATGCAGCAGGTTGTATAATCAGAGAACAGACAGTCACATAGAACGAGACATCTAAGCTATGTCCTACCTTCCACTGAGGATTGTCATCCATGTCATGCCATTCCAGATCCTGTGCCTGCTGGCCCCGACCCTGGTATCACTCCCTCTGGTCTTACTCCTCCCAGACTCCCCCTCATCTCACTCGCCTCCAGTTCAGTGCTGTGGGAGGGGATTGGTCATAGTGCAGGCTTGAGGGAGAGAAGGGGAGGGGTTCAGAAATCAAGGGCCATCATCCATCCTGCATCTGACTAGGAGAGAGGAGGAGGGGGCGGGAGAGCGGATAGAAATGTGTGGGAGGCAGAAGGTGAAATTTATAGCGCCCGGGGCTGTGCTGCGTGTCACCGTGTGCGCTGTGTCAGCTGTGCTGAGCAAGGTAAATGTGCAAACATAGCCTGCAGCAGCATAAGCATTTCTTGAGGGACGCCTGAATTTTGACGACACTTCTTCTGCCACCCTAAGGCAGCCGCCTGGGCTGCCTTATGCTAGCATCAGCCCTGCCTGGGCACAATCAATGGGACTGAGAAGGGAGAAAAATTGAAGCATGATTGCAGGGATGAGGGGTGATATATGATAGGAAGGGTGAGTAGGACAAGAATCTGAAAGGAGAGAGATGGTGACAAACAAATATACCAAGGTAAATAGAAGGGAATGCAGGGAAGCAGAGATAACATAACAGGAGACAGCTGCCGATCCCCCTATTGAACTGAGGGAGCATGGGCCCAGTATAGGTGGACTGGTAGTACCCCCTTATCAGCAGCCCTGATTCTATCAAGAGAAAAGGAGAGGATCTGTTCAACTGCTCCAATGTTATTTTAAGAAAGTTTTTATTCACCATAGTCTCTGTAAACATTTAGCACACTCATCAAGTTTCTCAACAGTGATTAATCTCCTATTGCTATAAACCTAAATATCACCAGAAATGTCACATTTCATGCAAAAAGCTGTTGCAAATTAAATTTCAACTCCCTGCACTATTCTGCACAATAGGACTTGAGCTGGGAGGAGGTGAATTAACAGTGGGAGCTACAAAGCTACAATAGACTTTCATGCACTGTCAGTCTAATGCCCTGTACACACGATCGGACATTGATCGGACATTCTGACAACAAAATCCATGGATTTTTTTCCGACAGATGTTAGCTCAAACCTGTCTTGCATACACACGGTCGCACAAAGTTGTCGGAAAATCTGATTGTTCTGAACGCGGTGCCATAAAACACGTACATTGGCACTATAAACGGGCAGTAGCTAATAGCTTTCATCTCTTAAATTATTCTGACCATGCATGGCACCTTGTGCGTCGAATTTGTGTACACACGATCGAGAAAATTGAGTACTGTCCGTGATACTTTTTTTATTTGCACTAACATACAATTTTTCAGGACAAGCTTTCGGGGTATGTCCCCTTCTTCAAGGTCCAAGCTGCTTGGACCTTGAAGAAGGGGACATACCCCGAAAGCTTGTCCTGAAAAATTGTATGTTAGTGCAAATAAAAAAAGTATCACGGACAGTACTCAATTTTCTCTGTCACAATTGCACTAATACGGCTACAACAAATCATGTACACACGATCGGAATTTAACCAATCAGATTTTGTTGTTGGAAAATGTTATAGCCTGCTCTTAAACTTTGTGTGTCGGAAATTCCGACAGAAAAAGTCTGTTGGAGCCCACACACGATCGGAATTTTCGACAACACAATCCGATCGCACTTTTTCTGTCGGAAAATCTGACCGTGTGTACAGGGCATAACACTTAGAACTTGTTGGCAGGAGAGAGCTGAGTGATGACCTCATCAGTGTGTTGTTGTTCATTCATTGTCCATGCAGGATGCTTAGGGCTGGTCAATGACCAGCGTTACTGCTTAACTGAGTTAAAGAGAAGGGAGAACACTGATCACATTCTGATATTTGGGAAGGGATCCTTTATCATAATATTTTAGAAAGTAAGACAGTGTACATCATTACATTTCAATGTTATACTTTATCTCTGTGTGTCCAAAAATCAGCTTAAAGAGACCAACCAAAAATACAAGTAAAAAGACATGAAAATCAAGTACTGTATGCCAAATCTTTGTAGAGTTTTTCCTTTCCATAAATATTTTTTATTCACTTGCAATGTGCATTTAAACTTTAAACTTGCTTGAAAATTTGACTACTCAATTTCCTAGCATAGTCTCCTTCCTCCTTGCGCATCATAGCCCTCTCCCCTTATGTGGTCTTTAATTACTCTTTGTGCTGGCTCAGGTCCTCTGACTCTTTCTTCACCTCCTTTCTAAGGATGGGCCGAACACCCCCATGTTCAGTTCGCAGCAGAGCTCCTGAAAAGGGGAAATGTTCTAACCTGAATGGCAAACCCCATTGAAGTCTATGGGAGCTGAACGGGAAAAATCAAAATTTGCCCACTTTAAACACTTATATGCAAGTAATTGGTCATAAGAGGCATGCTACAGCAAAATTACATTTCTGAAGAAAAAAAGTGAGTCAAATTACATTTAAAAGGACTCGCAGTTACAATTGTTGGCTCCAGGCTATTGAAAAAATAAAGAAAAAAATAGTGTGGGGTCCCTCCAAAATCCATATCAGACCCTTATCCAAGCATGCAGCCTGGCAGGTCAAGAAAAGGGAGAGTATGAGTGAGCCCCCCCCTGAACTATACCAGGCCACATGCCCTCAACATGAGGGGTGGGTGCTTCACGTGACGCCAGAATCAGGCAGTGCCACTGGGTGATGTAGCCAGGTGGCCCCGTCCCTTGCTTATAAAACAAACGCAGAGCAGGAAGATTTTTTTATTCTATTTTTCGGGACCGGTGGGTGTCGTGATTGACAATGGATTTACATCAAGGGACACCATTTGTTTATTTTTTACTTTTTAATAAAGAGCTTGTCAAAACTGACCCCACACTATTTTTTTTTGGCATGCCCCATGCCATTTGTTTCTTTCTTTTTTTTTTTACAAGCACTTTTTCTTATTCAGCTATCAGCGGGGAAACCCATTGAAAGCTGATGACTCATCGGTTGTTAAAGAAACTGCGGCAGGCTTCCTGGCCCACTCCTTAACAACCAGGTTACACTGGGCCCTGATTGGGAAAAGCTTTGCCCAATCAGGGGGTGCAGAATGCACTGTGTCTGGGCGAACATCCGGCGAACACCCTTCAAATTCGGCTGTTTGGTGAACGGCCAAACAGGCAAATGTTTGGCCTAAACTCATGCTCAGGCTGAACCATTCGCCTATCCCTACATACATTTTATGTAACTCGTGGGAGAGGAGAGAGATTTTTATGTAACTCATGAGAGTTACAGCTCTGAGTCTGCTGAGGATGCTCACATTGCATCCAAGATGATGGAGTCCAACAAAAATCTTAGGCCTTTAGAAGATCTACATAAGGGAAGCTTTTACAGGCACGGTAAGCAACATGCAAAAATTGTTATATGCCTATATAATCTTATCAGAAGATTTTTTTTTTTTATTATTTTGTTGAAGTTGGAAATATAGTACAAACATGACACTAAAAATAATAAATAAAAACTTGAAAATCTACAATTTCTGGGGAAATTGTGTGAAGTGTTCTTGCCTCCACCTACAGTAGTCTACAACTGGAGTGGGCGGAGTAACTGGGTGGACTGGCTTGAGTAACTGTTGTGTGGTTAGAATGGCTGGAGTAACTGTGAAAAGTGTTAAAAAGCTTAATATTTTAATAGTAAAAAGTATAAAAATAAAACTATTTTAGTAGTAAAAAAGTCCCATCATTAGCTAAAAGAACTGAACATTTTTTTCAATTTTTTTTTTTTCAAAAATGATTTTTTTTCAGAAATGCTTTTTTTTTTAAATGATTTTTTTTTTCAAAAAGTATTTTTTTTTTCAAAAAGTATTTTTTTTTCCAAAAATGATTTTTTTTCAAAAATTATTTTTTTTTTCAAAAATTATTTTTTTTCAAAAATTATTTTTTTTTCAAAAATGTTTTTTTTTTTTAAAAAAACATTTTTTTTAAAATTATTTAATTTTTTTTTTCATGGGTTGGTCATAATGTTTAGCTGATCATGGGGTGTTCATAATGTTTTGGCTGATCACGGGGTGGTCCTAATGTTTTGGCTAATCATGGGGTGGTCATAATGTTTTGGCTAATCATGGGGTGGTCATAATTTTTTGGCTGATCATGGGGTGGTCATAATGTTTTGGCTGATCATGTTGTGGTCATAATGTTTTGGCTGATCATGGGGGGTCATAATGTTTTGGCTGATCATGGGGTGGTCATAATGTTTTGGCTGATCATGGGGTGGTCATAGTGTTTTGGCTGATCATGGGGGGGTCATAATGTTTTAGCTGATCATAGAGTTGTCAGCTTTTGTCACCTCCCACTCCAGTTTTGAAAATTTCGCCATTCATTCCTATGGGACCAATTTCACCGCAAAAACGACCATATTTCGTGAACCATTTCTCGAAACGTTCCACAAAGTAATAGCACATCAATCGGGAACAATCTGCACATTTCGGTATATTACTGTTTATGTAGTGTAAAAGCTGTGGGAGGAGTTAGGGTGGTAAATTTGGCTATAATAAGAAGAATAATATATATGTTAACAGTAAGTGAACAGTAAGTGGAAAACTGGAGAGGGAAGAGGAAGAAAAGCAGGAAGGGGAGGAGGGGGGAGAGGGAAAAGGGGGGTCGAGGGAAGAAAAAAAAAGGGGGGAGGAGGAAAAAAGGGGCACACGGGTAGAGATAAAGAAAAAAAATACCTCATAGATCATCTGGGGTGTCTGGATTGAGGGGAGACCAAGAAGGAATACACCAGTGGTATAAAGCGCGTGTCAAGGAGCATGTCATGGTCATCGCTCACCAGAGAGACACCAAATGTATAAAAACAATCAATCTGCAAATATATACAAATCCATTCGGGATGACATATATCAAAAACCAGGACCAAGTAAAATAACGATGGTAGCTAGCAAACAAAAATGACCTAGAATGGCCAATGCCCAAAAAAAAAAAAAAAAGCAGGAAAGGGGATTCCGGGGTTAATAATAATAAAATACCAATGCCAACCTGAGAGTAAGAGCCATATTGTGAATGATTTGCATATACAAAAGGCACTTGGGTGTCAAAGGAAGAGTGTCCACAGATTCAATGATAATATCAAAGATATAATCTGGAAAACACAATGCAATGTCCATGTGTCAGTGTAGCAAAGAAAAAACAATAATGCCTGGCAAGGGGCAGGCATAGAGGGCTTGTAAAGCATAGCTCCATGTATGGAGCCACAAAGGCATAGCCTTACCTGGTATAAGTAAACACACTGCTGAAGTCAAGTGCATCCAGTGGGCAGGACTCCAAGCCAAGAGATTTCACACCTGCAATGCCTTGGTTTGGAACCCTGCCCACTACCAGCCTCTATTTTTTTGCGCCATTTTTATGTCCCGACCTATGGGGAAAGGACCCGCCCAGCATACTGCAGACACTTCCTCTCCCTACTTGATATAAGGGGAGAGTCTGCTTTGAGGATTTTATGCTGGGGAGCGGTTTCCTTGGGAGACCCAGGCAAGACATTGCAAGGACTGTCTTTTGTCTTTTCACATTTGTCTTTTCGTTGGAGTCTTTGTAACTGGATGCACTTGACTGCAGCAGTGTGTTTACTTATACCAGGTAAGGTTATGCCTTTGTTGCTCCATACATGGAGCTATGATTTACAAGCCCTCTATGCCTGCCCCTGGATTACCAGGGCCTGTTTTTTCTTTGCTACACTGACACATGGACATCGCATTTAAAGTCATCCCTTTAAAACTGAACACATATTAATTACACAGGTTCTGTGGCTGATTTAGGTGGCAATTAAATTCACTTGGTGCCTTATTTGCACTAAATTAGCCTCGGAGCTTGTGTAATTTATTTGTGCTCGGGTTTTAATTGCATTGTGTTTTCCAGATTATATCTTTGATATTATCATCGAATCTGTGGACACTCCCCCTTTGACACCCAAGTGCCTTCTGTGTATGAATATTGTTCACGATATGGCTCCTACTCTCAGGTTAGCATTGGTATTTTATTATTATTAACCCTGGCCTCCCTTTCCCCCCTTTTTTTGGGCATTGGTCTTTCTAGGACATTTTTGTTTGCTAGCTACCATCGTTACTTTACTTGGTCCTGGCTTTTGATATATGTCATCCTGAATGGATTTGTATATATTTGGAGATCGCTTGTTTTTATGCATTTGGTGTCTCTCTGATGAGCAATGACCGTGACATGCTCCTTGACACATGCTTTATACCGCTGGTGTATTTCTTCTTGGTGTCCCCTCAATCCAGACACCCCCGATTACCTATGAGGTATTTTTTGTTCTTTATCTCTACCTGTGTCCCCCTTTTTTCCTCCTCCCCCTCTCCCCTTTTTTTCCTCACCCCCCCTTTTCCCTTGCCCCCTCCTCCCCTTCTTCCTCTTCCCCCTCCAGTTTTCCTCCCACACTCACATGTATTATATATAGACCTGTATATGTATAAACTGTCATTTTTTTAAAAAAAGATTGATTTAAGCAAGAAGCAATTCAGCCTTGAAGAAGCGGATATGTCTAACTGACTGCGAAACATGTCGGCCTTGATTGCTTGTTTACATTTACTTGCCATACTATCATGACCCCTTAGGGATCTATATTGTTTCTATCTGTAAATATATGTATGTGTCCTTTTGTATTTTTCTTTACATACATTATACTATTTTACTATCTTTGTATTTCAGTATGGATGTCTGGAGTTCACAGCTTAACACCCTACCTCTATTGTCTTTTTTCCCTTCCCTGAAGAAAAAATGTATTCTTAATTCCCCAGGAGGCATTCTCATATTCCCTGGATCAACTACCCCTGGTGTTATTACCTATAAATGTTTGTATCCAGCTACATTTTGTTTTTTTAAGAATGCACCCAGCTCTTTTTTAAAACAATCTACTGAACTGGCCAGAACTATTTCTTGAGGGAGTAAAGTAAATTTAGCCCAATTTTTTTGCATAATGTGAAAGATGAAGTTACGCCGAGTAAATAGATACCTAACATGTCACACTTCAAAATTGCACACGCTCGTGGAATGGCGCCAAACTTCAGTACCTAAAAATTCCTATAGGCGACGCTTTAAAATGTGTTAGCTTTACTTTAAAATTTTTAGTTTGACACTTAAAAAAAAAAAATTTGATCACTTTTATTCCTATTACAAGGGATGTACATCCCTTGTAATAGGAATATGGCATGATTGGTCCTCTTCACAGTGAGATAGGGGGTCAATAAAACCCCACATCTCACTTCTAGGCAGGGAAGCCTGAAATAATTAAAAAAAAAAAAACTATCTCGGCTTCCCAGCTGAGGCGGCACCGTTTGTTTGAATGCAGAGGCCGGGCATAATGTCATAATGTCACGCCTGGCCTCCGACAATCATAGAGACTCCGACGACCATTTGGTCTGCCAGAAATCTCTATGGTAAACATCTGGGGCCGGCAAATCAGTTCTCCGATTGCAGCGGTCAGTAGAAGCACCAAAGGGCGGCAAGAGGGGAATGTCCCTCTCACCGCCCATAAGAATGATCAAGTATTCTTATCTTGTAGGGAATCGCCGGCTGAAAATGCAAATATCTGAATGATGCCTGTAACTGCAGGCATCATTCAGATATCCCAGCACAAAGCCCAGGACGTCATATGACGGCCAGCCATCAGCATGTAGTTAAATCTCTTTTCTCACGAATGTAAAGTGTGTCCCCTCTGTATGACCTGCAAGTAAATAACTCAGCACCAAGGTCACTTTGGTCCATTTATATATGGACCACTTATCAGGGCCCTGTCATTATTGTGGGGCCCAAAGCAGCTGCCCCATACTTGCCAACTATCCCAGTTTAAATTCCCTTATCTCTTGAGGTTTTAGTCCAGTGCTGTGTCCTGATATCTCAGTGTGAAGTTCTGTTACTAATGCTGCCCAGCTCTACCCTATTGTGTACAGATTACTCACCTGCAGACCCCGTGTTTACATGTAAATACCTGCATTCATATTTAAATAGCGGCTGCATTCATATGTAAATTGCGGCGGATCGGCAGCATTCATATGTAAATAGAGGCAGTATTCATATGTATATCATGCTGCCCAATGTGGAGATAAAGGGGCATACTGGAAATTGATCACAACTACCCCTCCCCCCCCCAGCACTGCCACTGATTTCAGGAGTCCCAGGATCCCTAGGAGTTTCCTGTCTATTAATTGGTCCCCTCACCTCCTTGGTCCATGGTGTGCAGGCAGTGAGGAGATGATTTGCTGTAACCTCTAGCAACCAATCAGTAAGCAGTAATGATGTGCAGTAACCTCTAGCAACCAATCAGTGAGCAGCATTGATGTGCTGTAATCTCTAGCAACCAATCAACAAGCATAAATCATGTGCTGTAACCTCTAGCAACTAATCAGTAAGCAGTAATGATACACTGTAACCTCTGGCAACCAATCGCAGTCGCTGCCTGATCTGATTCAGTAAACGGATTTTGAGTGTAGCTGCTTGCTATTTATTGTATGTCTCGGAACAGGTGGAGAGCGAAACTGCATGGAGGGGGGGGCAAGAAAATGTTTGCCCAGGGTCCAATTAATATTAAAGACGGCCCTGCCACTTATATATTTATAAATGTTGTTCATTAACTTTTAAAAGTGAAGGTTTTCTTTTCAAATAGGGGACCTGTCATTCAGTAGCACTACCACCACTAAATGACAGATCTCTGGCTAGTTTCTGTTTGTAAACAAACCAGCTTGGGAACTTGGATGACCTTATTGACCAAATATGGTCTAGACCATGGTTGGTCAATAAAATGTGTTCGTTTAGAAAGACAGGGATCTGTGATTTGCAATGGGAGTAGTGCGAGGTCAGCATAATTGGGCAGTGGCGGTGGGTCAACATCATCAGACGGCAAGTTGCCATGATTGACAAGCATTTACACTTCTGAACAATACAGATTTACATGGGGGTGCATTGTTTACTTTTTTTATTAAAGGGACTTTTACTATTTATTTTTAACCAGGCCACATAACAATAGAATAGAATAAAAAGAATGTGGAGGCGCATGCGCGGCGGCTCCATGAGCGGACGTACGTTCTGAGAGCTCCGCTCTGCTCCAGCCTTCAATAGCCGCCACAGCCACCAGCAGCAGAGGAACTTGCCGATCGGGCCCCCTCAATCCATCCCGAAGACCCGAGGGACACTCCCGCATGACCGGGGGCTCAGCTAGATGGGATTTATCCTGACATCTCAGTACCGGACCTCCGAAAGCGCACCCCGCTAAAATGGCGGCCGCCAGCCCTACACGAGGCCTCACACAGCATCCGGGGGAATCCATGGCAGATTCACCAGCACCGGTCTCACACACAGAGGGGACGCTTCTCCCAACAGTTAGTAACCTGCAAGATGAGTTATTATCCCCCACCAACACAGACTCCCTGATTTGCAGGCCTTTGGATGGTCCCCCCTCACTCCAATGGATGATTTCAGTAATAATCCGGCCCATCCAGGAACTTACACCAGACCCCCTTTCTCTACTCCCACAGACTTTTCATCTTTAATGGAGAGTTTCTCAAACATGCTATCCAGAGGTCTTGCTCACACTGCCTCACAAATCACATCCACAATACAGGCTGACCTGCAGCACCTGGGAGCTAGAATTGAAGCGATCGAAGCTAAGACTGATCAAACCGTTGCCTTTGCCAATCAGAATACTGACAGGATCCGTGAACTACACGACCAGCTAGACATAGTGTTCTCAAAACTTGACGATCTCGAAAATAGATCGCGCAGATATAACTTCAGATTGAGAGGCCTTTCTGAGTCGTTCAAGGAAACCGACAAAATCGTTCGCTCATTCATCAAAAACCTGATTCCTGACATACCAGATTATAGGCTGGAACTGTACCGAGTGCACAGGGCCCTCCAACCTCCTTGCCAAGATGGTCTGCCCAGAGACATAGTGGTGAAACCTCATTTTTTCAGAGTTAAAGAGGAGGACATGCATAAAGCCAGGGAAGCTGAAAACCTCTCTATTCAAGGACACCCCATTCAAATATTTGCCGATCTCCCTCCTTACACAATACAAAGACGGAGATCCTTGAAACCACTCCTGCAAATACTGTCTCAAAAATCGATCACTTATAGATGGTCATTTCCCTTCCGTCTAAACTTTGCCTACTTAAACAATCTTACAGCTTCACAAACTTCGTCGATGGAGAACGTCTGCTGCTTCAACTGGGCCTCATATCCCACTCTCCTCCATCTGCTCGAGCTCTGGATTCCAAGACCCCAATCTCTGCGAAAAGACCTCCCCCAACAAGCCCCATCCAACCCTTGTGGCACAAGCAACAAGCTAAGAGATCTAAAGATGGTCGCCCACCTTAACGAGAAGTCTGCAATCAACCCTTTATACCTTTTCTTTGACTTCACCGACAGGTCTTGGGTCATTGACTTTCCACGTCGCTCTTACCCTCCTGGTTTGGGCCTGACCCACGTCCTATGGTGCAATGATGCCGTTTATCCACTCATCTTTACTAAATTCCTTTATTGTTTATTCTTTTTCAGTTTAAATGTTTACATCATCCAATTTTTTTCCTCCAATTTTTTTTCCAATTTATCTTGGTGGAATGGCTGGAGTGGCTGCACTTCGCCTTCACCTGTCTCGGAGTGGCGTTTTTCCCCTACTCGGAGACTGTACTACGACCCCCCAGTTTGGGGTTCCTTTTTTGGGGAAAACTTGCGGAGGGTGGCATGAAGCCATTTCCTCCTGCAAGGTAAATTGGGTTGTACATACGTTGCAATATTACTGCTTGTTTTATAGTTTTCCACATTGTTCTTGACATGTCCTGTCTCTCTTTCTCAGGTATGGCTTCCTCTACCCCCCCTCTTCTCCTCCCTCATCTCTCCCTAGGGTCACTCAGATGCTCAACACAATGCCTGCAGTTACTGCTTCAAAATTCTCAGGTAACAGGGGTTATGATGCATAAACAACTTTTGAAGGTCAAGGTAAGCACCTTTAGGAAGATGCGTAGATTCCCCCCTCTGAAACGTGTATTCTGACACTAGCACATCTCCCCTCCTGTGTATCGCTACCCACAATGTGCAAGGGTTAAATTCCCCCATTAAGAGACGAGAACTTTTCAACCATTACAAATAACAAAAGGTTGCAGTCCTTTTATTACAGGAAACACATTTCCCGTCATCTTACAACCCCTCCTTTTTGCACGGGATCTATCCCCAGTTTTTTCTTTCCAATGCAGACAACAAAACTAAGGGGGTAGCCATATGTTTTGCAAAAAACCTTAAGTTTTCCCCAACTGATGTCATTAGAGACCAAGCAGGCAGATTTCTGTTAATAAAAGGCACTATCGAGGGTATCCTGTATTCATTTGTATCATATTACGCCCCAAACAAAGGTCAAGCTTCCTTTTTTTCCTCTATGATGTCCACACTAGGCCCACAGCTGGAGGGGAAAGTAATTATGGGTGGAAACACGAATCTCCCTTTTGATCTCTCTGTGAACAAAACGGGGCTAGGCCCCTCTCGGCCAAGGAAACCTCCAAAACAGAGCACTAGGATAGCCTCCACATTGTGTTCCTTTGGCCTTGTGGACATCTGGAGAGAATTGAATCCTAGATCCAAAGACTTCACACACTATTCTGCCCCCCATCCCCTTTACACCAGAATCGATCATATATTTATTCAATCCCACAACATCCCTTCGGCTGTTAGAGCAGTCATCAGAGATACCACCATCTCATATCACTCTATGGTTCTTTTATATATGCAACATTCCCATAATCCTAGCAAAAAATTCATATGGCGCCTTAATGAAGGGCTTTTAAGCGATCAGGTCCAATGCATGATGTTAGCACAGGAAATACAAGAATACTTCCGATTAAACAATAATGACGAAGTCTCCCCTGAAACATTGTGGGCGGCCCACAAAGCAGTTATTAAAGGGAAGATTATACAAATCACCTCCCGACTTAAAAAAGAACGTACAGTAGACATCAGCATCCTCCATAGGAAATTCCAATCACTAAGCAAGGCCCATAAAAGGAACTCCACTAGGGAATCTCTGGAAACCCTGGAATCAATACGGATGTCCCTAAACCTTGCACTTACCACCGAAGCTGAGAAACACCTTTGATGGTCAGGAGCTCGTTTCTACTACCAGGCAGACAAAATAGGAGCCAAATTAGCAGTCAAACTCTCCCCACGGACTCGTTCTCACACCTTTCCCAAAATATGAGCTCGAACGGGGGAACTCACCCAAAACCACGCCACATCATGGAAACATTCCATGATTTCTACACCTCGTTATATAAAAATGCGCAATCAGGTACCCAACCTCCCATAGCAGAATTCTTGAATGATGTCTCTCTCCCAAAATTATCCTCTGAACATTCTGATCGCTTAGATGACCCGATATCGGAATCAGAAGTCCTCGAGGTAATAAAACAGCTTAAACAAAACTCAGCCCCGGGACCAGATGGTTTTTACGTCGGGTACTACAAAAAATTTGCCCCTATCTTAGCCCCGTATATGGTCAAGTTTTTCAACTCTCTCAGGTCTGGTTCTCCCTTGGATAAAGACCTAAACCTGGTTTTCATATCGGTCATTCCTAAACCTGGCAAAGATACTTCCTTGGTCTCTAATTATCGTCCTATCTCCTTAACCAACAATGACCTAAAAATTTTAACAAAAATTCTGTCTAATAGATTCGCATCTTGCATAGCTCTCTATATTCATAAAGACCAGGTGGGCTTTATCCCGGGGAGACAAGGGCCTGACCAGATTAGAAGAGCAGTTGACATCATATCCCTTCTCAATTCCCATTGAGATGGAGGACCTCAGCAAAAAGGTTTCTTGTTATCAATCGACCTACAAAAAGCTTTTGATACAGTAACCTGGCCATATCTATTGTCTATTGTCTTTTGTCTTGGAGAGATGGGGCTTTGGTCCGCACTTCCTGGGTACATTACGAGCTCTCTATTCTGAACCATTTGCACTGGTCAGACTCCAGGGCTACTACTCTGAACCACTCGTTATAGAAAAGGGCACCAGACAAGGCTGCCCACTTTCCCCCCTCCTTTGCGATATAGCAATAGAGACCTTGGCAATTGCAATTAGAACGCATCCTGATATTAAGGGGGTGGTTTGCGGTAAACAGGAACACAAATGCGCTCTTTTTGCCGATGACTTGCTGTTATTTGTAACCTCTCCACTGATCTCTAACCGTAACATTTTCTCCCTGCTTGACAAATTTGGCAAAATATCCAGCCTCCGAGTTAATGTCTCCAAATCATTAGCACTAAACATTAATGTTTCCCCCAATTTACTAAGTAGCTTACAAAACCATTTCCCGTTTTCCTGGAGCTCGACGTCCATCCCTTATTTAGGGGTCAATCTCTCCACTAGTATAGCTTCCTTATATTCCTCTAATTACCCGGCCATCTTCCGTAAACTGTCCTCAGACCTTTCTAACTGGGCTTAACATAACCTTTCCTGGCTAGGCCATATTAATGCAGTCAAATGACCCTTTTCCCTCGCATACTTTATTTATTCAGGTCTCTACCTATCCCTATCCAGAAGTCACAAATACAAATACTACAATCCAAAATTCTACAATTTATATGGGGGCCAAAGGGCAGAAGATGCTCTAAGAACATCCTACTTAGGCTTAAATCACAAGGGGGCTTGGCCCTTCCTGACATCTGGTGGTATTACCAAGCCGCTCAGCTGGCCCAGATCTCCACTGTTTACTCACAGGGACCCAAACCTGATTGGGTCTCCATTGAACGTCAAGCAGTCCCTCTCCACACTATTGACTTCTTAATATGGTCCCTGGCTAAGCTTAGACCACCCATTTTAACCCCCACTCTTTCCTACTCATTGGCTCTATGCGATCGATTACATAAAAAAACCTCACTGATCTCAGCACTTCGACCCCTAACACATATATTTCATAACCCAGACTTTCCGCCGGGAATGAACATTTTAGCATTTAGCTGGTGGCTGAATAAAGGCTTACTCAGAATTGGAAACTATTTCACTTCCACGGGCCCTTTATCTTTTGCATTTTGCACTGGTAAACTTGAGATGCCTCCTACTGAACGTTTCAGATATATGCAAATACTAAACTTCCTCCATTCCATTTGGCCAAACAAACCGGAACCTCCTTGGGTCACAAATTATGAATCATGGTGCTCGGGTGTCATGGATCAGAGAGGGGGATCTCCATTATTTATGCCTCTCTAGCCTCAGTCATGTCTAAACCTCCCTACGCCCTATCCTGGGAAAAAGAACTGGATATTTCCTGGGATCAGGACAAATGGTCTTCATGCTTTCAACGCTCCTTCAAGGGTATTTTGAATATCTCTCTGATTGAAGCCAGCCTCAAGATATTAACCCATTGGTACAGGGTCCCCTCCCTTCTTGCTAAGATTTACCCAGATGCTTCCCCGCTGTGTTTCTGAAATTGCAATCATATAGGTACAATGTACCACATTTGGTGGTCCTGCCCACGAATAAAGAGCCTATGGAACAAAGTTTTCTCTGTGATTCGCAAAGTGACAACCTTTCAGATCCCCCAAACACCAGAGATAGCTCTTTTGAACCTTAAAGTGGGTAAGGTTGATAAATATACGCAAAAACTGATCTTCTTTATCCTACTGGGCACCAAAATTACAATAGCGGCCCGTTGGAAAAAAAACTACGGTTCCATTCACAGCGGTGAAGCATAAAATATCCTGGATTATGGCACAGGAGACGATAGTCAGCATTACACAAGACAAAGCCCGGCTTTTTGAACTTACCTGGGAGCCCTGGGCCAAATATTGTCACATCCCCTTATATCCTTGCGTTCACTCCCCTGTTTGACTTGACCTCTGAGTGATCCTATTGAACCCCCCCATCCCCTGATAATCCCTTCCTCCCTTTTTCTCTCCCTCTCTTCGAATTCCCGTTTTCCCTACTTCTCTTCTCACTGATCCATAGCAGGTTATTTAAGATTTAGCCTATCTTGTGCTTTCTACCGTGCGTTTGCGGTGTAGGGAGTAGCAACGCTGAAGCTAGGTCTCTTCGGAGTCCCTGTTCCCTGAGCTGCTAGTGCTTCCCCTCACACTGTCTCTTTCTCCTTAGTGATGGTTTTAGACACAAGCTTATTTACATTTCCAGTTTTAAGTTTTCAGATTATCCATTCAATGTTGGTTTCCATGTTGCGCTCCTTTGTGGAATCTTTGTCTGGGGAATGGGGAACCGGAGGGGGAGAGGCCCCTCAGCCACAGCATGATTCCTATTGGGGTGGCTGGGGGTGCTTCTTCTCTCCCTCTTCTCCCAGCTTTCTCAAGTGCTTACTGACATCTTTCCCAGACTCACCTGGCTTTATCAGTAAGTTTATCGATCTCTCCTATAAACTTGACAGGATATACATGGTTTATTGATTAAACTCTACCTTTTTAATATGTTTAGTTATCTCTTGATGCAATCTAAGACATGTCTCCTTTTACTATCTTGTATACTGGTCCTTGTGGACATTTTTTGCATTGTTTTATATTCAAAATTTATGTACCATATGTTCCCCTCTTTCCTTGTTTCTGGAATGTATGCCTCATTTGTATCTACTAAACTTTTAATAAAAATGTATTGAACAGTAAAAAGAATCAAAAAAACCATTTCCCAAAATCCAAATCAATTTGAATCAATTTGAATACAATAAAAAAGAACAGATTAGAATAGAATAGAAAATAACAAAATAGTATAGAAAAAAAAACAACAGAATAAAATGGAAAAAATATAACCATCTTCCGGAATTTGAAGTCCAAATAGAAAAGACTTGAGTTTTAATAGAAAATAATAGAATAGAATAGAATAGAATAGAACAGAATAGAATATAATATAATAGAATAAACAAATAAAAAATAATTTAATAAAAAAATAGAATAGAATAGATTAGAATAGAAAGAATATAACCATTTCCCAAAATTCTAATATAATCAATTTGAATAGAATAGAAAAGAATAGATTAGAATAGAAAGATTGTTATATTCATTCTATTCTATTCTGTTGTTTTTTTCTATACTATTCTGTTATTTTCTATTCTATTCTACGCTATTCTATTGTTTACTATTTTAGTTCAAATTGGTTCTAATTAAATTTTGGAAAATGGTTATATTTTATTTATATTCTATTCTAATGTTTTTTTTTTTTTAATTCTATTCTTTTCTATTCTATTTTAATTGCAGAAGATAGTTATAATCTTTCTATTTTATTCATTTTTTTTATTCTAATCCTTTGTATTCTATTCTATTCCATTCTATTTGATTCTGTTATTTTCTATCCTATTTTGTTCTGTTTTACTCAATTATATTATATTCTTTTATTTTCTAGTATATTCTTTTCTATGCTATTCAATTTTTTTCTATTCTATTCCTTTATTTTCTATTCTATTTTATTATCTTTGAAAATTGTAAAACGATTTAAATTTTAAAACTATTTTAATTTGATTAGAAAACTTTTCAAATAGTTCCAAAAATGAATAAACAAAACAAATTCCAAAGACGAATGAAACAAATGAAACAAATTTTTTCACTCTGCACATGTCTAGGGCCCACATCTTGTCCCCCAAAAGTGATGTTAGGGTTTGTGGGGAGGGCTCTTATATATGCCAGAAAGTCATTTTAATATAAACAGCAGTTAAAATGTGTTTATTAACTGGAGAAGAAACAATACTTTTATTGAAGTAACTTATTGCATCATTTAGCAAATGTAGTTATAAATGTTTCCTAACAGAATACATGGTATTTCATTTTTACTTGAAATTGTATAGTATGTTTAATTCACTGTATATTGTCAAAAAGTATATAAATGTCCTCCATTAAAAAAAAGTAAGTAAATGTTATAAGAATGTGGGATTTCACATTGCCAAGGTATGTCTCAGATCAGATTCACAATTAGAAAGGTCTAAAGTAATTTGGCATTACGTTCAAAAGTGATAATATACACAAATTAGATTGACATATGTTTCCCCATATGGGTGTTTGTTTCCATGAGCCAGATCAGTAATAAAGATGCTTGCAACACATTACTCATCAGAAAATGAACTAAAGTGACTCGGAAAACATTGCCAGGCTGCTGTTTTAAGTATTGATAGAAATGTAGCTATTTCAATTGAGAAAAAACGAGACAAGTGTTGTCTATTTAAATTACATTTGCATGCCAGTCCAAAAAAAAAGGAAAATATAATCTGCATCCAAATTATGTAACACCTTACCTTCTAATTACACTTGCAGCAAAGAGATGAAAACAGGTTTCTCTGATTTACACAAATAAAAAGCAGGATTGCTTTTATTTAATCAGTTATTCAGTTATTAATGTAGGATTTTTTTCTAATGAAACTAGTTTTTATTTTTTTTTCAATATTCAAACTTTAACATGCTAAACTCTTTACAATAGCTCCTCATGGGCAAAAGAAAGTGCTGGTTGATGTGACACAAGCAATGTGATTTCCCTATACCTTTCTGTTTACTGTTGAAGACATTTTGCATCTTCTCCAAGCTGCCCCAGTATTTATATCCACACAGGTAGCAGAGACACACTAATCCAATCACCATGGAATGTGTGCATATGTGTGTTTTTTTGTTTTTTTTGCTGTCTGTATCACTATAAAAAGCATTTTCCCACTTTCTGCGTGGTTAATAGGACAGAAATTGAGAAAATTCCCCAACAGGAATGTAAAGAGCAATAAAAATATATAGGTCTTCAGCAAGTGGCTTAACCACAGTTCTAATGCATATACTATATTTGAGCTCTCATACTTGCTGAAAGATTTGTGTTTAGCCAGTTTTATGATCTACAAGTCAGAAAAAATTTAGTCTAGCTTCACATCTATGCGGCTGCGCTTGATGCATTTTTCAGGCATGTTTTTCAGTGTGTTTTGCATTTTTAAACCAACGTTTTTATGCGTTTTTGCATGCAGTTTTTATGCATTTCGTGTTTTACGTTTTTTTCTCTTTAAACACACTGTAAAACACACTGCATATAGTTGGTTGCTAAGGAGGGGCCCGAAAAAAAAAACAGTGTGGGCTTCCCCCCCAGGTCGATACCAGGCCCTTCAGGTCTAGTATGGATTCGGAGGGGAAACCATGCCAATTTTTTTTTTTAAATGGCGTGGGATCCCCCCAAAATCCATTCCAGACTCTTACCTGAGCATGTCACCCGGCAGGTCAGGAAAGGGAGGGGATGAGCGAGCGCCCCCTGAACCATACCAGGCTGCATGCCCTCAACATGGGAGGGTGGGTGCTTTGGGGTCGGGGGACTCTGCGTCCCCCGATCCCAAAGCACCTTGTCCCCATGTTGATGAGGACAAAGACCTCTTCCCAACAACCCTAGTCGGTGGTTGTCGGGGTCTGGGGGCGGGGAGGCTTATCGGAATAGCTCTGTCATCTCTAGCCATCACCCCCCATGTTGAGGGCATGCGGCCTGGTATGGTTCAGGAGGGAGGGCACTCGCTTGTCCCCCCCTCTCCTGACCTGCTGGGGGTCATGCTTGGATAAGGGTCTGATATGAATTTTGGGGGACCCCACGTCATTTTTTTAAAAATTTTGGCATGGGGGTTATCCATACTGAAGGGATTCACTGATTTTTTTGCCGGCAAATTTTTTATTCATTTTTTACATTCAGCGGGGAACTGACAGATGATGACTCATCATTTACTAAGGATGCGACGGCCGGCTTCCCAGCCCCTTGCTTAGCAACCAGCTATATACAGTGTTAAAATGAGAACCGCAAAATGCAAAACACATCAAAAAATCGCCTAAAAAAATGCACCACTTGCATTTCTGGTGCAGCTCCATTGAAGTCTATTAGCCGCAAATCTTGGGAAAAAAGTCCCTGACCCTTTCCAAAAACGCACCGGCTGTACCATAGGAAGTGTCCAATAGAAAGATATTGCTGCTCACAGGTGAATCACACAGACCATAATTCACAAAGCATGATACAAGCGATGGGGTGCAAGCCCTGCCACTGCTAGCAGAAATCAAGTGAAGAAAGAAAGGACAAATGGCTGCACACCCATGCAATGCAATGTTGATTTTATTGATATCAAAAATTGGATAAAAATATCCAATGCAAAAAAAGTTTTAAAAACTGATGTTTTTTGAGGAGCAGTGATTTTTTAATAATGCTTAACCACTTAAGGACCAGCCTCATTTTGGATTTTAGGTGTTTACATGTTTAAAACAGTTTTTTTTGCTAGAAAATTACTTAGAAAAAAAAAACATATATAATGTTTGGGGGTTCTAACACCCTAGAGAATAAAATGGCGGTTGTTCCAATACTTTTTTTTGCACCGTATTTGTGCACTGGTCTTATAGGCGCACTTTTTTTGGAAAAAATTCACTTTTTTGAATAAAAAAATATGACAACAGTAAAGTTAACCCAATTTTTTTTATATTGTGAAATATAAAGTTACGCCAAGTAAATTGATACCCAACATGTCACGCTTCAAAATTGCACCCGCTCGTGGAATGGCGTCAAACTTTTACCCTCAAAAATTTCACTAGGCGACGTTTAAAAAAATCTACAGGTGGGGGGGCGGAGCCGGCGGCCGGAGCTGATGGTGAGGTGAGAGGCGAGCTCCGTCATATCATGCGACTGTAAGCAACTCACAGGGGCGTGTGATACTCAAAAAACGGCCTCACAGGCGGCGGAACACAAGGGGATACCGACATAATGGCCAAACGCAAGGAGAGAGAGGGACCCAGGAAACTGACAGACTTCTACACCACAGTCCCGGGCAGAATCTCTCAAGATGGCGCCGGCGCGGGAGACATCTCTCCTCAGCACAGCCGTCCTCACAAAGAAGCTGCCTGTACTGACATTGGTGAGTTACCTGTGTCAGGCATAACACCTCTATCACCCCCATCAGCCTCAAACAGTCCCCTTAAACAAAAAAGGAGACTCAGCTCTCCCGCTGATGACACAAATCAGCAAGACACAGAGGTACAGGACATAGAGCAAACTGATATGTATTCACGAAAGCTGGACGCCCTGCCTGCCTCTGGTCTGCCCCTGATTGATATTATGATGAAGGAGATGATCCTTACCCTGAGAGGAGCAATCCAGCAGGATATTACTAAAATTACACACTCCGCAAATAGAGATCTGACAGCTCTGGGGGACAGGGTTAACTATGTGGAGAATAAAATGGGTGATTTCTATGAAGCTCACAATGAACTTGTGGATGCTCACATGGAACTAGAAGACAGGTTCACAGCTCTCCAGCTAAAAGTCACAGACCTCGAGGACCGCTCATGCAGAAATTACGTGAAATTTAGGGGGATCCCCGAATCGGTAAAACCAACTGAATTGCGCACTTTCCTCCAACAATTAATGATAACAGCTATGCCATCCCTTACACATGCAGATGTCATTATTGACAGAGCCCACAGACTGCACAAACCACCTCATCTCCCTGAGAAGATTCCTAGAGACGTCATTGCTAGAATACATTTCTTCCACATCAAAGACCAACTCATGAGATTCTCCAGACAAAATAACAAACTTCCAGACCCCTATGCAGGAATCACGATATATACAGACCTCTCCCTAGCCACCATGAAAGCCAGGAACAACCTGATTCCAATCACAAAACTGCTGAGGAATCATAAAATACTTTACAGATGGGGCTTCCCCACAAAGCTCATGCTGGAAAAAGATAACGAATGGTATACCATTTCGTCCCTGGAAAAGGGCTTGGAACTAATGCACAAATGGGGACTCCTTCCCTGGGAGGCCTACCCGAAATCCTCGGATCCTGTGATTTCCAGATCAGGCTCTAATTCATGCTGCAACACTAAAGGGTACCGTGACGGCTAATCACCATCGTGATCAACATTAGAGGCCAACTACCTGGAAGAATTTCAAAAGAATTTCCCCTTGGTTCTCCAATTAAGAACACGCATATATACTCTACCATACAAGTCGCCTGATGTTCGGCTGCATTGGAAATTATCTTCATGATTTTACCCCACTATTGTTTTTGGGATATTCCCAAATCCATCCAATTGAAGTTGACTGTTTTGTATTCCTTTTTTCATTTCTCGTATTTTTTTTGTTAGTCCCTCCTACATTCTTGTCGAACATTCACATATATGTGCTAGCCCACTCCACTGCACTGGAATCAACTCCTAGATCACATCAAATACCTCCATGCACCACTAGATGTCACCAGAGCACCATTGAAGTTAACAATGTCCATTAAAGTGATGTCCAGCAACGCAAGAGGTCTCAACAGCCCATTTAAACGTTGTACGCTATGGAAGACGGCCTTAGAAAAGAACTGTGACATTCTTTGTGTGCAAGAAACACATTTCTTGGATCAGAACCCCCCTCGATGCTCCCACAACAAATTTACGCATGTCTTCACAGCAAATGACTCTGGTAAACATAATGGTGTCCTTATAGCCATTAAGGATTCTGTTACCTTTAAATTAATAGATAAACAGCTAGATAGCCATGGTAGGTATATTATCTTAATTGCTGAAATCAATAATAATCTTTATACATTAGTAAATCTGTATGCCCCTAACAAGAAAACGATGAAATTTCTCCGTCAAACTCTACTTAAAGCTAAAAGGCTGAAAAAGGGTAACCTGTTGATATGTGGAGATTTTAATTTAATTTCAAATGATGTACTAGACTCCTCCTCTGTGGAGCAAAGACGCAGACCATCCCTGGGTAACTATTTTCTAGAAGAAGAGTTATACGATCCTTGGCGATGTCTCCGTACCACAGAGCGGTATTACACTTATTTCTCACCAGTCCATAAAACTTATTCCAGGATAGATTTCTTTCTCACAGACAAATACACATTAAAGAAGGTGACAAAGGCAGATATCCACTATATTACCTGGTCCGGCCACGCCCCCATTACGATCAAATTACTAGACACCGCCAAGTCTACTTTTGCACCTCTATGGCGTAATAACAATTACCTCCTCTCCCAAACCCAAATTCAAAAAGAAGTCAATAAACAACTTGAAGAATATTTTACATTTAATGAGCAACCGGGAATTCACCCGACTACAGTTTGGTGCGCCCACAAAGCCTTCTCTAGAGGCTTACTGATTCAAATAGCAGCTTGGGAAAAAAAGGAAAAAACACAGCTTATATCGAGACTTCATGAACGAATCGCTGACCTAGAGAATAAACACAAAAAACACAATGACCACTTCCTATTACAGCAACTTAACTCCTGTCGGGAAGAACTAAAACAAACATTGAAAACTGACTGTGACCTCTACTTTAAAAGACTCAAGCTTTCATATTATTCCCAGAACAATAGGGCAGGGAAACTACTAGCCTCTCAACTAAAGAAGAGGCACAATCGCACAATCATCTCAGTGATTAAACACCACAATAATAATCAATCATATCACAATCCCAAAGATATTGCCAATACCTTCAAAGATTAATATGAATCTTTATATAATCTTAAACTAGATAAGAATATTCACCAACCCACTGAGACTGAAATTAATGAATTCCTCAGAAATATTGACCTCTCCTCCATAGACACAAACTCACTACAACTAATAAACAAACTGCAGCTGAAGTACATGAAGTCATTAAACAGTTACCTAAACATAAAGCCCCTGGAGCAGACGGCTTTTCAGCCGAATACTATCAAGCGTTCTCATCAACACTCACCCCCAAACTGGTAGACCTCTTCAACGTAGCTGCAAATACTGGTACATTTCCAAGTGAAATGCTTCAAGCTATTATAGTGAATATACCAAAACCAGGAAAAGACCCCTCCTTACCACATAATTACAGACCCATCTCATTACTAAATTCTGATTTAAAAATCTTCGCCAAAGTACTAGCAAACAGATTATTGAACATAACCCCCACCCTTATAGGACTGGAGCAGGTGGGATTTGTCAAAGGAAGGCAGGCCCCGGACAGTACTAGAAGAATTATTAACTTAATGATATACGCAGAAATTACACGTAAACCCAGTATATTCGTAACCCTAGATGCAGAAAAAGCATTTGATAGAGTCCACTGGACATACTTATCTCAAACGCTCTCCAAATTTGGCCTAAACGGATTCTTACATTCAGCCATCATGTCACTTTACTCAAACCCCTCTGCCAAAGTATATGCATCAGGAATACTTTCTGACTCTTTCAAATTTACCAATGGTACCCGTCAAGGATGCCCCCTATCCTCTATAGTATTCTCCCTAGCCATAGAACCCTTAGCAGAACTTATTAGAAATACTGCTGAAATTAAAGGACTCCAGGTAGGTCTTAAAGAACACAAAATACGGCTCTTTGCAGATGATATAATCCTTACCCTGACCAACCCTGAGAACTCCCTACCCAAAGCCGTGGAACTCTTACATAACTTTGGGGAAATAACATATTACAAACTGAACACTTCCAAATGCTATGCCCTACCTCTAAATATAACTGAGAACAGTAAAGACAATCTTAAAGAAATATTCCCCTGCAATTGGGACTCACCCTCTGTCACCTATCTAGGTATCCAATTGACTCACCCTATATCTAAACTATACACTACCAACTTCCCTCCCCTTCTAGCACACATACAGACGGAATTCTCCCAAATCTCTAAATTTCACCTAACCTGGGTTGGACGTATAGCTGTATATAAAACGCAAATACTTCCCAAACTACTCTACCTCTTCAGGACCATCCCGATCCCTATTCCACAAAAATGTTTCTCTGAATTGGCGTCGCTCTTGAACAAATTTATCTGGCAACACAAAAAACCCAGAATTGCACTGATGACTCTATATAAACAGAGAACAATAGGAGGAGGGGGACTGCCAAATGCTTATGCCTACCATCAAGCTTCCTTATTGGACCAACTGAAGTTTTGGTTCTCCTGTCAAGAGGACAACCTATGGTCCCACATAGAACAATATATCACGCCAGGTCATGATCTAACAGCGCTACTTATGGCATCCACCATTCATCATAAACCCACAACACCGGACTACCCAACGGTACAAGCATCACTCGAGGCTTGGTCCCACCTGACTAAAAATAACTTTACAGATGAACCGTCCCACACACTGAATATACCTCTCACAGCCTATGCATACCTCATACCAAATTTTTCAACCCACCACTGGAAACAAAAAGGCATCCACTACGACACTGGAGATCTAGTGAACCCTACAGCAGTGGACACCTTTATGATTCAGCAAATCAAATAATTTTTTCTTTTTTAATTTTGGCCAGGGTTCCCCTTAATATCCATACCAGACCTGAAGGGCCTGGTATGGAATTTAGGGGGACCCCCCACATAATTTTTTTTCTTTAAATTTTGGTTCGGGGTTCCCCTGTGGGGAATTCCCATGCCGTTTTTATCAATGAACTTTTATGTATATTGTCGGACCGGCAATTCATTAATAGCCGCGAGTAGTTTTAAATGACTTTTTTTCCTTTGAAATGTCATTTTGCTGTCAGACTGTTCTAAACACGGGAAACATGCGCCCCTTAACCGGCATACTATAGACACCCCCCAGGTACGAAATTTAAAGGAATATTACACTTTTATTGTTTCACTTTAAGCATTATTAAAATCACTGCTCCCGAAAAAACGGCCAATTTTAAAACACTTTTTATGACAATACCATGCATATAAGCCTTTAAAATTAGCACTTTTGTTTTCTCCCATAGATTTTTAAAGGGTGTCTTGCGGCATTCCAATTTGCCGCGAACACCCCAAATTGTTCGCTGTTCGGCGAACCGCCGAACAGCCGATGTTCGAGTCAAACATGAGTTTGACTCGAACTCGAAGCTCATCCCTATACAATAGTAAAGAAAAGCACATGGACCAGCACGCAAGTAATAATAACAAAAGGAACACACGACAAATACTTTACTTTTTTGCAGCACTTGTTCCCTCAATTTTAGGTCTAAACCAGCGTTTCCGCAATTGCTCCTTGGATCGTCATACCCCAAAAGTCCTGTGCAGATTTCTCACAAATTTAGTCATGATCTTGGCCTTTCTCACATTAGGGTTTCTGTACGGTCCATGCTTCCCATCATAGTCTGTCCTCTTCAAGATGTCCACATCTCTTCAAAGGACATATTTGAGGCCTTATATCTCCTCCTGGATGTGGAACTGACTTGCTCCGGGCTTTCCTCGTCCTTGTGATAATAGCACACACCTGCTGTGTCTCCACCATGTGCTCTCCCACTGCCCTGAAAGAGAAGAGGCTGGGAATACACTAGAAAGAAGGACAGGGGCGGAGTTTAACGCATGCGCAGTGTATATAAAGCATAACATGCGGGTGATGTACGTACAATCTGTAAGTGGAGGATGGAGGAATAGTTAGCGCCGATCGTTCAAACGAAGGTAAAATTGTAACTTGGGGCATCAGTGCTTAGTGGCCTATACTGCTTATAGATTGAGGCTTATATTGGGACATGATTAGGAGAGTTTAGCCTGATATTAGGGTTTGTCTTGTCTTGCAGATAAAATGGTGGACAGCCCCTGATTTCCTGCCCAACTTTATAAACAAATACAGGGAGCTGCCATGTCTCAGGCAAGTGCAATGCAGGGACTATTCGAACAAGCAAAAGAGGAAGGCAGCACTGGATAAACTGTTGGAATTGGTGACGCCTGTGTATCCCATGGCAGACATCACCTATTTCAAGGCCAAAATTGGTAGCCTGAGGAGCACATATAATAGGGAGTGCAAGAAGGTCCAGGATTCCCTGAGATCCGGAGCAGCAGCAGATGACGTATATGTCCCCAGGCTGTGGTACTACCACAGCCTGCATTTTTTGTCCGATCATACGGAACCCAGGCCATCGCTATCAACACTTCCTCACACATCAGCTGAGGCTCCTGAGGTCCAACCTGGGCCTTCAACCCAGGAAGAAGATGTGGAGGAGCCCAGCTTGACCCAGGTATAACATTGTTGAAGATATTTCTTGTCAAAAATTGAATGATGTTAACTAGATGTTATTGATCACAAATGTCAGATTTAACAAAGACCGATATCTCCATTACGAATGCTAGTTTTACAAGACCGAGCATGCGTGAACTTTCGTGCGGCGGACTTGTGTACACATGATCGGAAAGTCCAACAACAAAGTTTTGTTGGTGGAAAATCTGAGAACCTGCTAGCCAACATTTGTTGGTGGAAAATCCGAAAGCAAATGTTCGATGGAGCATACACACGGACTTTCAGCCAACAAGCTCACATCCAGCATTTCCCGTCGGAAAATCTGATCGTGCGTATGCGGCATAAGAGGAAAACCTGTAAGAGTCTGCAAAAGACTTGAGATAACATTTGATGAAGGTTCTTATTAATTAGCAATTTTAACAGCACATTGTGCTGCAACATTGTGAGCAGCACAGTGGTATAGTTGATAGCACTCTTGCCTAGCAGTAAAAGGGTCGCTGGTTTAAATCCCAACCATGACACTACCTGCGTGGGTTTCCTCTGGGTACTCTGGTTTCCTCCCACACTCCAAAGACATGCCAGTAGGTTAATTGGCTTCCGTCCAAAAAATTGGCCATAGTATATGAATGTGAGTTGGGGACCTTGGATTGTGGGCTCCTTGAGGGTAGGGACCGATGTGAGTGTGCAATGTATGTGTGGAGCGCTGTGTAAATTGACTGCTCTATATGGGTATCTTAAAGCGGGGTTCAACCCAAATTTTGAACAATATCTGTATGTATTCTCCTCCTTGCCTAGATGGTGACATGCCGTTTAAAAAAATTTAAATCGCCGTAATTACCTTTTATTTTTCTATTCTTCTTTGCACTTCCTGGTTCTCCTCCCATGGGAGTAGGCGTGTTTATAGCCTCTCCCAGACTCCTGGGAGCTAGTCTCAGGCTTCCCAGTATGCCACTGAGCATGTGCGGGAACGAGCGGGGAATGCTGGGAGCACAGCATTCACCACATCCAGGAAATAAATGCTTGTGGGCTTCAAATGCCCACAATGAAGATGGAAACCGCCTGCAGTGAATAAGTTAAGTTATTCTTTGCGACGAAATCTGACACAGGCGGACATATTACACACAATATGTGAGTATGTAATGCTGAGAAGAAAAGTTTGTGAATTAACTAAAAAAAAAAAGAACAATAGATAGGTGAACTGCCGCTTTAAATAAATAGGGATAATTGTAGACACACCCACACTCACTCAGGATAGACTGGTGTCTTTATTCAACCTTACTTACTAACTATGTAACACTATGTTTTTAATATTTATGTAATTCATTTTAATGCAGCATTTTTCTGTTACATGCTTATATGGTCTAATAGTGGCAGTGACAACACACTTTAGGGGTCAGATAAGAAAAGGGTAACATTTATTAACATACATAGAATAGGGCACATTTTGTACAAAAAAAGGTTTAAACTTTTATTTTGGGGATGAAAAACATGCATTTATTGATCTCCTGCCACTCTCTCTCCTGACTCCATGAAGGTCCTGCAGCATATAGAAGTCATCACTTATAATGCTGTAATATTGTGCATAGCTGGCAACTGGAACTAAAAAGGTAAACAACTTACAGCTTTAGTGGTCTGATGTTTCTTTAAATCAATGCAGTGGCAAAAATAGGTTTAATCTTTGGGTCTGTTTTGCAAGCAAATTTTCAGTTTTAGTTTAGGATGATAATACTACCAAATAGCAAGTAAATGTCTATTTTCTCAATTTTGCCAATATGTTTATTTTCGCAACCACTAATTTATTATGCAAAATGCATACAGAAAATAAATCTGTCCCTAACTTCCATAAAAATATTCTTTGTCTTGAGGTTTATGTGTGTCCCAAACAACTGTGGAATATTAATTAAAGCATATGTTTGGAAACAATGACTAATGTATACTGTATATACCCCCAGGCTTTTTTAGTGCAATGCAACCATCAAAAGTCTCTTATGCCTCGTTTCCACTGAGCGGATCGGTTCGGTTCGGTACAGTTTGAATGGCCTCGAATGGTCCGGTCTATTATGGTGAGCGTTTCCACTGCAAGTGGGACCACAAGGGGGCCATACAGGGTTTAGAAAAAATGCTAGTGTGATGTCATATTTGTGCGACAGGAAACCTGAGAATCAACAGCAATGGAGACCATCCAGCAGCTCATCTTTTCTCTAGTTGCCTTTTGGTTCTTCATATTTAAAAAACATACCGCACTGTATGAGAGAAGGTTGCGAGCGGCAATGAGAAACACAGCAGAAAAGAAAAGAAAACTTCTAGCTTGGATATGTAGCCGAGAGGAGAAGTACACCTTTATGCGGCAAAGACAAAGACGGCAGCGCTATAGGGTAAGCAAACTACCTACCTGACACACACACACTGACTTACCTACCTGACACACACACACACATACACACTGACTTACCTACCTGACACACACACTGACCTACCTACCTGACACACACACACACTGACTTACCTACCTGACACACACACTGACCTACCTACCTGACACACACACACACACACTGACTTACCTACCTGACACACACACACACACACACTGACTTACCTACCTGACACACACACACTGACCTACCTACCTGACACACACACACATACTGACTTACCTACCTGACACACACACACACACACACACACACACACACACATACACTGACCTACCTACCTGACACACACACACACACACACAGACTTTCCTACCTGACACACACACACACACACACACACACACACACACACACACACACACACACACACACACACACACTGACCCACCTACCTGACCCATTGACCCACCTACCTGCCACACTTACCAAGAATAATGAAAAATGTATATGTTGTATGAATATTTTTTTTATTTTATGATCTGTTACCATCTGTGTTTTTAATTTTTTTAGATGCTTCTCCTCTTGGCAAAGCAGCGCCGCCGACCAGTCATTTGGGCTCTTCCCCGCGCCAATGAGTGGTGGGATGTGACCGTCCCGGGATTCACACACACACACAGTGGGTGCACAACTTCCGAATGTCTGAGGAAACCTTCTCTTACCTTTGTACAAAGCTACGTCCAGCGATGGAGAGACAAAACACCAACTTCAGAGCCTGTTTGCCTGTGAGGAAAAGAGTTGCCATTGCACTGTGGAAGCTGGCTACCAACAGTGAATACAGAAGTATAGGTCATCTTTTTGGTGTCAGTAAATCCTCTGTGTGCCGGTGTGTGCAGGACTTCTGTAAGGCTGTCTGCACATTGCTAGCTCCTGAATTAGTACATTTTCCAGACAGGGAAAAACTTAAAGACATGGCTGACTACTTTGAAAACAGGTGGGGCCTTCCACAGTGTGTTGGTGCTATTGATGGCTCACACATACCAATAATAGCACCACAGGAATACCACACTGACTACTTTAATAGAAAAGGCTGGCATTCCATCATCCTCCAGGGAGTAGTGGATGGAAAAGGACTGTTCTGGAATGTGAATGTAGGAAAGCCTGGGAGTTTGCATGATGCCCGGGTTCTAAGATTGTCCACATTTTGGGATTGGGTTGGCCAGGGAGGCCTGTACCCTGTGTGCACTAAGAACATTTGTGGGGTGAATGTTGGCTATTATGTGCTTGGGGACTCTGCCTACCCTTTACAAAATTGGCTCCTGAAACCATTTCCTGACAATGGCCGCCTGACACCAGAACAACAAACCTACAACAAGAAAACATCCAGGGCACGGGTTGTAGTGGAAAATGCTTTTGGAAGACTTAAGGGTAGATGGCGGTGTCTTATGAAGAGGAATGACAGTGACATTAAACTTGCCAAATCCATGGTGCTAACTTGCTGTGCTCTTCACAATCTTTGTGAAAGTCATGGAGAAGACTTCCACCAGGATTGGAATACAGATTCAGAAGAGCCAGTAGTGATAGCAGCACAGGATATGGAAGAAGAGTGCAGTGAAATACGTCAGGCTCTGATGCGGCACCTCAATGTTTAATTTCCTTAAATTCTTTTTTACAAGTTTTAATAAAGTATTACTGTATTGTTAATAAAGTGTTACATTAAATCAGACATACTCAAAAAATTCTCTCTTGATTTTTATTTCACAAAAAAAAATTTCTATATATTCTAGAAAGTCAAGCTTTTTTCTTTAAAAACTTAACTTAAATGTTTTTTTTAATGAAACATGTACAAGTGTACAATTCTGTGCTGCATAAAAGGCCCTACTATCTGGGTGGTAACCTGGGATCACGACTGGCTCCAAGCACTTGAACAAGCTGACCAAGGACACCAAGGAAGGCCTGGTTGAAGGTAGCCAACTGCTCCATCTGCTGCCGGGCGATTTCTGCCTCCTGGCGCATAGCTTCCTGTGCATCCTGACGCAGTGCCTGAAATCGCCTCTCAGAAAGGTTCTCAATTCTTTCCAGCTGCCTTTCCTCTGATGCCCGCATATCTTCCATGACTGTGTGCAGATCCATCTGCAACCGTCTCCTTTCACCTGCAATATACAAAAGACCAGAATAGTTTTTGGAAGCATGAGTATGACCACTGTAACCCCCTTTCTCATCTACCCCACCAGACTGTACCCCCTGCTCTCCTGTCTCACCTCTGTTACCCCTGATATTCTGTCCCACCTCTGTTACCCCTGATATTCTGCCCCAACTCTGTTACCCCTGCTCAGCTGCCCCGGCAATACACCTCCTTTCACATCTGCCCTACTGCTCTTATGTCCACTGCTAAAGCCCCTTCTCATCTGTTCCACCACTGTACCCCCTGCACATCTGCCACACTGCTGAAGCCCCTTCTCATCTGTTCCACCACTGTACCCCCTGCACATCTGCCACACTGCTGAAGCCCCTTCTCATCTGTTCCACCACTGTACCCCCTGCACATCTGCCACACTGCTGAAGCCCCTTCTCATCTGTTCCACCACTGTACCCCCTGCACATCTGCCACACTGCTGAAGCCCCTTCTCATCTGTTCCACCACTGTACCCCCTGCACATCTGCCACACTGCTGAAGCCCCTTCTCATCTGTTCCACCACTGTACCCCCTGCACATCTGCCACACTGCTGAAGCCCCTTCTCATCTGTTCCACCACTGTACCCCCTGCACATCTGCCACACTGCTGAAGCCCCTTCTCATCTGTTCCACCACTGTACCCCCTGCACATCTGCCACAATTCTGATTTATTTTAATAAAATGCACAATTGAAACTATCATCATGTCTTACCAGTGTGCCGGGGTGCATTGGGCGTACTCTGTGGTTGGCTACTCTGTGATTGGCTACTCTGTGGTTGGCTTGAGGAAATAGTACTGGTACTGCTGAAAGAGGTTGAAGGTCCATCTTCGTTTGATGCATCATTGGAGACTCCATCACTTGTTTCTGAAAATGCACATATGGTTAAATATATATTTTTAAATGGTTAGCAGAGCAAAATCCTATGTATAATAAAAAAAAACTCACCAAAGGGGTCTATCATGGATTCGAGCATTGAAGTTGCAGAGTCCAGACCTCCCTCCCTGCCTTGGTTTGCTGGCCTATGACCGTAAATGGCGTCCATGGCGTCATACCACTTCCAAGTTCTCCGACTGTTTCCACTACGGCTGTTGTCGTCCTTAAATTTTTTATATTGGCCTTTAAGCTTCTTAAGCTTTGCCCTACACTGACCCGACGTGCGTTCAAATCCCTCGGCTGCCATCCGCTGAGAAATATCTTTGTACACCTTTTCATTCCTTACTGATCCATCAAGCTCACTCTGAATAACGCTGTCACCAATTATGCTAAGGAAAGTAGATAGTTCCTGTGATGACCAAACACGGCTGTTGTTAGCAGGCATCCTTTTCCTTTAATTCTCCTTTTATGCATGTGTTTGAGGCGCTTTCCTCTGACATCATCAGAGCACAGCAGAGGGTTTTGTGACAGCCAATCAGTGGAAAAGATCGTATGACGCCGGTAACTCCGCCCTAAGCGAACCGTTCCGTTTTCTATGGCCCCACATCTGAAGCAGGACCCTGAATGGAGCGGAACGGTTCGTTTGTATGGCACGCTTTCGTAATGGAAACACCTAAAATAGCGTACCGTTCCGAACCGAACCGATCCGCTCGGTGGAAACGAGGCATTAGAATCCTACCAAAGCTGTTGTTTATCTGAGTATCACAAGAAGGTTCAAAGCATCACAAAAATGTCAAACAAGTGAAAGAAAGACTGCTGCATTTCTGCAAAGGTTTGATAACTGTTGTAGGGTCTTCTGAGCATAAATACAATTCATCCTAAATTGACTAGGTCAAACACTACAATAGACAGCAAACAGCCCTGGTACAAACAGGGGTAGAAAAATTGATTGACCACAACTCTTGGCTTTCCCTGTTTTCTGGACAACATACATTTTTTGGGCTGCTAATCATGAAAATTAGCCTGTTATTTTACCTATTACATACTGTTTTATAGAAATCTTCTATTTCTGCAATTTGCAATACCTGTTGGCTATGCTGCATCACATGAAAGGAACATACCAAAACATATAACTGTTGTTGAATCAAAATTCAGTACACAAAGAAAAACTGGAATTTATGTAGAGTTCCAAGTGTAGTGACTCTGTTGCTTTGAATTTAGCTTGGCTACACCAAGTACTGTTGTTATATATGCAAATGGAACAGCCGTGCAAGAGTTACAGAAAAAAATAGCCACTCCGAAAGAATTTGGTTTGAGGATAGAAAAGGCACATGGACCACTTGTTTTCCTGACAAAGATATTTTTCACTCCACTTCACATAAAACTGATGAAAGGATTGATAAAAAATATTTTGAACATGCAGGGAAGGTGAAGGTTTTCATTATGTGAGACAAATGTTTCCAGTAATAACTGATGCCAAGATTAACCGCTTCCTATAATAAAATGATGGCCGAGTGGGAGATTTCCTATCCTGGGTGGACGTCATATGACATTTTCCCAGACATGTGCCTAATGTGCACCCCTAGGGGAGTGCAGAGAGACACAGTGGAACTATGAAATTGGTATCAGGATGCTGTCATCATACTGGGTAACATGTGATTGCTATGACCAATTCAGCTGCGTCCAGGCTCTAACATCTGTCCTAAACTAAAGCTGACCACTCTGTGTGAGGCTACATGTGAACAGCAGTGGCCCTTGTCAGTCCACCATTAGTTTAAATGGGCTGAGAAGCTGCTGCTGATCATATAACCTAGTATTTCCGGCAGCTAGCATCTGTAGATTCTTGCCACAGGAATTCGCACCAATCAGGCTGCATAAAAGGGGCCTTACAGTGTTTCTGATCACGGCCACACCAATTACACTGCCCCTGATCACAACTACACCAGTTACACTGTCCTTGATCACCATCACACCAATTAAACTGTTTCTGATCACTGCCACAACAGTCACAGTGTCCCTGATCACTATCACAACAGTCATTGTGTCACCATAAGGACTTGTTGACATGTGTAATGGTCTCTAAAGAGCCATTAATATTCAGAAGCATTTGACAGGCAGTGAGGAGGGGTTGTATTGCCTCCTCACCACCTGCTTTAACACTTTGGACCCCACATAAGCAACCCTATTCACTTGAATGGGTCACGATTGGTGGGAGTGCAGGGGGTATAATTCTTGCCACAGCTGCGAAGCAAAGCATCACAGCCACAGCATTTACTAACCCTGGCCTATTGACCATGTTTCTGCCTGTTGCCTGGACCAATCCTTTACCTGTTTGCTGGCTATGTCTCCTGTGGCCTGAATTGACCCATCTGCACTTCCAACTAACTAGTTTCCTGTGAAACACCCTTCCCAGCCATCTCCTGCAGACAACTGCACTTCTTGAACCATAGGAACTCTTTCTATTCATCCTTTCTTTAGCCTCCTGTACTTCCTGGCTAGTGTACATGGCATTCCTGGGGAAGCCATGTACCAGTAGGCTAGGCTTGCTTGGCTTATAGGAACAGGGACTGCTATAGGATATGCTACACTAAGCTATTTTCCTTGACCACTCGTATAGAGGTGACCATTCATGTAAATTGGTTTTGATACAATTGATTGATTTGTGTGATACACAAGATATAGGGGTTGATTTACTAAAGGCAAATAGACTACTACTGTTGCACTCTGCAAGTGCAGTTGCCCTGTGCAAGCAAAAATGCTATTTTTTTATTTTCCTTACACGTGTCTGGGTGTGCGTTCCAAATTAAAGGTGCGTTCTAAATTAAAGGTTTACCTCATTTACGAAGCTCTGGAGCAACTACATTTACAGTGCAGCTGTACTTTGCAAATTGCACAGTCTATTCGCTTTTAGTAAATCAACCCTGTAATGTCTAGTATATAATCAGCCAAAACATTGAAAAAGTCTCACACATGGTATCGCCATACTCAGAAGGAGTATCAGAATGTGTTTTGGGGTGTAATTCTAAGTAGGTCTAGGCTGTGTGTAAGAAATATCTTATGGTGCCATGGGATCTGACGATCATCAAAGATATTATACCAAAACAAACAAAAAAAAAATTTGCGTTCTTTTCTTCCCACAAATAGAGCTTTCTTTTGATGGTATTTGATCACCTCTGCGGTTTTTATTTTTTGCGCTATAAACGGAAAAAGACCGAAAATTTGGAAAAAAAATGATATTTTCTACTTTTTGTTATGTACAAAATATACATATACAAGATTTATTTGGCCAATGTATTCGGCCACATGTCTTTGGTAAAAAAAAGTCAATAAGCGCATATTTATTGGTTTGCGCAAAAGTTATAGCGTCTACAAACTAGGGTACATTTTCTGGAATTTACACAGCTTTCAGTTTATGACTGCCTATGTCATTTCTTGAAGTGCTAAAATGGCAGGGCAGTACAAACCCCCCCAAATGACCCTACTTTGGAAAGTAGACACCCCAAGGAAATTGCTGAGAGGCATGTTGAGCCCATTGAATATTAATTTTTTTTGTCCCAAGTGATTGAATAATGACAAAAAAAAATTACAAAAAGTTGTCACTAAATGATATATTGCTCACACAGGCCATGGGCATATGTGGAATTGCACCCCAAAATACATTTAGCTGCTTCTACTGAGTATGGGGATACCACATGTGTGGGACTTTTTGGGAGCCTAACCGCGTACGGGGCCCTGAAAACCAAGCACCGCCTTCAGGATTCCTAAGGGCGTACATTTTTGATTTCACTCCTCACTACCTATCACAGTTTTGAAGGCCATAAAATGCCAAGATGGCACAAAACTCCCCCAAATGACCCCATTTTGGAAAGTAGACACCCCAAGCTATTTGCTGAGAGGCATGTTGAGTCCATTGAATATTTTATATTTTGACATAAGTTGCGGGAAAATTACAAACTTTTTTTTTTGCACAAAGTTGTCACTAAATGATATATTGCTCAAACATGCCATGGGCATATGTGGAATTACACCCCAAAATACATTCCGCTGCTTCTCCTGAGTATGGGGATACCACATGTGTGGGACTTTTTGGGAGCTGCGTACGGGGCCCCGAAACCAAGCACCGCCTTCAGGATTTCTAAGGGCGTAAATTTTTGCCACAATATTTTGCCACAAGTTGCAGGAAAATGACAAACTTTTTTTTGCACAAAGTTGTCACTAAATGATATATTGTTTACACAGGCCATGGGAATAAGTGGAATTGCACCCCAAAATACATTCTGCTGATTCTCCTGAGTACGGGGATACCACATGTGTGGGACTTTTTGGGAGCCTAGCCGCGTACGGGGCCCTGAAAACCAAGCACTGCCTTCAGGATTTCTAAGGGCGTAAAGTTTTGATTTCACTCCTCACTACCTATCACAGTTTTGAAGCCCATAAAATGCCCAGAAAGCACAACCCCCCCCCCAAATTACCCCATTTTGGAAAGTAGACACCCCAAGCTATTTGCTGAGAGGCATGTTGAGTCCATGGAATATTTTATATTTTGACACAAGTTGCGGGAAAGTGACAACATTTTTTTTTATTTTTTTGCACAAAGTTGTCACTAAATGATATATTACTTAAACATGCCATTGGCATATGTGGAATTACACCCCAAAATACATTCTGCTGCTTCTCCTGAGTACGGGGATACCACATGTGTGGGACTTTTTGGGAGCCTAGCTGCACACGGAGCCCCGAAAACCAATCACCGCCTTCAGGATTTCTAAGGGCGTAAATTTTTGATTCACTCCTCACTACCTATCACAGTTTTGAAGGCCATAAAATGCCAAGATGGCACAAAACTCCCCCAAATGACCCCATTTTGGAAAGTAGACACCCAAAGCTATTTGCTGAGAGGCATGGTGAGTATTTTTCAGCTCTCATTTGTTATTAATTAAGAAAATTAAGAAAGGCAAGAAACTTTTTTCAATTTTCAAAACTTTGTGACAAAAAGTGAGGTCTGCAAAATACTCACTTTACCTCTCAGCAAATAGCTTGGGGTATCTACTTTCCAAAATAGGGTCATTTGGGGGGGGGGGGGATGGTGCCACCTGGGCATTCCATTGCCTCCAAAACTGTGATAGGCAGAGAAGAGTGAAATAAAAAATTTACGCTCTTAGAAAGCCTGAAGGCAGTGCTTGGTTTTCGGGGTCCCGTACGCGGCTAGGCTCCCAAAAAGTCTCACACATGTGGTATCCCCGTACTCAGGAGAAGCAACAGAATGTATTTTGGGGTGAAATTTCACATATTCCCATGGCATGTTTGATCAATATATCATTTAGTGACAACTTTGTGCAAAAAAAAAAAAATTGTCTTTTTTCCGCAACTTGTGTCACAATATAAAATATTCCATGGACTCAACATGCCCCTCAGCAAATAGCTTGGGGTGTCTACTTTCCAAAATGGGGTCATTTGGGGGGGTTGAACTGTCCTGACATTTTATGCACAACATTTAGAAGCTTATGTCATACATCACCCACTCTTCTAACCACTTGAAGACAAAGCCCTTTCTGACACTTTTTGCTTACATGAAAACATTATTTTTTTTGCAAGAAAATTACTTTGAACCCCCAAACATTATATTTTTTTTAAAGCAAATGCCCTACAGATTAAAATGGTCGGTGTTTCATTTTTTTTTCACACAGTATTTGCGCAGCGATTTTTTAAACCCTTTTTTTGGGGAAAAAACACACTTTTTTAAACTTTAATGCACTAAAACAAATGTTTGATGAAATAAAAAAGATGATCTTAGGCCGAGTACATGGATACCAAACATGACATGCTTTAAAATTGCACACAAACGTGCAGTGGCGACAAACTAAATACATTTTTAAAAACCTTTAAAAACCTTTATAGGTTACCACTTTAGATTTACAGAGG
This sequence comes from Lithobates clamitans, assembly GCA_037952925.1. NCBI lineage: Eukaryota > Metazoa > Chordata > Amphibia > Anura > Ranidae > Lithobates > Lithobates clamitans. The sequence goes on from JBBGZY010001182.1 coordinate 146,835, forward strand.
AGGTCTACTGCTAAAATTACTGCCCTCGATCTGACCTTCGGGGTGATACCTCACATGCATGGTGCAATTACTGTTTACATTTGACGCCAGACCGGCGCTTGCGTTCGCCTTTACGCGAGAGCAGGGGGGGACAGGGGTGCTTTTTTTTTTCCTTCTTTCCTTTTTTTGCTTTTTATCTTATTTTTAAACTGTTCCTTTATTTTTTTTAATCATTTTTATTGTTATCTCAGGGAATGTAAATATCCCCTATGATAGCAATAGGTAGTGACAGGTACTTTTTTGAAAAAATTGGGGTCTATTAGACCCTAGATCTCTCCTCTGCCCTCAAAGCATCTGACCACACCAAGATCAGTGTGATAAAATGCTTTCCCAATTTCCCAATGGCGCTGTTTACATCCGGCAAATCTAAGTCATGAAATGCTCTTAGCTTCCGGTTTCTTAGGCCATAGAGATGTTTGCAGCCATTCTGGGCTCTGATCAGCTCTATGGTCAGCTGGCTGAATCACCGACTGCATTCTCAGGTTCCCTGTTGGGACAGGAGAGCCAGGAGAGCCAGTGAAAAACATGGAAGACGGTGTGGGAGGGGGCATTCCCTCCCACTGCTTGTAAAAGCAGTCTAGAGGCTAATTAGCCACTAGGATTGCTTTTACATGAAAGCCGACCGCTGGCTGAAAAGAATGATACCAAGATGATACCTAAACCTGCAGGCATCATTCTGGTATAACCACTCAAAGTCCAGCAACATACCAGTAGGTTGCTGGTTCTTGTTGGGCATATATTGTAAACTTTTTTTTCATGCAGCCTGTGGGCTGAACGAAAAAAAGATATTGATTGGTGGGTATGCCCACCATTAGAATACCTCCCTTCATCCACCCATCTAATGATGGGCATACATGCACCGTTTATATATGCTGAAGCATGGGGGGCATGCACCCCAAAAGGTGGGAGCAAATCGCTCCTCCGCCCCTGCTGCCCCCATGCTTTGGCACATATGCTCTTTTTTTAACTGTGGTGGTGAAATGACCTCCGACAGCGCTGGAGTCACGGCTTTATGTATCGTGGGAGCAAACGATGTTGCTGTCAAGATAAATAAATCCGCGTTGCAACTGAATGGCGTACCTGCTAAGCAAATGATGGTTAACAATAAAACAAAGTAACATTACAGTATAACAGTCAGACGTACCATACCTGCAAAGCAAATACAAAAAAAATATAGTAAAAAATAAAACATTTAACACAACCTGTGCCAAAAATATATATATGCTGAAGCAATGGGGGCATCCTCCCACTAAAGGTAGGAGCAAATCGCTCCTCCACCCACTGCTGCCCCCAAGCTTCGGCATATATGCTGAAGTATGTAACTGTGGTGGTGAAATCACCTCCGACAGCGCTGGAGTCGCGGCTTTATGTATCGTGGGAGCAAACGCTGTTGCTGTCAAGATAAATAAATCCGCTCTGCAGCTGAATGGCGTACCTGAAAACAAAAAAATGGTTAACAATAAAACACAGTAAACAGTAAAGTATAAAAAAATTGCATACCTATAAAGCAAACATGATAAAAACATAATAACAATAAAACATTGCAGAATAGAATACAGTAAAAAAAGCAGAACAATAGAGAGAGAATAGAGAGAGAACAATAAAAGGACAACTATTTTTGTTTTTTTTATTTTATATATTTTTTGTGTTTTTTTTTTTTTTACTTTTTTTTTGTTTTTCTTTTACACTTTTTTTTTGTAACTTTAACTTTTGTAACTGGTACCAGGTTCGGGTCTCTCAAAATGCAATGGCATCTTGGGAGACCCTGTGAAAGTGTGTCCTAGTCTGTGCAGTGCTGTACCCTACGCTAATACTCAACTAGTGTATGGTAGCGTTCAAAACATTCACCAATGCAAAGACCAGGATTGTCAGGACAGGAGGGACAATAATAGCGGGTGTCACGCCTATATCCGCGCTTGCTGCAAACACAACATCTTTTTTGGGGAGCTCGTTGGGTAGGGGTACTCGGGAGGACATAAAGAAAATGCCTCTCGTGCAGCCGGCTTACTGCATTTGGTTGGGGAAGGTGAGGTGGAGCACCACCTGGAAACAGAAGGGCTCTGACGATCTCTTGCTGGAATTTAAGGAAGGATCCAGTCCGTCCTGAAGCTCTGTATAGCACATAAGCGTTCAGCAAAGCCAATTGAAAAAAATAAAAAGACACTTTTTTGTACCAGCGTCTGGCCTTATGGGCAACTAGGCACAGCGCCAACAACTGGTCGTTGACCCTCCAATGTTAAGGTTATATTCGTGGACACAGAGGGGTTTCTCTATAACACCAGTCGCCGTAGTAATTTGGACTGTCGTGTCTACATGAAGGGAGGGAAGAACGAAAACATTCTTATTATCCCTCCACCTCATAGCGAGCAAATTATTACACTGCAAGCAGGCTCTCTCCCCCAGCCTAAGATGGGAATCTACAAGCCGCTGGGGAAAGCCCTGGCGATTAGGTTGCACGGTGCCACATGCTCCAATCTGGTGATCAAAAAGGTGAATAAAAAGTTGCACGCTCGTGTAATAATTATCCACGTACAAGTGGTACCCCTTTCCTAATAAGGGTGACACCAAATCCCACACAATCTTGTCAGCACTACCTATGTAGTCAGGGCAGTTTGTCGGCTCTACGTGACTATCTTTTCCCTCGTAAACCATAAAACTACATGTATAGCCTGTGGCCCTGTCACAGAGCTTATACATCTTGACCCCATATCTGGCACGCTTGCTGGGAAGGTACTGTTTGAATGACAAGTGGCCAGAAAACTTTATCAGGGACTCATCAACACAGACAACTTGATGGGGAGTAAACAAGTCTGCAAAACGTTGGTTGAAGTGGTTTACAAGGGGCTGAATTTTGTAGAGCCGATCGTATTCAGGGTCTCCCCGAGGACGACAGAGTTCATTGTCATTGAAGTGCATGAACCGCAAGATCGTGCCCTGGTCATGGAGGCAGAGAACAAGGGCATATGGTGAATTTGTTTCAGTGGACCAATATGACTGCAACTCACTCTTTTGGTTATGCCCATGTTGAGGGAAAGGCCCAGAAAGATCTTAAATTCGGAGACCGTAATTGGTCTCCAATCTCTGGCAAGGAAGGACTGGGGAATAGTGGCAATGTGTTGACCAGCGTACAAATTGCTTTGGTCCACAATAGATCTATAGAGATCTTCGGTGAAAAACAGCGAATAAAAATCAAGTGACGTAAAATCAACTGTTTCCACCTGAATGCTGGGTTGGCCAGTGAATGGGGGAAGTACGGGGGCTGCAGAAGTGGTGCGTTCCCAATTAGGATTGGCAAATGCAGCAGGAAAGGCACTATGGGCACAACGGGCCTGTGTTCATCTTCTTCTTGGTGGCAGTGGGACACTACTTGTGCTTGCCACCTCGCCAGCTTGAACTGCACTTATGGGACTCACCACGTCACCATGTTATACTGCAGTGCTGGATGTATGACCAGGGTGTACTAGGCCGCTGTTGCTTGCCAGTTCACCAGAAGAATGACCGGCGCTAGTACTGCTCTGCTCCATACGAGGAACCAGCGGTTCCTGCACATCAACAACAGAAGAAGAAGTTCGGGGTCTGGTATGCCTGACCTTGGCAGGGACCACAACTCTGTCATCAGAGCTATCTGTCATGGAGCCGCTGTCGTCTACAGGATCGTATTCTGAGCCTAAATCTGACAGATGAGTGACTTCCTCTTCACTATCTGTCATGCTCAGAAATGTGTAGGCCTCTTTACTAGTGTACCTTCGATTTGCCATTTTGGGCTCTAAATTTAGTGGTACACTAGTGAGACCCACAGGCAAAAAAGCTCCTGACTGTTAGCGACTGTATCAAAAAGCTACCAACAAAAACTGTTAGTGATCGCAGGGATCAGGCCTGACTCTGCGAATGCTGCAGTTATGTGTGTTTAGTGTTTTGTAAGTGACAGTGATCGATCGATACTGCACTTGGGTGGGCTGGGCAGGGCTGGGCCGATGGGTAAAATGCAGGTGCTAGCAGGTATCTGGGCTGATCCCGCTAAACTGCTGGGGATGCTAGCATAGATCTGATCAGATCAGATATTGATCCGTTCAGATACTATACCACTAAGGGAGGTGTATGCTGTGTGCGTGGGTATTAGCGGTACTGGCGCTAACCTGATGCTGCCTGGGGTGACACAGACCTTATCTGACCCTAAAAATTTACTTTTATCACCGCCGGGCGATTAGGGGGTTAAACCTTTATAAGGTAATAAACAGCGGGTGCCCTGAAACTATATTAAACAAACTAACTAACCAGCGTCACCTGAAACAGTTATTCGGTGATCACTGGTGAAAGGGTTAACTAGGGGGCAATCAGGGGGTTAAAACCTTTATTAGGTAGTATATGGGGTCCCTGTCGCTATAAAACACTGACGGCGAAACTATATACTTACCTCCCTAACTAGCGTCACCTGTGACACTAATACAGCGATCAGAAAAACGATCGCTTAGTGACACTCGCGACGGGGTAATCAAGGGGTTAAAACTTTATTAGGGGGGGTTAGGGGGGTACCCTAGACCTAAAGGGGGCTAACCCTAACTGCCCTACCACTTATAACTGTCACAAACTGACACCAATGCAAAAAAAACCCTGCTATTGGTGTCACTGTGACAGGGGGTACATGGGGGTGATCGGGGAGTTATGGAGGGTGAAAAGTGTGCCTAGTGTGTTCTACTGTTAGTGTAGTGTTGGTGCAACTCACATTGATGTCTTCTCTCCTCAGCGCTGGAACGAAAAGACCGGCTCGAGGAAAGATGACATCACTTCCTCTGCCGCTGTTTACATTACAGCAGCAGAGGAAGATTTTCATTCATTGGGAGCGATCATAAGGGGGTGGCCATGAATGAGTGGCCTCCCCCTCAGCCTGGATCGCTCCTCTAACGAAGCCGACCGCCTCGGGCACCCCCCGCGGGAGGCAGATCACGTACCAGGTACGTGATTTTGCCTGCCCGTGCCATTCTGCCTCAGTATATCTGCGTTAGGCGGTCGGCAAGTGGTTAAAGATAATCTGCTTTTAAACTGTGTTAAAAAGTGATTTCTACACTGAAATATCTGAGAAGAGATAAATTCCCTGTTTTTGTACAACTAGGTGCCAACACAACTGAGCATGCTCAGACTTGCAAAGAGCTCTCATTTTAGCTTTAATGGGGGTTATTTGCGAAAGGCAAATCCACTTTGCACTGCAAATGCACTTAAAAGTGCACTGAAAGTGCACTTGGAAGTAAAGTCACTGTAGATCCGAAGGGGACATGCAAGGAAAATAAAAAACAGCATTTTAGGTTGCACATGATTGGATAATAAAATCAGCAGAGCTTCCACTCACTTCAGATCTACCCCTTAGATTTAGAGCGACTGCACTTCCAAGTGCACTTGTAGTGCAAAGTGGATTTGCCTTTCGTAAATAACCCCCATTGGAGCTAAAATGAGAGCTCTTTGCAAGTCTGAGCATGCTCAGTTGTGTTGGCAGCTAGCTGTACAAAAATGGGGAATTTATCTCTTCTCAGATATTTCAGTATAGAAATCACTTTTTAACACAGTTTAAAAGCAGATTATCTTTAACCACTTCAGCCCCGGAAGAATTTACCCCCTTCCTGACCAGAGCACTTTTTGCGATACGGCACTGCGTTGTTTTAACTGACAATTGCATGGTCAGCCAATGTTGCACCCAAACAAAATTGATGTCCTTTTTTCCCACAAATAGAGCTTTCTTTTGGTGGTATTTGATCACCTCTGTGGTTTTTATTTTTTGCGCTATAAACAAAAGAAAGTGAAAATTTTGGCAAAAAAGCAATATTTTTTACTTTTTCCTATAATAAATATTCCCAAAAAATATATAAAAAAAATGTCTTTCTCAGTTTAGGCCAATATGTATTCTTTTACATATTTTTGGTAAAAAAATCGCAATAAGCGTATATTGATTGGTTTGAGCATTTCCTCGCATGTCCCCCTTGGATCTACAGCGACTTTACTTCCAAGCGCACTTTTAGTGCTCTTTCAAGTGCACTTGCAGTGCAAAGTGGATTTTTCCTTTAGTAAATGTCTTTTTTACAGGGTGCTATAGTAAATACCAGAATGAGCGCATTAAAGAGCATTTTTTGGGAGTGAAAATTGGCGCTATTATAGTCCAATGCAAGTTTTAGCCATTGATTCTACTAATGAAACAATTCTGATTGATTCTAATGATACAATTGTAACTTCCCCAAATAAATCCTTTTATGTTGAGATGAAATGTATCTTTCTCTGAAATAAATTTTCCTTTGCAACATTGTTGCTTCTACTTAATCTATTTTGTTTTTAACCATCTCAATACAGGGCACTTTCACCCCCTTCCTGCCCAAGCCATTTTTCAGTTTTCAGTGCTGTCGCATTTTGAATGACAATTGCGCGGTCATGTTACACTGCACCCTAATGAAATTTTTATCATATTTTCCCCACAAATAGAGTTTTCTTTTGGTGGTATTTGATCACCTCTGCGTTTTTTATTTATTGCGCTATAAACAAAAGAAGAGGGACAATTTTGAAAAAACACAATATTTTTTACTTTTTGCTATAATAAATATCCAATTTTTTTTTTTTTAACACATTTTTTCCTCAGTTTAGGCCGATATGTATTCTTCTATATATTTTTGGTAAAAAAAAATTGCGATAAGCGTATATTGATTGGTTTGCGCAAAAGTTATAGCGTCTACAAAATAGGGGATAGATTTATAGCATATTTATTTATTTATTTTTTACTAGTAATGGCGGCGATCTGCGATTTTTATTGTGACTGCGGTATTGCGGCGGACATATCGGACACTTTTGACACATTTTTGGAACCATTCACATTTATACAGCGATCAATGCTATAAAATTGCATTGATTACTGTGTAAATGTGACTGGCAGGGAAGGGGTTAACACTAGGGGGCGATCGAGGGGTTAATGTATGATCTAGGGAGGTGATTCCAACTGTGGGGGGAGGGGACTGCCTGAGGGAGGTGACCGATCGGTGTCCCTATGTTCAAGGGACACGCCATCGGTCTCCTCTCCTCTCTGACAGGACGTGGATCTGTGTTTACATGCACAGATCCATGGTCCTCCATGGTCCTGCTCTGTTACCCGGCAATCGCGGGTGGCCGGCGGACATCGCAGCCGCCGGGCATGCGCACCGGGTCCCGAGCGACGCCCCCTAGTGGCTCGGGAGGGCGATCACATCATATGACGTCCACCCAGAACAAGAGAAGCCTCGTCCCGCCATCATATGACGGTGGGCGGTGGCTTAGTGGTTAAGAATGCTAGAATGTGGAATGTTTTGATGTTTTGGTAAAATATATTTTTCTCTGTCACTTTCACTTGTTACTCTTTATCTCACAACAATTTTTACCCAAACTGACACAGATGTCTTTACAAACCACAAACCATTGCTGATGCAAATTTAAAATGATTCACAATTTTTTTTGCTTTTTATAATTTCCAAATAATCATAATTTGAGCCCAAATATGTGATATGTGTACCAACATCAGAAATCAAAATGTAATTACCAAAAATTTGAGGGTAATATTACTATTCAACACTCAGGCACAAAGAACCACCAAATATCACAGACTAAATCAAGAAGAATAACTCTCAAGTAATGTAATTCCATCACCCGTATGTCCAAAAAAATGCAGTATTTATGTGTATTTATGTGTAAAAGTTTTTCACATGTGCCAGCTCTGTGGCTTAGAGGTTAGAGCTTCTGCTTAGCATCCCTGAGTGTCTGGGTTCAAAACCCAAACATGCTGCTTCATGTGGAGAAGTTGTCTCATCTCACTGGTCCTAAACTTATATTTATGTGTAGGAGGGTTCCACCACCATTGTAAATCTTTCCAGATACACATCTCGACAAAAGTATTGGGATGGCTGCCTTTACACACACTTGAACTTTAATGGCAGCCCAGTCTTAGTCCGTAGGGTTAAAATTTTATTTGGCCCACCCTTTGCAGCTATAACAGCGGCTGGGAAGGCTGTCCACAAGGTTTAATGTGTCTATGGGAATGTTTGGCCATTTTTCCAGAATCGCATTTGTAAGGCCAGGCACTGATGTTGGATGAGAAGGCCTGGCTCGCAGTTTCTGCTCTAATTCAGCCAAAAGGTGTTCTATCGGGTTGAGGTCAGGAATCTGTGCAGGCCAGTTAAGTTCCTCCACCCCAAACTCACTCATCCATGTCTGTATGGACCTTGCTTTGTGCAGACAACATGCGTGAGCCTGCCCCCTTTATTTTCTTGAAAAAAGGGGGTGGGTTTTGCGTGTGACGTCAACGGATGGGCACACCCCATGGCTGTGTTATAGATGCTGGACAGTGGGGGACAACACAATGGGATAAAACACAGCAGCAGGAGAAGTAGGTGGCAGAAGACGGCAAAAGAAGATGGAGGCAAGAGAGACAGCACCAGAAGAAGATGACGGCGGGAGACATGGCTTGGGGGAGGAGACCACTCAGAGCTATTTTACAATAAAGGAATTGTCAAAAACCACCTTCTGTTTTTTGTCACATTTCACAGTTTTTTTTGGTGAATGGGTTGGGGTACAATGTACCTGATACCTATTCACATAGGGGGGTGGGATCTGGAGGCCCCATGTTGAGGGCATGTGGCCTGGTATGGTTCAGGAGGTGGGCTTTCTTGCCCCCCTTTTTTCCTGCAGCCTGCCAGGTTGCGTGCTCAGATAAGGGTCTGGTAAGGATTTTGGGGGGGACCCCACAAATTTTTTTTCAAATTTTGGTGCAGGGTTCACCTTAATATCCATACCAGCCCTGAACGGCCTGGTATGGATTTTGGGGGGACCCCCACGCAATTTTCTTTGTGCGGGGTTCCCCTTAATATTCATACCAGACCCAAAGGGCCTGGGGGGGAACTCATGCCATTTTTTTCAATGATTTTTATCTACACTGCCAGGATTCGACAATACCAAAAAAAGGGGGGAAGGGAAAGTGAATTCATGAATGAGGAACAAGCAAGAGTCAATATTAATTTAAATGCTATTTAATGAAAAAAAGACTCACAATAAACACTAATCCAGAAAATATCCTGATAACACAGGTACCATCACCATTAAAAAGACCAAACAGTCATGTGCGGACACAGATACCACCCGTCACAATCAACCACTCATGATTGGTTAAAAAAGACATTCACTTTAAATAAACAGCAATGATATCAAGGCATAGAACATATTGATAGACAATAATGAAAGTCCAAAATGCATGGGGGAAGTGATGGCAAATATTAAGTGAATGAATGGGTTGTGGTGACAACAGGACTTGATCAGCGCTGAGTAGTGGTATGAAAGGCAGAATTCGCCGTGTTGAGGGGGGACAATAATGTCGGAGGGCCTTGATGGAGAGGTCCAAAAAGGAATGGGTGGATGAGATCACAGCCGCTGCGGGATGCAGGTATATGTGGGCTGGCAGGACGGAGCCTCTCTAGGCCGGGGATGGCTCACAAGGCTGCAGACCAGAGGGTGTAGATTGAACTAGCGGGCGGCTAGGATTGGAGAGGTGAGATGAATGGTAAGCTGACACTGCGGAACGGAGGTCAATGACCACATGCGATGAGAAACTAAAAATAAAAGTCCCGAGTCAGGGATAAGGTAAGGAAGGATCTCACCCAATGTTGTTTGCCGTCCAGATCAGGGAAGCAGGATTGCAGCTGTCACCATCTCCAGTTTGTAAATGCCTTTCAGTAAGTGGTCCGGTCAGGTGGGGAGTCATCCGGGAAGTGCCTCAGTGGTAGGTGGCAGGTTGGTAGTGAGAGTGAGTAAACTCACGTAAGTTCTGCATATAAAGTCCGGGCAGTTGAGGCAGCAGTTCCCCCTTCGGCTAACCGCTGTGGCGAGATCAGACAATCGCTAATCTAGCGGGTCAGGTGATCGGCGTGATCAAGGCTGGTGGTGGGTCTGTTTGTCAGCAGGTACGCTAAGAGCAGCGTGTTGGCGTCATGCTGACGCGTTTCATCCGTAAACCGGATTTCTTCAGAGCATGCGCAGTAGCCAGCTTCGTCAACTTAAATAGTGTTGAGGAAGGATCACATGGGTTTCAGCGTTTGGTTACCAAGGCTACCGCGCTGTTCACTGACAGCCATACACAAGGGAAAAACATATAAAACATGACTAGCAGAGCGAGTCCGTGAAGGCAACCAAGGAATGGAGAGAAAAGGAAAGAGGGGAAGGGGGGGAAAAAAGGGGAAAGAAACAAAAAGGAGGGGAAAGTCAGTCAAAAATGGTAAGAAATGAAAATAAAAATAAAAAGATAATAAAAGAATAAAATAGAATAAATGTGGGAGTGGTTCTTGGCACCAATAATCAAGTGCAATAGGCAAGAATAATATAAATGATAATGTAAAGATGACTAAGATAAAGAGGATTTCAATATAAAGAATCAGGAACAGGGCTAAGAGTTTATCGGAGGGGACTATAGGCAGGGGAATCCCAACCAAGAGGAGGGAGAAAGAAGGAAAGAAATGTGGACAGACAGCCACCGTTGGATTATGGGGTCAGGAATACACTAAGGTTGCACTCGTTATTTAACCCATAAGGGTGCATGCTATTGGTGTTGTATATCCACATTTTTTCCTTCTGGTAGAGGATCCTGTCGAAATCGCCCCTTCTCAGGGGGAGGTTGAGCCTATAGATACCTTTAACGGTAAGTCCTTTGGGGTTACCCCCGTGTGCCTGCAAAAAGTGTAGGGGGATTGGTCGTTCGTCGTCCTTACTTAAAATAGACTGGATATGTTCACTCACTCTTACCCTTAGTGGTCTCTTAGTTTTCCCCACGTAGTGTTTCCCACAGGGACAGGTGAGCATATAGATCACCCTAGTTGTGTTGCAGTTGATAAAGTTATTAATTTTGAAAAGTTTTTTTCCTTCAGAATCAGAAAATGTACTTGTGCGTTCAACGTACTTGCATACTGAGCAGCGACCGCACTTAAACATCCCCTTCAGGGGCGGGAGTTGTGTCAGCCAGTTGGGAGTAGGTGATCTTTGGTACTCAGAGTGAATTAGACTGTCTTTTAAATTTTTAGAACGCCGAGCCGTTAAGAGGGGTCTAGTGCCCACAATCTTGCCTAGAAGGGGCGACTCAGACAGAATGTGCCAGTGTTGGTTAAGTATGGACCTAACTTGGTCCCAGTGGGCACCAAATTTGGTAATGATCCTGGGAAATCTACAGGATTCCGGAGATTTAGGGTCCTTTTTCTTTTTTGAAAGAAGTGTTATCCGATCTGTCTGAGTGGCCCTTCTTCTAGCCTCCCTGATACATGAGTGGGAATAGCCTCTCTCTCTGAATCTGTTGTAGAGATCTTTAGACTCAGTGATAAAATCAACTGGGTCAGAGCAGTTTCTTCGGGCCCTGAGGAATTGGCCTACTGGGATGGCCTTAATCAAAGATTTTGGGTGGTCACTAGATGCTAAAAGTAGGGTATTGGCTGCTGTAGGTTTTCTAAAGGTTTTGGTCTTAATTAGACCATTATCGATGTAGATGGTTAGATCGAGAAATGAAAGTGTGTTGGGATGGAAGGTGTAGGTGAGTCTAATGTTTCTGTCATTGGAATTTAACTCCTTCATGAAGGTATGTAGCTCATGTTCAGAGCCCCCCCAGATCATTAGAACATCATCTATGTACCTCAGCCACGTGACACAGTGGCTGAGGTACATCGACGAAGGGTACACCAGGTCCTCCTCCCACAGGCCAAGGTGTAGGCATGCGTAAGAGGGCGCCCAGGGTGCTCCCATGGAAGTTCCCCTTATCTGCTGGTAGAAATTTCCCAAAAATTGAAAGCAATTGTGTTCAAGTAGAAAAGTAAGAGTATCGCCTATGAATTCATTATGCTGTCCTAAGGATGGGAACCTACGTTCGAGAAAAAATAGAACTGCACGCAGGCCCCAAGAATGTGGTATTGAGGTGTACAGCGATTCAACATCTATCCCCACTAGGAGGGCCCCAGATGGCATTGTTAAGGTATTTAGTCGCCTTAGTACATCCATAGTGTCTTGTACAAATGAAGGTAGCTCGGGGACCAGGTCCCTAATAAGGGCATCAATGAATTTACCCACTTTTTCAAGCGGACCGTTGACCGCAGAAACTATAGGTCTGCCGGGTGGGTTATGCAGGCATTTATGGAGCTTGGGGATAATATAAAAGGTGGGGGTGTTGAATTGCTGTACCCTCAAATAATTAAACTCTTTAGAGGTGATCAGTTTCTCTTCCAGACCGAGACTGAGGAGATAGTTAAGAGCATTAACGATGGCATTAAAGGGATTGGTGTGAAGTTTGCGGTAGGTAGATTCATCCGCTAGGAGTCTCCTAACTTCAGTTTCGTATTGGGTTTCAGTTAGAAGGACGATGTTGCCCCCTTTATCGCTGCCCTTGATGACAATACCAGGGGCATTTTCAAGTTCTCTGAGGGCTTTTCGTTCCTCACGTGAGATATTGTCAATTCCCCTATAATTCCAATTGATTTTAGAGAGATCTCTCTTGACTTGTGTCAGAAAGAATTCAATCGGTTTGTATTTGGAAAGAGGGGGCATCTTGGTGGACCTTATCGGTAAATTGGCAGGGCGAGTCAACGCATGCTGATGGTCCGGAGTCTCAGTGTCAGAGTCAGACTCACAGCCCTCCTGGAGTAACGAAACCAAAATATCAAGGGCCTCTCGCTCTTCCCCATCTGCTGACACAGGATGGGACTCATCTTGTTTTGATGAGTGCCAGTATCCAAAGATTACCTTTCTTAAATAGAGTGAGATGTCTTTATAGACTTCAAATTCGTTCATCCCAGATTTGGGGGAGAAGGAGAGGCCTCTATTTAACAGTGATAGATGATGTTTGTTAAGAGGGAATTGAGTGAGATTGACAACTTTCATGTCTACTAGAGAGATAGGAGGGGGAGGCAATGGATCGTGTGTAGTAGTGGGATACATTACGTTCTGTGTGTTCTGTTCCTTGATTGCCGTTGGCTTTTTCGTATTTCTCGAGTCCTTCCTTGAGGAGGTGGGGACTGATGTAAGGTTTTGTGTCCCTTTAAACTTGATTTCGCTTTCACTGTAGTTGTGGTGGAATTGTCTGGGGGGGGTGGGTCTTTGTCTAAAAAAGTCACCGAAAGTTCTTTGTGTTCACTGTCGCTGTCAGAGGACGAGATATGGTTGCGATTTGATATGGAACTACTATGTCTTCCTCTACTCTTACGTGATCTACTCCTACCCACATGAATGGTGGGATCAAAGAGATCACCTCGTTCCAAGTCTAGTAAATTCTGTTTAAACTTTTCTTGTTTACTACTTTTTAGATTTTTTTGTGTCTTTTCTACTTCTTTTTTAAGGAGTTCATTATGTTTGTCAAATAGGGGATTTGTTTTAAAAGGTTCAAGTAGCAACGCACTTGCCTCTATCTCTGTTTTAATCTCATTCAGTTGGATCAATTCCTCGTCAACAATCATTTGCATAATCTCAAGGCCTCGTTTGGCACAGCTGGCCTTCCATGCCTCAATAAACCGAGGAGTATGGAGGTGTGCAGCTGGAGAGACACGTTCTCTCAGACCACGTGGAATGATACCGTTCTCAATGTGGGATTTTAAAGAAGAAATGTCCCACTTCCTATTGAGAAATTTAATAGTTAACTTTTTGTGGTTTCTGAAGAGAGACTGAAGTGAATCTTCACCATCCTTGGATATTGATTGTTCACAAGAAAACGCCAACTGAATTTCTTTTTCTATTTCGTCATCAATTTGATAGGCCATACTCCACAAAAAAAAAAAAGGAAAAAGAGAAGGGGGAGGGGAGGTAAGGATAGGCAAAAAATAGGATCTGAGAAAGGTTGCCTACGGATTCGCTCTGAGTTAAAAAAGTAGGTAGATGGTACGGATTAGCGTAAGTGAACACAGAGTGGGGTTCAAGAAGGGAAGTATAATCCCACAATGACACACTGAGCAAAAAAGGGGGGTGAGTAAAAGAACTAGAACACTCTGTGGTTTCAGTAAGGCTAATAGCAGACTTAGGGTAAGGTCCGTACCAGTCTGCATGTAAATTTAAACACCTGCTAACACCAATCAATAATAGGTGTGTTCCTCGGAATTCAATGCAGCATATATCAAAAAAAGGGGGGAAGGGAAAGTGAATTCATGAATGAGGAACAAGCAAGAGTCAATATTAATTTAAATGCTATTTAATGAAAAAAAGACTCACAATAAACACTAATCCAGAAAATATCCTGATAACACAGGTACCATCACCATTAAAAAGACCAAACAGTCATGTGCGGACACAGATACCACCCGTCACAATCAACCACTCATGATTGGTTAAAAAAGACATTCACTTTAAATAAACAGCAATGATATCAAGGCATAGAACATATTGATAGACAATAATGAAAGTCCAAAATGCATGGGGGAAGTGATGGCAAATATTAAGTGAATGAATGGGTTGTGGTGACAACAGGACTTGATCAGCGCTGAGTAGTGGTATGAAAGGCAGAATTCGCCGTGTTGAGGGGGGACAATAATGTCGGAGGGCCTTGATGGAGAGGTCCAAAAAGGAATGGGTGGATGAGATCACAGCCGCTGCGGGATGCAGGTATATGTGGGCTGGCAGGACGGAGCCTCTCTAGGCCGGGGATGGCTCACAAGGCTGCAGACCAGAGGGTGTAGATTGAACTAGCGGGCGGCTAGGATTGGAGAGGTGAGATGAATGGTAAGCTGACACTGCGGAACGGAGGTCAATGACCACATGCGATGAGAAACTAAAAATAAAAGTCCCGAGTCAGGGATAAGGTAAGGAAGGATCTCACCCAATGTTGTTTGCCGTCCAGATCAGGGAAGCAGGATTGCAGCTGTCACCATCTCCAGTTTGTAAATGCCTTTCAGTAAGTGGTCCGGTCAGGTGGGGAGTCATCCGGGAAGTGCCTCAGTGGTAGGTGGCAGGTTGGTAGTGAGAGTGAGTAAACTCACGTAAGTTCTGCATATAAAGTCCGGGCAGTTGAGGCAGCAGTTCCCCCTTCGGCTAACCGCTGTGGCGAGATCAGACAATCGCTAATCTAGCGGGTCAGGTGATCGGCGTGATCAAGGCTGGTGGTGGGTCTGTTTGTCAGCAGGTACGCTAAGAGCAGCGTGTTGGCGTCATGCTGACGCGTTTCATCCGTAAACCGGATTTCTTCAGAGCATGCGCAGTAGCCAGCTTCGTCAACTTAAATAGTGTTGAGGAAGGATCACATGGGTTTCAGCGTTTGGTTACCAAGGCTACCGCGCTGTTCACTGACAGCCATACACAAGGGAAAAACATATAAAACATGACTAGCAGAGCGAGTCCGTGAAGGCAACCAAGGAATGGAGAGAAAAGGAAAGAGGGGAAGGGGGGGAAAAAAGGGGAAAGAAACAAAAAGGAGGGGAAAGTCAGTCAAAAATGGTAAGAAATGAAAATAAAAATAAAAAGATAATAAAAGAATAAAATAGAATAAATGTGGGAGTGGTTCTTGGCACCAATAATCAAGTGCAATAGGCAAGAATTCTGAGGAACACACCTATTATTGATTGGTGTTAGCAGGTGTTTAAATTTACATGCAGACTGGTACGGACCTTACCCTAAGTCTGCTATTAGCCTTACTGAAACCACAGAGTGTTCTAGTTCTTTTACTCACCCCCCTTTTTTGCTCAGGATTCGACAATACATTACAGTCCCAAGCAGTTTTAAAAGACATTTTTTTCCTTTAGAAATTTCATTTTTCTACGGTACTGTTCTAGACTTGGGAAATATGTGCTACTTTACAGGCATACTAAGGACACCCCCAGGCATGATAGTTAAAGGAATATTTCATTTTTATTATTTCACTTTAAGCATTATTACTGGTCCTGAAAAAACTGCAGTTTTTAAATCTTTTTGTTGCATTGATACATGTCCCCTGGGGAAGGACCCAGGTCTCCATACACTTTTTATGGCAATAACTTGCATATAAGCCTTTAAAATGAGCACTTTTGATTTTTCATGTTCGTGTCCCAGAGACTTTAATGGTGTTCGCACACATTTTTTGCCTGTTCGCAAGTTCTGGTGCCAACCAAACCGGGGGTGCTCGGCTCATCCCTACTCAATAGCCAATGGCACATAAGCTTGGTTGGTACCATAATATTAATACCTCAAATGCAAAACATTATTGTATACAATGAAAAGAAGCAAACATTAGTAATAGTATTTTCTATGTATGCTTGTGCTCAGCTCCATAGTGTAGTGGTATGCACTGCTACCTTTAAAGATTCAAGCCATTTGTTTTTCTTATTTATTTTACCTTTTATTTTATATTTTTACACTTTTTTTTTTTTTAAGTGTGTCACTTTTTTTCCTATTACAAGGAATGTAAGCATCCATTTTAATAGAAAAAACATGACAGGATCTCTTAAATATGAGATTTGGGGTGAAAAAGACCTCAGATCTTATATTTACACTAAAATGCAATAAAAAAAAAATGTCATTTAAAAAAATTATTTAAAAAAATGGCCTTTTAAGAGCTATGGGCGGAAGTGACGTTTTGACGTATGTCATGGAGACGGGTTGGGGCCGTCTTCCCCTCATCTCCATGCCACTGATGTGAAAGGACTGAATCACCTCCGTCGCTGCCGGCGGCTCCGGTAAGCAGCGGAGGACATATGTGATCTGACAGGCATGTTTGCCGGCAATAGCGCTGCTTTCCATTTGCATTTGTGCCCAGTTTCTGAGAGTTTTAATTGACCTTAATTGGACACTATTTTTCAGGACTGCAGGATCATTTATAGGCGCTATAGTAAATGACCCCTTATGCCTGTTATAAAATGCCTTGTGGTGTTTGCTTTCCAAAATGTGGTCATTTTATGGGTAGTTCCACTGTCCCAATGCTCCAGGGCTTCCAAAAATGTGATAGGTAGCCAAGAAATTAGATGCGTAATTTAAGTCCCTAGAAAGTACAAAGGTGCTCCCTGGATTTTAGGCCCCTCTGTGTAGATAGGATGCAAAAAAGTCTCACACATGTGAAGTCCCCATACTCAAGAGGAGTAGCAGAATGTGTTTTGGGGTGTAATTCTAAATATGCCTTTGATGTGTGTTAGAAATACAGTCAGGTCCATAAATATTGGGACATCAATGCAATTCTAATCTTTTTGGCTCTATAAACCACCACAATGGATTTGAAATGAAACGAACAAGATGTGCTTTAACTGCAGACTTTCAGCTTTAATTTGAGGGTATTTACATCCAAATCAGGTGAAGGGTGTAGGAATTACAACAGTTTGTATATGTGCCTCCCACTTTTTAAGGGACCAAAAGTAATGGGACAATTGGCTGCTCGGCTGTTCCATGGCCAGGTGTGTGTTATTCCCTCATTATCCCATTTACAAGGAGCAGATAAAAGTTCCAGAGTTCATTTCAAGTGTGCTATTTGCAATTGGAATCTGTTGCTGTCAACTCTCAATATGAGATCCAAAGAGCTGTCACTATCAGTGAAGCAAGCCATCATTAGGCTGAAAAAACAAAACAAACCCATCAGAGAGATAGCAAAAACATTAGGTGTGGCCAAATCAACTGTTTGGAACATCCTTCAAAAGAAAGAACGTACTGGTGAGCTCAGCAACACCAAAAGACCCGGAAGCAGGGGCGGACTGACAACTCATGGGGCCCCCGGGCAATAGGAGATTTTGGGGCCCCCCACCAAGCTGCATGCTGTGGGGGGCACTCCATAGGCGGGAGGGGCAAGGAGCAGCGAAGAGGGACCCGAAAAGAGGAGGATCTGGGCTGCTCTGTGCAAATCCAACTGCACAGAGGAGGTAAGTATGAAATTCTTGTTATTTAAAAATAAATAAAATAACAATCCCTTTAAATAAAACCAGCAACTGTTGAGAGAACACCTGGGTCAGGTCTATGTACAGTATAATGTACAGAGTACGTGGGTTAGTACTGAGTAAGTAACAAACAAAACAACATATAGAGTACAGCAGTCACGCTCAAATCAGAGTCTTTCCTTACACCAAAGTCCCAACATTCTCCCTATACATGACAGTCCGCAGAGTCAGTCCTCCCTTACATCAGAATCTCCCCTTACGACAGAGCCCCCACAGTGGCACCCTATGGCAGAGCCCCCAGAGTATTGCCTTTTATCGGTGTCCCCTTTACACACACCTTTGCACCTTACTGCTTGGTGAAGTAGGCAGCTGGCGGGAAAAGGCTTTAAAAAAAATTCACTTGTTGCAGCCTCTGAACTGCGCAAGTTGTCACTGCATAGGTGTGTACCCAGACCTGCTGCCAGATCCGAGGCCGAGCTCAGCAGTTCACCAATCAGAAGGCTCCAAATGGCATCAAGTGCATTTTTCATGGGTACGGGATTGTTAGAGCGATTTCTGTTGAGCGGCAGTGGGCACACATGGATCATACGGTATATACACACAGTATACACACAGACACACACAGTATACACACAGACACACACAGTATACATACAGACACACACAGTATACATACAGACACACACAGTATACATACAGACACACACACAGTATACAGACACAGTATACACACAGACACATACACAGTATACACACAGACACACACACACAGTATACACACAGACACACAGTATACACACAGACAGACACACACACAGTATACACACAGACACACACACAGTATACAGACACAGTATACACACAGACACACACACAGTATACAGACACAGTATACACACGGACAGACACACACACAGTATACACACAGACACACACACAGAGTATACAGACACAGTATACACACACACACAGTATACACAGTATATATACACACACACACACACACACAGTATACACAGTATACACACAGACACACACACAGTATACACAGTATACACACAGACGCACAGTATACACACAGACATGCACATAGTATACAGACACAGTATACAGATGCAGTATACAGACACACACACAGTATACACACAGACACAGTATACAGACCTGGACACACATGGTATACAGACACAGTATACACACAGACACACACACAGTATACAGACACAGTATACACACAGTATACAGACACAGTATACACACAGACAGACACACACAGACACACACACAGAGTATACAGACACAGTATACACACACACAGTATACACAGTATATATACACACACACACAGTATACACAGTATACACAGACACACACACACAGTATACACAGTATACACACAGACGCACAGTATACACACAGACATGCACATAGTATACAGACACAGTATACAGATGTAGTATACAGACACACACACAGTATACACACAGACACAGTATACAGACCTGGACACACACGGTATACAGACACAGTATACACACAGACACACACACAGTATACAGACACAGTATACACACAGACACATGCACAGTATACAAACACACACACAGTATACAGACACAGTATACACACAGACACACACACACATGGTATACACACACAGTATACACACACAGAGTATACACACAGTATACAGACACAGTATACACATGCAGTATACAGACACACACACAGTTTACACACAGACACAGTATACAGACATGGACACACACACGGTATACAGACACAGTATACACACAGACACACACAGAATAAACACACAGACACACACAGACACATGCACAGTATACACACAGACACATGCACAGTATACGAACACACACAGTATACACACACAGAATACAGACACAGTATACACACACAGTATACAGACATGGACACACACACAGTATACACACACAGAATACAGACACAGTATACACACACAGTATACAGACATGGACACACACACGGTATACAGACACAGTACACACACAGACACACGCACAGTATACACACAGACACACACGGTATACACACACAGTATACACACACAGAATACAGACACAGTATACACACAGACACAAGCACAGTATACACACACAGAATACAGACACAGTATACACACACAGAATACAGACACAGTATACACACAGACACACGCACAGTATACACACACAGAATACAGACACAGTATACACACAGACACACGCACAGTATACACACACAGAATACAGACACAGTATACACACAGACACACGCACAGTATACACACACAGAATACAGACACAGTATACACACAGACACACACACACGGTATACACACACAGAGTATACACACAGTATACACACGCACAGTATACAGACACAGTATACACACAGACTACATACACATACACATTAGGCATATACATACACACACAGTATATGCACACCAGCACATTTCATTTAGAAATCAGTCTAACACACTGCTGCTGCCCCCATCTCCTGACATTCTGGGACTTGTAGTGCCCCAGCAGCTCACAGACACATTCAGTGGTAATACAGGGGAAGAGGATGATGTGTCTGTGTACAGATGGGCAGGTAATCAGTAGGGAGGTGTAGCAGAGATTGGGGGAGAAGTTCAGAACATCCTTCCCACAGGAGCAGTGCACTTCTCACACACAGAATAACGATCTAACAGGCTCAGTGACAGGAGCTCTGCTAGAGGAAACACAGCCTCCCCTTCTGCTCACCAGAGAAAGCACTAATAAAACGACATTTAACTTAGCCAAGTTAGTCAACTTACCTTGCATCAGACTGAAGTCCATCCCACACTGCAGGCAAATTAAAGCTGGAGGTCTGCAGTTAAAGCACATTTTGTTTGTTTCATTTCAAATCCATTGTGGTGGTGTATAGAGCCAAAAAGATTAGAATTGTGTCGATGTCCCAATATTTATGGACCTGACTGTATCTTATGAAATTGAAAACTTTGTGTAAACAAACACATTGTTATTTTTATTGTGCATTTTCCAAAAAATTATGGCAAAAAAATGAAGACTTGAACAGACTTATGATGAATCTTATGCCAAGTACACACGAGCAGAATTTCCAACAGAAAGGCTCTGATGGGAGCTTTTCATCGTATATTCCGACCGTGTGTATGCCCCATTGGACTTTTTCTGTCAAAAATTCAGACGGACTTAGATAGAGAACATGTTCTATATTTTTCCGATGGAACAAATTACTATCGGCAAAACACTCGTCTGTATGCTGTTCCGACGCACCAAAAACAACATATGCTCTAAAGCAAGTTCTAGTCCCACCGTACGTGTTGTACGTCACCGCATTCTGAACGGTTGGAATTTAGTGTGACCAAAAGTGCTCTTTGGATGTTGCGTCCTTCTATGAATCTAGGCTGTGAAAAAGACTCACACTTGTGGTATCTATATAATCAAGAGGCATATTAGAATATGTTTTGGGGTGTAATTCTAAGTATGCCTTTGATGTGAATGGGTTATATATAATGTGAGTACCATCTAGTGCTGCTATTTCTGTCCACTTATTAGCCACTTCCTGCCCGGCCTATAGCAAAATGACGGCCTGGCGGTGGTTCAGTTATCCTGACTGGGCGTCATATGACATCCATTAGGATAACAGCCGCCGCGCGCCAATGGGGGCACGCATCGCGGCGATCGGTGGTGCGGTGTGTCAATCTGACACACCGCTACACCGATCTTGGTAAAGAGCCAATCATGGCTGTTCACAATGTCAACAGAAAAAGCCGTTGATCGCCTTTTCCTCACTCGTGTCTGACAGACGAGAGTAGAGGAGAGCCGATCGGTGGCTCTCCTGACAGGAGGGGTCTGCACTGATTGTTTTTCAGCGCAGTCCCCCCTCGGATGCCCACACTAGACCACCAAGGAAGCCACCAGGACCACCAGGGAAGGGAGCAACATGTGGATGGCCAGGTATGTACCCCATGGCCATCCACATGTGCAAATTCTGCCCAATCTGTGCCAATCAGTGCCCACAAATGGGCACTGACTGGCACCATTATACAAGATGTAACATCAGTGATGCCCAGCAATGCCACCCATCAGTGTCATCAGTGCCACCAATAAGTGTCATCAGTGCCATCCATCAGTGTCCATCAGTGCCACCTATCAGTGCCCATCCATGCCCATCAGTGCCCACCTATCAGTGCCCATCAGTGCCCATCTGTGCCACCTATCAGTGCCACCCATAAGTACCCATCAGTGCCACCCATAAGTACCTATCAGTGCCGCCTACGAGTGCCTATCAGTGCCGCCTATGAGTGCCCATCAGTGCCACCTATGAGTGCCCATCAGTGCTGCATACCAGTACCACCTATCAGTGCCCATCAGTGCCACCTATCAGTGCCCATCAGTGCCACCTATCAGTGCCCATCATCAGTGCCCGTCAGTGCCACCTCATCAGTGCCACCTCATTGGTGCCACCTCATCGGTGCCCATCAGTGCCAACTTATCAGTGCCCATCATTGCAGCCATGTCAGCACCCATCATTGAAGAAGAAAACATACTTATTTACAAAAATTTTTAACAGAAAAAAACTTCTTCTCTTTGTTGCGCAAAAAATAAAAAACGCAGAGGTGATCAAATACTACCAAAAACAACGTATGCTCTAAAGCAAGTACAAGACAGGAGCTATTGGCTACTGGCTATTGAACTTCCATTTTCTAGTCCCGCCGTACGTGTTGTACGTCACCGCATTCTGGACGGTCGGAATTTAGTGTGACCATGCAAGACAGCTTGAGCGGAATTCCGTCGGAGAAACCTTCAGAGTTTATTCCGACGGCAAAACCGGTCGTGTGTACGTGGCATTAGAAACTACCTTGTTATGTTTGCTTTTGAAAATAGGTCATTTTGTGGGCATTTTCATTATCCTGGTGCTCCAGGGTCTCCAAAAATATGATAGGTACTCAGGAAATGAGATGCATAATTTATACTTCTTGAAAATCCAAAAGTGCTCTTTGGATGTTGCGTCCTTCTATGAATCTAGGCTGTGAAAAAGACTCACACTTGTGGTATCTATATACTCAAGAGGCATATTAGAATATATTTTGGGGTGTAATTCTAAGTATGCCTTTGATGTGAATGGGTTATATATAATGTGAGTACCATCTAGTGCTGCTATTTCTGTCCACTTATTAGCCACTTCCCGCCCGGCCTATAGCAAACTGACGGCCTGGCGGTGGTTCAGTTATCCTGACTGGGCGTCATATGACATCCATTAGGATAACAGCCGCCGCGCGCCAATGGGGGCGTGCATCGCGCCGATCGGGGGTGCGGTGTGTCAATTTGACACACCGCTACACCGATCTTGGTAAAGAGACAATCATGGCTGATCACAGTGTCAACAGGAAAAGCCGTTGATCGCCTTTTCCTCACTCGTGTCTGACAGACGCGAGTAGAGGAGAGCCGATCGGTGGCTCTCCTGACAGGAGGGGTCTGCGCTGATTGTTTTTGAGCGCAGTCCCCCCTCGGATACCCACACTAGACCACCAAGGAAGCCACCAGGACCACCAGGGAAGGGAGCAACATGTGGATGGCCAGGTATGTACCCCATGGCCATCCACATGTGCAAATTCTGCCCAATCTGTGCCAATCAGTGCCCACAAATGGGCACTGACTGGCACCATTATACAAGATGTAACATCAGTGATGCCCAGCAATGCCACCCATCAGTGTCATCAGTGCCACCGATCAGTGTCATCGGTGCCACCCATCAGTGTCCATCAGTGCCACCTATCAGTGCCCATCCATGCCCATCAGTGCCCACCTATCTGTGCCCATCAGTGCCCATCTGTGCCACCTATCAGTGTCACCCATAAGTACCCATCAGTGCCACCCATAAGTACCTATCAGTGCCACCTACGAGTGCCCATCAGTGCCGCCTATGAGTGCCCATCAGTGCCACCTATGAGTGCCCATCAGTGCTGCATACCAGTACCACCTATCAGTGCCCATCAGTGCCACCTATCAGTGCCCATCAGTGCCACCTTTCAGTGCCCATCATCAGTGCCCATCAGTGCCACCTCATCAGTGCCACCTCATTGGTGCCACCTCATCGGTGCCCATCAGTGCCGCCTTATCAGTGCCCATCAGTGCAGCCATGTCAGTGCCCATCAACAGAAAAAAACTTCTTCTCTTTGTTGCGCAAAAAATAAAAACCGCAGAGGTGATCAAATACTACCAAAAGAAAGCTCTATTTGTGGGAACAAAATGATAAAAAATTTGTTTGGGTACAGTGTTGTATGACCAAGCAACTGTCATTCAAATGGCAACAGCGCTGAAAGCTGAAAATTGGCTTGGGCAGGAAGGTGTCTAAGTGCCTGGTATTGAAGTGGTTAGACATGATTGTATGCAATTGGTCAATTGTTTTATTGTAGTATCCACCCTCAAATGATGAGTGGAGTGTTTATATATGTCTTGTCTTTCATTTGTAAAAATATGCTGTGACCAGGGCTTTGTGCCAAAATACGTAAGCTGTTTTTTACCTACCTATATGTAGCAATAAAGACTGTATTTTTTGGATTCTGGAGTTGCCGGCTATCTTCTTTTGGATACTTGTTAAGATGACAACTTTGCGGGGGAAAAAAATGTAATTTCTTCATTCAACAAAAAATTGTGACAAAAAATTCCAACTTCAAAAAACTCCCCATGCCTTTTACTAAACACCTTGGACTGTCTACTTTCAAAAAATGGGTAATTTTGTGGGTATTTGTACTATCCTGGCACTTTAGCACAGTCAGTACATCAGGATTAACCAATTTTCAAATATATGCTATAGATTATAGACTCTAACTTTCAAACAGGCTAAAGAATATACACGATCCAGAAAAACCCAGTGGTGAAAAAAACTCGCCAAAAAACTCTGTGTAAAAAAAAATTATAAAAATGTCATTAGGGTACAGTGTTGCATGACTGAGTAATTGTCATTCGAAGTGTGACAGCGCTGAAAACTTTAAAATGACCTGGGCAGGAAGGAGGTGCAAATGTTCAGTTTTGAGTTGGTAAGGAAGGCATTTTTGTTGGTCCATGTTGATCAGATACAGTACATCATCAATGACAACCTTGGACTCTTGGACATTTGTTTGGCGTTCTCATTTGGAGAGACAGGGTAAAAAGGAAAGGTGGCGGGGTCTGTCTCTATGTGAGAAGTGATCTTAAGAGGAGTGTGAAAGGGGACCTGGTTGATGGAGAGTGTGATGAGTCTGAAGCATTATGGGTGGAACTGCATATAGTTGTGCTTAGTTCAAAGTTAATCATTGGAGTTTGTTATAGACCACCCAATGTTAATGAGGAGGTGGAGACTCAGCTCCTTGCACAGATAGAAAGAACTGCAAGGGCTGGGACGGTGATAATAATGGGGGATTTTAACTACCCGGAAATTGACTGGAGCAATGGCACTGCTGGGACAGTTAAACATAAATCACATACGGGAAAAATAAAAACACTTAACTTCAAGAGAGCAAATTTTCTAAGGATGAGGGCTGCTCCCCAGGACTTGGATTGGGAGGGAATATTGGCATCAATGGGCACAGAACAGAAATGAGAATTCTTCAAAGTGACTGTGAACTCACTGCAAAGTATATTCCCATGGGCAATAAGTTTAAAAGGCTAAAAATAAAACCTATGTGGGTCACGGCTAGGGATGAGCTTCGAGTTCGAGTCAAACTCATGTTCGACTCGAACATCGGCTGTTTGCCAGTTCGCCCAACAGCAAACAATTTGGGGTGTTCGCGGCAAATTCAAAAGCCGCGTAACACCATTTAAAAGTCTATGGGAGAAATCAAAAGTGCTAATTTTACAGGCTTATATGTAAGTTATTGTCATAAAAAGTGTTTGGGGACCTGGGTCCTGCCCCATGTACAGTATCAATGCAAAAAAAAGTTTTAAAAATGGGCATTTTTTTCAGGAGCAGTGATTTTAATAATGCTTAAAGTGAAATAAAAGTGTAACATTCCTTTAAATTTCATACCTGGGGGGTGTCTATAGTATGCCTGTAAAGGGGCGCATGTTTCCCATGTTTAGAACAGTCTGACAGCAAAATGACATTTCAAAAGGAAAAAAAGTAATTTAAAACTACTCACGGCTATTAATGAATTGTCTGTCCCACAATACACATAAAAGTTAATTGATAAAAACGGCATGGGAATTCCCCACAGGGAAACCCCGAACCAAAATTAAAAAAAAATTTTGTGGGAGTCCCCCTAAATTCCATACCAGGTCCTTCAGGTCTGCTATGGTTATTAAGGGGAACCCTGGCCAAATTTTTTTTTAAAAATGGTGTGGGGGTCCCCCTCAAAATCTATACCAGACCCTTCAGGTCTGGTATGGATTTTAAGGGGAACCCTGTGCCAAAATTTAAAAAAAAATGGCTTGGGGTCCTCCCAAAAATCCATACCAGACCCTTATCTGAACACGCAACCTGACAGGCCACAGGAAAAGAGGGGGGGACAAGAGGACGCCCCCCTCCTGAACCGTACCAGGCCACATGCCCTCAACATTGGGAGGGTGCTTTGGGGTAGCCCCCAAAGCACCTTGTCCCCATGTTGATGGGGACAAGGGCCTCATCCCCACAACCCTTGCCCGGTGGTTGTGGGAGGCTGAGGGCTTATCAGAATCTGGCAGCCCCCTTTAACAATGGAACCCCCAGATCCCGGCCCCCCCTGTATAAATGGTAAGGGGGTACAAAAGTACCCTTACCATTTCATAAAAAAAGTGTCAAAAGTGTTAAAAATTACAAGAGACAGTTTTTGACAATTCCTTTATTTAAAGTCTTCTTTTTCCATCTTCTTTTTTCTATCTTCCTTCGGTTTCTTCCTCTATCTTCTTCTTCTTCTGGTTCTTCTGGTTCTTCCTCCAGTGTTCTCGTCAGGCATCTACCTCTGCAACGTCTTCTTCTCTTCTTCTTCTCGGGCCGCTCCGCATCCATGATGGGAGGCTCCCGCTGTGTGATGCTTCTCGTCTTCTGACGGTTCTTAAATAATGGAGGGCGGGGCCACCCGGTGACCCCGCCCCCTCTGACACATGGGACTTGACGGGGACTTCCCTGTGGCATTCCCTGTGATGTCAGAGGGGGCGGAGTCACCCGTAAGACGCCGCAGAGGAAAATGCCAGACAAGAACACCAGAGGAAGAACCAGAAGAACCAGAGGATGGAGGAAGAAACAGAAGGAAGACAGAAGAAGGAAGATAGAAGAAAGAAGATGGAAAAAAGAAGACTTTGAATAAAGGAATTGTCAAAAACTGTCTCTTGTCATTTTTAACATCTTTGACAGTTTTTTTGTGAAGTGGTAGGGTACTTTTGTACCCCCTTACCATATCACACAGGAGGGGGCTAGGATCTGGGGGTCCCTTTGTTATAAGCCCCCGCCTGCAGACCCCCACAACCACCGGGCAAGGGTTGTGGGAATGAGGCCCTTGTCCCCATCAACATGGGGACAAGGTGCTTTGGGGGGCTACCACAAAGCACCCTCCCAATGTTGAGGGCATGTGGCCTGGTACGGTTCAGGAGGGGGGGTGCTCTCTCATCCCCCCTCTTTGCCTGCGGCCTGCCAGGTTGCATGCTCAGATAAGGGTCTGGTATGGATTTTTGGGGGGACCCTAAGCCATTTTTTTTTAGTTTTGGCACGGGGTTCCCCTTAAAATCCATACCAGACCTGAGGGGTCTAGTATAGATTTTGAGGGGGACCCCATGCCATTTTTTTTTAAAATTTGGCTGGGGTTCCCCTTAATATCCATACCAGACCTGAAGGGCCTGGCATGGAATTTAGGGGGACCCCCCACGCCATTTAAAAAAAAAAAATTGGTTCAGGGTTCCCCTGTGGGGAATTCCCATGCCGTTTTTATCAATGAACTTTTATGTGTATTGGCTGACTGACAATTCATTAATAGCCGCAAGTAGTTTTAAATGACTTTTTTTCCTTTGAAATGTCATTTTGCTGTCAGACTGTTCTAAACACGGGAAACATGCGTCCCTTTACAGGCATACTATAGACACCCCCCAGGTACGAAAAAACGGCCATTTTTAAAACTTTTTTTGCATTGATCCATGTCCCCTGGGGCAGGACCCAGGTCCCCAAACACTTTTTATGACAATAACTTGCATATAAGCCTTTAAAATTAGCACTTTTGTTTATTCATGTTCGAGTCCCATAGACTTTAACGGTGTTCGCGTTTTCAAATGAATTTTTTGCCTGTTTGCATGTTCTGGTGTGAACCGAACAGGGGGGTGTTCGGCTCATCCCTAGTCACGGCCAAAGTTAAAAATGCTATAAACAATAAGAAAAGAGCTTTTAAAAAATATAAAAATGAAGGAAAACTAGTGTCATTTAAATGTTACAAAGAATATAAAAGAATATGTAAAAAGGAAATCAAGGACACAAAATGAACAACAGATTGCAAAAAATAGTAGGACATATCCCCAAAAAAATCTTCAAATATATTAATAGTAAAAAGGTCAGGTCTGAGCATGTAGGCCCTTTACAAAATAGTGGGTGACTGGGGACAAAGAGAAGGCACATATATTAAATACTTTCTTCAGCTCTGTGTATACAAAGGAGCATGGGGGAGCTCATGTCCATAATGGGGGTGGTAGTGACACAGCCCCAAGTGACCCACAATGGCTCAAAATGGATATGGTTCAAAAATATTTAGACAGAATAAAGGTGGATAAAGCACCTGGACCAGATGGCATCCACCCATGGATCCTAAAAGAATTGAGCTCTTTAATTTCAAAACCATTGTATCTAATTTTTAGGGACTCATTAAGGACGGGAATAGTATCACTGGATTGACGTAGGGCCAATGTGGTGCCTATATTTAAAAAGGGAACAAAGTCTTTACCAAGTAATTATAGACCTGTTAGTTTAACTTCTATAGTCGGAAAGATACTGAGTTTAATAAAAGACCACATAGGGGGCGTGGCCGGACGAGATACAGGGAGGGCGTGTGTACGCTGTGCTCCGTCCAGGCAACTCTTATCCATTGCCATCCCTGCCTTATTTCCCTTGGAAGGAAGTTTATTTATAGCTGGGAACAACCTTAACCCTCTCCGCTGCAGATCTGGCTGGATCTTGCTTGAAACCCAGCGAAACCGAGTTCCCTTAGGTCTTCTGCCTGCCCTGTATTACAAGCTACCGCCACCATATTGAGGCCTGCGGCCTGTCCGGAGCCTGCCGCTATCCTACATCGCGGACCGGGAGACGAACGGAAGCTTTACTGGGGACTTTTCACCCGGGACATCCGAGTTACCACCGAGGGGAGGCGGATGCCCGCAGTGTGAAGGAGAGCCGAGCGGGATCTTCTCCCTCCATCCTGGATCCCCTCATGGGCTGCCGCCATTCCTGGGCCTATCCACCGGCCATCCTGGACTCTGTGAGTACAAGGGCTTTTGCCCGATCCTTCTACCGCTGCTGCTCTGCAGTACCTGACCCCCAGAATCCTTGTTCTTGGACCCTAGAGACCCGGTCCGGGCCTGTAAGGGGAAGCCCCCCGATCGGCCTCAGCCTTCAGGATAGACCGCGGCTTCGGCCTAGATCTGGAAGCCCGCGGCCATCTTGGTACTCCAAGTACCCCTACAACCTATTCCCTGCAGTTTAACCAGATATCAATCACCTGCAAACACCAAATTCTTCCATATATCTGCAAACCTCACAGCTGTCCCCTCAGCTCTCCCTGATACCTAATGTGACCACCTCCAGTCTGGCGTGCAGGGAAGCAGACATGTAAGAGGAGAACTTTGATCCCCGTCTCTTTAAGAGATGCTCCTACAAAGCTAACGGTTCCTTATTAATCGCAGGAGTGATATAATAACAAGATATCTGATCCTTCCTAACACTGCATGGGGAAGATTGGCTTTCAGAAGGCAATATATAGAGGTTTTATTCCACCGCCAACGTTGCAGACCCCTAATACCATGGAGCGCTTTTTGTATAAACAGAGATCCCCGACCTCCAGTGAACAACTGAGATCCTCGGACACTGCTGACCCACATACTCTGCTGGAAGGCATGACCCAAGAATGATAACAGATCTAAATCCTCTCAGCACTCTCTTCCACCCGACCACCCCGTGGATGTAGTGACAGTAGCTGTTCTAGACACAAAGTTGAACTCATTACTACACAAACTAACCCGCAGCATCGCTAAAGAAGTGGGCAAAATAGCACATGAGTTACGGGGTGAAATTGACCAACTATGTGAACGCACCAACACATTGGAGAACAAATTCGATGAACTGACCCAATATGTACATGTTCTCGAAGAGGACAACTCCAACCTGAAACATACAGTCTCCCTACTCCAGCTTCAACAGGAAGACCTGGAAAACAGTGAAAGACGCCAGAATCTGAGGATCAGGGGAATCCCTGAGGCGGTGAGCGACAAGGAACTACGGCCCTACCTTTTAGGCCTATTCGTTACTCTAGCCCCACATATCCCGGACATAGACTGGCGTATGGACAGGGCGCACAGATCTCTGGCCCCAAAACCTCCTCCTACTGGCAATCCCAGAGATATTATTGTCCGCTTCTACTTCTACGAGAGCAAGGAAGCCCTCACACTTGCAACGCGTAACAAGTCACGTATTGACTATAAACAATACAAGATCCAGATATTCAACGATCTCTCCCTCTCTCAATCACTTTGGCCAAAAGGTGCAGTTTCCGTCCTGTTACTACTCTTCTACAAAACCATCAAGTTCCTTACCGCTGGGGATTCCCCTTCCGCCTAACCGTTTCCAAAGATGGTGTTCAACATTCCCTGAGAGACCTTTAGGAAAGTGAAGCTTTTATCCTCAACCTAGGTCTTCCCCCCTGCCTGAAGAAGATTCTATACCCCAAGCTCCGAACCCCAAACCACTTGCCACACCAGCCAAAATCTGGACCCCAGTTCAACGAAGATCCCAGAAGAACTTCTCCACCCCACAACGAGCCAATAGTCACAGATATCCAACCTGATGTGACTTATTATTTTTTATTTTCTTTTCTCTCAATTTTTTTCTCTTTTTTTTTCCATGGCCAGATAACATTTACCATGGATATCCCAGTGACCTCACTGTGATCGGGTCACATTGTTGAGAGGTCACACCTCTTACTGATGTTTCTGTTAGATGCCTTCTTGGGGGCCTTTTTTCCCCCCTTTAACTTAACTTTTTTTATACTTTTCTTTTTTCTACCAGCTTGTCTTAAGATTTATCTACTTGTTCATATTAACATACCAAACACTTTTGCTCCTCCTGTCTGTTTGTTTTTCTTTTTACAAAAAACAGAGATGAGGATCTACCCACCTCCCCCCCTCCTCCATTAATCCCTGCAGGCTAACATTCCCCCCCTCATCACCCAAGGCTTTTGCCTGGGCAGCCTAAAAATTTTTTCTCAGGCTTTTCAAAAATTATTTTTTCTTTTTTCCTTTTTTAATATTTTTTTTCTTCCCATTCAATTTATTTCCTGTTTTTTGTACCTCCTTTGGAGTTTTCATATGCAGGTCTTTTTTCTTTTTTTCTCTTTTTGACCTATATATGTTTTTTCAGTATTGTACTTATATCAATATACCATTTGCAAGAAATGTTTGTTTTCAAATGTCCTTTTTTAAGGATGCTCATTTATATGCTCTCAGTTTTTATACTATATTAGCACTTTTCTGTATGACCCATTATGGCCCTCAAGGTTTACTCTTGTAATGTTAAAGGATTAAATTCCATAGGCAAAAGGTGGCAGGCTTTAAAAGAATTTAAATCATCCAAAGCAGAGGTGATTATGGTTCAGGAAACCCATTTTAAACGCAGGGGCTCCTTTAAATTCGCTTCTAGACACTTTCCCGTAGCATATACTGCCTCTGACCCCTCTGGAAAAGCGGGAGTGGCAATTCTTATTAAACGCTCAAGCCCAATAAAAATTCTCTCCTCCTACCTAAACCCTCATGGTAGGTTAATATTCCTGAAATGTAGTCACTTATCTACCTCTTTTTCCTTGGTTAATATATATGCACCAAATGTAGGTGTCAGGATATCTAATTGACCAGACTGTGTGGACTGCACAGAGGAGACCAGAAACGCATGTAAATGAAATGATGGTGTTTATTAACAAGTGATAAGTGAAAGGAATATAAACAGTGCAAACCCACACAACAACCCACTACAAACAACAATATATATAGGTAAATGGAGATACCGTAATCGTAATCAAAGCCAAGCCAAGGTCATACACAGGGAAGTCAGCAGAAGGGTAAGGACGGGAAACTGAACAGGACAAGGAGAGGATGGATGGATGGGGTTCAGGGCAGGGATCCAAGGGAGCCAGGAACAGAAGGGACAGGACTAGGAAGGCCTCAGGATAGGGATTGGATCAGATCAGGACAAGGCAGATTGCAGGCTCAAGGTCAAACAGGCAGCAAGGTCAGAACGCAGGGAGAGAGAGAGAGATACCAAGGCAAGCCTATGAGGGCTTGCCGGGTATTTGTAAGGCTGTGGTAATTGACCTCATGTCACAGCTGAGCGCAGTGTGAGCTGTTTGCTCCACACTGCCAGAGTGCACCCGCTGGTTGACGCCGGTACTACGGCCCGAGGATGCAACAGTGCCACCAGCAGGAAAGACCTCTTACTGCAGGTCCTAGGTGTTGGAAGACACCTGCTGATGGACACTGGTACTGCGATCCAAGAGACCGATAGCGCCACCAACGGGTAGACCCTCTCATGACAGTAGGACAAATCGGTTTCCTTGAAAAAGTTTTTGAGAAACTACAACCCTTCACCCAGCCTTTTATGATCATGGGAGGCGACTTCAATGTGTGCATGTCCCCGACCAGG
Organism: Lithobates clamitans; assembly: GCA_037952925.1. NCBI lineage: Eukaryota > Metazoa > Chordata > Amphibia > Anura > Ranidae > Lithobates > Lithobates clamitans. The sequence continues at coordinate 179,573 of JBBGZY010001182.1, forward strand.
GACAGGAAAACTCTATTCCAAACCACCTCGCAATCTTCCTCTAAGAAATTATCAACATCCTTTCGCAAACTAGTTAGATCTCATAATCTATTTGACTCTTGGAGGATAAACCACCCAACCCAAAAGCACTATACATTTTATTCTCATCCTCACAAGTCTTATTCTAGACTAAATTATTTCCTTATCACAGGCCCTCTACTGCCCTATGTAGTATCTTCTGAAATAAATCCTATTACCTGGTCGGATCATGCACCTATTGAACTCAATGTACTATTGACAAAGTTTTTTCCTAAATCCTGCCATTGGCACCTCAATGAATCCTTGCTTAAAAACCCTTTATCTCAAACCCAACTACAGCAGAAACTAACTGAGTTTTTCCAGATTAATGATGGCTCTGTTTCGGAGATTTCCACCCTGTGGGAGGCCCATAAAGCCTTTTTTAGGGGTGAATGCATAGCTATAGGCTCTCGCCTAAAGAAAGACTCCTTACAACTCAAAAATGATCTTATTACCCAACTACAGATAGCTGAAAGAACTCTTTTGGCCTCCCCCACGGTGGAAAAATTGAGAAATGTCATCTCAATCTGGGATCGGATTAAGTCTTTTAATATGAATCAAATTTCCAAATCCATGCTGTGGGCTAAGCAAAAATTTTACCATTACGCAAACAAACCACATAGGATGCTAGTGAACAAATTAAAACCATGGCCCTTTCTATCTATACCCGATCATTTGATACAATCTGATGGCACCCCCACATACTGTCCAAAAGCTATGTCAAAAGTCTTTTGTGACTTTTATAGTCGGCTTTATAACTGTTTAGGTCCTGATTCACATCCTCAATTCTCACAATCTGAGTTTGATAAATTTATAGATTCCCTCCCGCTACCAAAAATCTCTGCTGATCATTTATCCTCTCTTAACTCTCCGATTACTGGGCCCTGATGGTCTCCCTTACATCTATTATAAAACTTTTACACATACTTTAACCCCCTATCTACAATCCCTATTCTCCTCTCTCTTTAAGGGATCCATCCCGCATTCACAATTCTTACATGCCAATATAACAGTAATCCCTAAGGCAGGTAAATATCGTGAACTACCCGACAACTACCGCCCAATTGCTTTATTAAACTCAGATTACAAAATTTACACTAAGATATTAGCCAATAGACTATCTCCACTATTAACGTTCCTGATCCACAGGGACCAGGTAGGATTCGTCCCCTCGAGACATGCTGGAGATAATACAAAAAGAACCATAGATCTGATAGACCTAATAACTAGAACCAAACTGTCACGGAACGTCCCACACTCCACTTGAGTGCTTCCGTCAGTATACCGCTTCCTAAGTTCTGGAACACGAGTCCAATGGATCTGGCTATAGGAACCCCCAAGAACTAGACAACAGCAGTCTTGGAGTACATCAGGACTACTTTTTTTTAGAATCAAAATTACAAGACTTTATATGCCGTTGGAACCTCCTCTAACAATACAACTGTAACCTAATTAACATGAGCTAATTATCTAATTTTTTATACAGCCTAGGTGACTGAGACATGACCTTTCACCCAGACTTGTGGGCACCGAGCTTCACACAGTAGTATAAACACAATAGCTGGAGCTAATTACAATTAACAATACAAACAAAACCTAATTAACCTAATTAACATGAGCTCCAATAGGAGTCGTCCTATCTCCTACATTGTATAGAGGACAATGTGATCAGCTCATTCAGTTAACAGGTTGCGTTCAGAATCAACCAAACCAATAATAGTCTCTACATACATCCTGGGACATATTGTGGACAAATATTACTGTCCCATTTTAAGTAATCCAAGATATATTTTCTCACTCACCCTGTGCCAGGATGGCACAGGGTGACTTAGACATAAGATGTATTCTGAGTTCCACGGGCCCTCCCGTCACACAAACGTCCCACCATAGTCTTGAGCTTAGATGCTCAAAAAGCTTTCGATCGATTAAGTTAGCCCTTCATGTTCGCAGTCTTAACCCGATTTGGATTCTCTGGCCCCTTTATACAAGCCCTACATACCCTATACTCCCTCCCTACGTCTCAAGTCCAGCCGTCCTCCTATATTTCACAACGATTTACTCTCAGTAATGGTACGAGACAAGGTTGCCCTTTATCGCCCCTATTATTTATACTAATTCTAGAACCTTTAGCAGCAGCTATTAGATCCCATCCTGATATCAGAGGAATTCCATTACGACATCAGGACTACAAACTCTCTCTTTTTTCAGACGACATTCTGTTAACCATCACACATCCTGAGATTTGATTACCCTCCTTACACGAAACTCTCTCCACATTTGGGTCCTTATCAGGTTTTCGTATTAATCAGACTAAAACAGAAGCTCTCCCCATCAATATACCCTCAGATATACTCAGCTCCTTACAGAACAGATTTAAGTATAGATGGTGCCAGACTTCACTAAAATATTTAGGAATTCATCTTACTCCTTCATATCACTCTCTTTATCAAGCTAATTTCCCTCCTTTGTTCGCAGAAATTGCTAAACTTCTACAACATTGGTCTTCCATCCCAATTTCCCTTCTTGGTAGGATTAACGTTCTTAAAATGTCGATTTTGCCCAAATTATTGTATCTTTTTGAAACACTCCCGGTTCCAGTCCCTATGTCACAGTTGAAAAATCTCCAGAGAAAGTGCCTTAACTTTGTTTGGAACAATGCATCCCATAGAATTGCTCAATCGGTAGTCCTTTCTCCTAGAGCTAAAGGTGGATTAGCCGCCCCCGATTTTATTAAATATTACTATGCCTCTCATCTTAGAGTACTGACTGCATGGACCTCAAGGAAGGCTGCAAATAGATGGGCCGAAACCGAAATGGGGATTACTGCCCCTGTACATCCGTGCTATCTACTATGGCCTTCCTCAAAGAAATTTATACCCCAACTACGGTCTCTGTGTCTTTCCCCGATGCTTTTCACGCTATCAATCTGAAAAAGGTGGAGGGACAAATTTCATCTCTCCTTACCTTGCTCCCCTCTCCAGAACATCCTTTTCAACCCAGACATTCCGGACGGACTATCATACTTGCGAACAATTTCGTGGACACATGCAGGTATATTTCAATTGCGACATTTAGTTCATCCAGTAACACATAAGCTTTTACCTTTCTCAGTCCTCAAAGAAAAACACGCCCTACCAACATCTACAGAATACTTCTACTTACAAATTAAACATTTTTTCCAATCCAACTTCCCCTCATTATGTTTAGAAAAACCCACTGCTTTTGAATTACTGTGTACAAATGGCCCATACGAACCAAAACTAATCTCATCCATATATAAAATACTCCAGACAACACTCCCTTTAAATGACTCCATACATAGATACATGACAAAATTGTCCAAAATGCTAAATAGATCAATTTCATTAATAGATTGGGGTAAAATCTGGGAGTCGGCTTTCAAAGTTTCCAGATGTGTGGCACAAAAGGAGACCGCTATTAAGATAATATTTCTTTGGTACAAAACTCCTGAGTTGCTACATGCCCAAAATGCATCTCTTTCTGATCTTTGCTGGAGATGTGGATGGTTCGTGGGTACGCACCTTCACATTTTTTGGGACTGTCATATCTTAGGTACATATTGGACTGAGATACAAAATTTTTTTGCAATCACTCCTCGCCACATCTATTCCATTAAATCCCATACATTTTCTGTTAGGTCTACCTTTCCCGGGTATTCCTAAACCACTACAGAGATTAGAGTCTTTTGTACTTTTGGCAGCAAAAAGAGCCATCCCTAGACTTTGGCTTTTTACCAACGCTCCCACTTTACACCACGCCCTTTCCATTATTACAGATATGTGTAAAATGGAACATTTAACAGCAAAAATTGAAGGTAAAATTCCCCAATTTGAAAAAATCTGGAAACCTTGGGATGATTCAAAATTTTCGTCTGAACCTCCCATCTCTGCTCCTTTTTGATTCCAATTTTCACGTTCTTTTGAGCATCCTTGTGTTTGTGTTTGAGATAGAAGCATGGATACTGTATGGAACTTTTTTTTTTTTTCATGTATGACCCAATTCGGGAAGAAGCTGACTTCTATCTGTACAGATATCCTCACCAAGCTTATTTATAATGTTTGCAATAATCTTTTGATTGCTTCTATGTAAAATTGTCATAACTTTTTCTTATACCTTTTGTTATGCTGATTTATATTTGTTGAAAAATTGAAAAATAAAAAATTAAAAAAAAAAATAAAAGACCACATAGACAAGTTCTTGCTGGAAAAAAATATTTTAAGCAACATACAGCATGGATTCATGAAAGACAGAAGTTGTCAAACAAACCTGATTTCTTTTTATGAGTAGGTAGGTAAAACCTTGGACAGAGGGGTGGCGGTGGATGTGGTATACTTGGATTTTGCAAAAACGTTTCACACAGTTCCCCACACACAGCTCATGTGTAAGGTAAAGTCTACAGGCTTGGAAAAATCAGTTTGTAAATGGATAGAAAACTGGCTAAAAGACAGAATTCATTGAGTAATGGTTAATGATTCTTACTCTGAATGGCCTAAGGCTATCAGTGGTGTACCCCAAGGTTCAGTGGTGGGACCCTTACTTTTTAATATCTTTATAAATTATATTGAGTCTGGGATTAAAAGTAACATTTCTGTCTTTGCAGATGACACTAAGCTATGCAGGGGAATAACATCCTTACAGGATGTCTCCAATTTACAAGCCAACCTTAATGCACTGTCTAATTGGGCGACTATGTGGCAGATGAGGTTTAATATTGATAAATGTAAAGTTATGCCAAACTGTGGCTTCCAAAGCGAGCAAAGTCCTTTCTTGTATTAAGAGAGGTATGGACTCCTGAGAGAGAGATATCATTTTGCCCTGTACAAAACATTAGTAAGACCTTATCTGGAATATGCAGTTCAGTTTTGGACACCAGTTCTCAAGAAGGATACCAGGGAACTGGAGAAAGTGCAGAGAAGGGCAACCAAACTGATAAGAGGCATGGAGGAGCTCAGCCTGAGGAAAGATTAGAGGAACTGAAGAGGAGAAGAGGAGATTAAGGGGGGATATGATCACCATGTATAAATATATAAGGGGTCCTTATAGTGAACTTGGTGTTGAGTTATTTCCTTTACGGTCAACACTGAGGACAAGGGGGCACTCTTTACATCTAGAGGAAAAGAGATTTTATCTCCAAATACGGAAAGGTTTCTTCACAGTAAGAGCTGTGAAAATGTGGAATAGACTCCCTCCAGAGGTGGTTCTGGCCAGTTCAGTAGATTGCTTTAAGAAAGGCCTGGATTCTTTCCTAAATGTACATAATATAACTAGGTACTAACATTTACAGGTAAAGTTGATCCAGGGAAAATCGGATTGCCTCTCTGGGATCAGAAAGGAATTTTTCCCCTGTTGTAGCAAATTGGATCCTGCTTTTCTGGGGGGTTTTTTGCCTTCCTCTAGATCAACTGTGAGTATAGGATTGGGTATATGGGATTGTATGATATTTTTTATTTTATTTATGGTTGAACTAGATGGACTTGTATCACATGAAGCCATTTATTATCACATATTTTTTTGGATCCTTTTTAAATCATAATGATAACCAAAATCACCCAAATGGCCCTGATAAAAAGTTTACATACCCTGGAATGTTTGGCCTTGGTACAGACACAGAAGGTGACACACACAGGTTAAAATGTCAATTAAAGGTTAATTTTTCCACATTTGTGGCTTTTAAAATCACAATTAGTGTCTGTGTATAAATAGTCAATGAGTTTGTTAGCTTTCACATGGATGCACTAAGCAGGCTAGACACTGAGCCATGAGGAGGTAGAAAATAACAGTCAAAAGACCTGCATAGCAAGGTAATGACACTTTACAAAGATGGAAAAGGATATAAAAAGACATCCAAAGCCTTGAATATGCCAGTCAGTACTGTTTAATCACTTTTTAACCTCCCTGGCAGTATGATTATTTCAGATTTTTTTATGCTAAAAGTGGTACCATGTTTTGCATGGAATATTTGCGTTTTATATTGTTGGCTTGTAATTATTAGGAATAACACACTTAAATATGTCCAAACAAGAGTCTAGTAGACAGCCCGGGTATGATAAAGTTTGAAACATGAAATCATAAATTATAATATAATAAATAACTATAAATAATTCTAACAAATAATAATATAATAATAATAAAAGTTACTCAATAATGTAATCAAATCAAAAACACTGAAATTTGCTCAGTTGCAGAATTTTCGCCATTATTACTTTCAGTGTTTGATGACGGATTTCCCCACGAATCACTATCGCTCAATTCTGCAAGTGATTCTAATTTATTATCGCTGTTTTCTAGCTGGTCTAAACCACTTTTGATGTAAAGGGACGGTTTTGGTTATGGACAATCTCCAGGTTCCAGGCAGAAAGAACAGTATTTATAATAAAAAACTGCATGCAGGGCACTGGACAAAGCATTAGGGACAAAAGGGATGTGAAATTATTTGATACAGTAATGTAATCTGTAAGATTACAGTGTACTGTATGTATTGTGTGTGTTTCACTTTTTGAATTTGGCGCTGTGCTCCGTCCCCATGCGTCACAACGCTCGCAGGGAACGAAGCTCATCGCTGTGATGAATCAAGCGGAGGACAGCTCGCACACACAGCGGGGAGCCACCGCAGGATCCTGGGGACAAGGTAAGTAACTGTACCTGGATCCTGCGATGCGATCCCAAGTGTGGCTCGGAGTTACCGCTTTTGGTACTGAAAATCCATCCCGAGCCACACTCGGGAATCTTGGCTTGCTGTCAAGAGATCCCCAAATTGTCCACTTCTTTGTAAAGTTTCATTAACTTGTTACGCAAGTCTTTTGACTGTTCTTTTCTACCTCCTCATGGCTCATTGTCTAGTCTGCTTAGTGCATCCATGTGAGAGCTAACAAACTCATTGACTATTTATACACAGACACTAATTGTGATCTAAAAAGCCACACATGTGGGAAATCAACCTTTAATTGCCATTTGGACCTGTGATTGCCACCTTCTGTGTCTGTACCAAGGCCAAACATTCCAGGGTATGTAAACTTTTTATCAGGGCCATTTGGGTAATTTCTATTATCATTATGATTTAAAAAGAATCCAATAAACTATGTGATAATAAATGGCTTCATGTGATTGCTATCCTTAAATAAAATGCTTTTTTTTTGGCATGATCAGTCATATTTTCAATATTATTGCCAAAATTTCCAAATTTCTGCCAGGGTATGCAAACTTTTGAACACAACTGTATATGTAGATTCTCAACTCTGGGTCATTTCCCTGTTCCTGAAGGGAGTTCTGTGGAAGCCAGTGTGGCCAGCAATAATTTCAGTGACCTTTGGAAAATCTGAATTCAGTGCCCTTATCATTCTTGTGTTTGATCTCGAGGTGTTCTGGTTGTGCCGTGTGTTCTTGACATTACGCCTAAATTCCTAAAAGTATTTGCATGTAAATTACATGGCAAGTGCAGCAGCACAATTTATTTATTGTAGAATGTGTATGGAAACACGCATAGGGGTTGGTTGACAAAGACAATTAGCAAAGTAAAGGTTCATCTAGCTTAATGAACAAAGTAAAGCTTTCCTCACTATAAATACTCAGTCACATGCAAGGAAACATAAATAATATGGTTTTGCCTGTATATGATTGGATTAATTAAGTAAACACAGATTCAACTTATTTACTTAACTACAGTAAGTGAACATTGCCCTTGCAAAATGATTCTGCCATGTTTATCATGATCGTAATTTGTGGTGCCATCATTAGGGCATATTGTTTGGGTTTAGTGTAGCATATGAGTGCAGTGACCTGATCCATAGACACTATTATTCCTATAACCTAATAAATATTTTTTCCCATGCAGAGCATGTTCAGGAGCAATCCAGGTATTTTAGGATATTTTAACAATAGCCCTGTTAAAGCTGTCATAGATTTTGAAGATGTTATCTTTTTGGTGTGCCAAAAAACACGACAAGATAAATTATTGAGCTGTCATAGGTAGTAAATATGCAAAATTCTCACAAAGTCAGAAGACAACACATCTTTATTAAATATTTTCTTATGTTTAATATTCCTTTTAGATTAGTCTTCTTTTATATACAGCATTCTGTGTTTCACATTTCATGGTGCAGAGAATCATTTGCCTGGAAAATTTAGACTTCTAACATGGAACTATCTGTAAAAAAACCATATCAATTCTGTGCTGAGTAATGCTGTTTGTCTTTAAGGAATTTTGTTTGTTATTGTTCCCTGATCTCTAGTTGTTGCTTTACTAGTTTTAAGGGAGACACTGTGACCCTGAGGATAATGTAGAATGGAAACGTAGTTCCTACATGAAGATGCTCAGAGAGAGACAATAATGACCCCACTACACACGCTGCATGGTTTCAATTACAGCTTTATACGAGTAGCCAGCATGGGGCCAGAAAGGAACAATTGCAACAATCCAAATGGTTCTCTTCTTCATGGTTCAGATACATCAGAATTTGCTTTTGTCTTTCCTATTAATGTTTATTTTATTTCTCCTTTGTCTTTTATTTGAAGATAGGCATTTTAGCATTTGAATACAGGGGGAAAAATCACTTTAAAGCCAGTTCTGTAATAACTTGACATTTCCAGTCTTAAACCATATTAAAATTCATTTTCTCTTCTGTAATCGAAAATAAAGTTGAAATTGTTTAGGAAAGTGGAATAATTCACTCCTTTGAAAAACAAAGGACAAACTCAAGGAGACAAAATAGCATTTTGTTCTTTTGATAAGGCATATAAAAGTTAGATGAAAGGTATAAACCAGGGGGAAAAGGCTTAATGACTGAATCAGCTTTACATTTGAAAAAAATATCTAGGTCTTTGAAGAAAACACATTAGACCATCTCATAGCCTTTATGCATTAAATATACTGCATGTCTGGTGATCATGATGAGGGTTAAACTGAGTGCATGTAACATTTTGGGATTTCAACTAATAAAATATAGACATTTATCAATTGATATGTTATTTATCAGATTGTCATTGTCAGTGATTGATAATGCAGCTTTGTGTATTATTGTGCCTGATGTAAATTAAAGTTTTATCAGATAATTAGACAGCACATGATGCAGATGCACCATGTCTCAAACCTGCACAGATTTCTGTTTGGCTGTAATTATTTAGAATAATTTCAAGATTGCAACAAAAGTGCAATGCACAGAATAATGATATAATATAATACTATGATATTTGTATATACACTGTAGAATATATAATATATATATATATATATATATATATATATATATATATATATACATTGAGAAAATACACAGAACAGAAATTGTGAAGTGGAAAGAAAAAATAAAATGGTTTTCAACAAAATATGTGAAAAGTGTGGTGTGCATTTGTATTCAGCCCCCTTTACTATGATATCCCTAACTTAAATCTATTGGAGCCAATTGCCTTTACAAGTTATTTAATTAGTAAATATGATCCACCTGTGTGTAATTTAATCTCATTATAAATGCAGCTGTTATGTGAAGCCCTCAAAGGTTTGTTAGAGAACCTTAGTGAACAAACAGCATCATACAGGCCAAGGAACACATTAGATAGATCAGGGATAAAGTTGTGGAGAAGTTTAAAGCAGGGTTAGGTTATAAAAAAATACCCCAAGCTTTGAACTTCTCATGGAGCACTGTTCAATCCATTATCTGAAAATGGAAAGAGTATGGCACAACTGCAAACCTACCAAGACATGGCCATCCACCTAAACTGACAGGCCAGGCAAGAAGAGCATTAATCAGAGAAGCAGCCAAGAGGCCCAAGTTAACTCTGATAAAGCTGCAGAGATACACAGCGCAGGCATTTTTGAAAGTAAGCCATAAGTATTCTCATTTGCAAGAAGCTATGTGGGGGACACAGCAAACATGTGGAAGAAGGTGCTCTGGTCAGATGAGACTATATATGAGACTATCTGGTCAGATGAGACTATAATTTAACTTTTTCGGCCTAAAAGCAAAACGCTGTGTGTGGCAGAAAACTAACACCCTGAACACACCATCCCCACCGTGAAACATGGTGGTGACAGTATCATGTGGTGGGGATGCTGTGAGGGATGTGGGTTGAGTGATCTCATACGATCCGGCACCTCATCCCTTATATTGGTAAAGTACAAAGAAGAGGAATTGGATAGGGATTATAGCGATGCCTAATATATAGAAAATTACAGTATTTTACTTACAAAAATATACATTTTATTACATAGATGTACAGAAGACAACAAACATAGGGTGCATAAAATATAAGCAGAGTAATATACAGATAGTAATACTGGCCAAAGTATCCATATGTGTGAAATGGTCACTGATGCATGTCAAGTCCCTACACGTTTCGCCAAACAATGGCTTCTTCATCAGTGTTCAACAGTGGCTCTGATAATAATAAACACATAATTAATTATTATAAAGTTGGGACAATAGAAATAAAGTGACAAAAAATACAATAGTACCAGGAAAAATACATACAAATATTTATCAAGTGTCATGGCTCATAGACTGTCCCACCTCACAAATTCCACCCTACTTACCAAGGGGACCCCCACAAAAAGGCACACGGCTGGGCAGCCCAACAATCACGGCAAAGGGAGGTTCAGTTCATGTGACCACAGGGGGCATACAGGGGCATACTTACATATACTCTGCTAAGAAAAAATATGGGTACAGGGGCACCAGAAAAGCCAAACAGCACTGTAAAGTTGTAACTTCACCACATATAACACACTGTAAGTAAAAAAGAAGGAAGAAATGCCAATAAGAGAGAAAAAAAGGATCAAATACATTATGATAGAAAAAGGGAATACAAGAAATACTGAAAGCAAATAAAATATACTGATAATGTGGAAAAAGAATCTGTAATACAGCACTACAGAGGCGGCGCAATGCAGTTTTCAATAGTAGCCCAGCTTATAAAGAAAAAGGAAGAAAGGAATAAAGAGGGAAAACATTGGCACAGCAATATATGAAAATTCCATCAAGCAGCATAAGCCCACGGGTGAGCACAGCATCCAAGTTTACCTGACATCGGTGTGACTGTCGTAATGGCCGCCCCTGAGATCCAGTCAATGGAATGCTGGAATTGCAGGCCCTTTATACCCCCTACTCAGTCAGCGTCTGATGCCACTGACCAAGTGTGGACGAAACAGAGCTACTGCGCATGCGCTGGAGGGCCCTCCGTTCGCCTACAGACCCCAGAGTGCAGTGAATGGCTGTCACTTGACCCAACCCCGTAACATGACGCAGTAAACACATAGGTGGGGATGGGGTAATGAATCCACTCATGATATCCCGCCAAGCAGACCAGATAGGGCAGAGCGGGACAGGGGGGTAAAAAAACCCAGGTCAGGCTAGCAAAACTCTAGTGCAACTGGCAGCAACCAAAAACGGCGTCTGTCCCAGAACAGGAGCAGATGCCCGGCGTGTCCGTGCAGCCACACATACACATGTCTACCCAAGGCCATCTTGGACAACCTGATGTCCCCCCCAAAAAAGGGGAGCCATCAAGGTAGGGGGGGAGAAGAAAAGGGTAAAGGATAAGTCAGAAGACAGGCACTGGTAACTACACCCATGCACCAATCAGTGCGGACCAATTCCCAGCAACAAAGCATAATTATACATGGGTTTTACCCAAAGTAATAATAATTATAAAGACAACACACAATTAGTAAATGTCTATCAAAAGAAATGGGAAAGTATGTACATATTTTAGTCTGTTTTACAGTGTATAACTATGCGGTGACACAAATCACCCAATTCAGGATAGTAAAATGGCTAAGGGGATACATAATGTATGCCGGACGAGAACACCGGAGGAAGAACCATAAGAACCAGAAGAAGAAGATGGAGGAAGAAACTGAAGGAAGATAGAAGATAGAAGAAAGAAGATAGAAGAAAGAAGAAAGATTTAAATAAAGGGATTGTCAAAAACTGTCTCTTGTCATTTTTATCATTTTAGACAGTTTTTTTGTGAAATGGTAGGGGTACTTTTCTGGGGATCTCCTTGTTAAAGGGGGCTTCCAGATATCAATAAGCCCCCCACCCACAGACCCCCACAACCACCGGGCAAGGGTTGTGGGGATGAGGCCTTTGTCCCCATCAACATGGGGACAAGGTGTTTTGGGGGGATACCCCAAAGCACCCTCCTAATGTTGTGGGCATGTGGCCTGGTACGGTTCAGGAGGGGGGCGCTCTCTCGTCCCCCCTCTTTTCCTGCGGCCTGCCAGGTTGCGTGCTCAGATAAGGGTCTGGTATAGATTTTTGGGGAGACCCCACTGCATTTTTTTTAAATTTTGGCGCGGGGTTCCCCTTAAAATCTATACCAGACCTGAAGGGTCTGGTATAGATTTTGAGGGGGACCCCACGCCATTTAAAAAAAAAATTTGGCCGGGGTTTCCCTTAATGTCCATACCAGACCTGAAGGGCCTGGTATGGAATTTAGGGGGACCCCCACGTCATTTAAAAAAAAAATTTGGTTCGGGTTCCCCTGTGGGGAATTCCCATGCCGTTTTGATCAATGAACTTTTATGTGTATTGTCGGACTGGCAATTCATTAATAGCGGTGAGTAGTTTTTTTCCTTTGAAATGTCATTTTGCTGTCAGACTGTTCTAAACACGGGAAACATGCACCCCTTTACAGGCATACTATAGACACCCTCCAGGTATGAAATTTAAAGTAATATTACACTTTTATTGTTTCACTTTAAGCATTAATAAAATCACTGCTCCCGAAAAAACGGTCATCTTTAAAACGTATTTTTGCATTGATCCATGTCCCCTGTGGCAGGACCCAGGTCCCCAAACACTTTTTATGACAATAATTTGCATATAAGCCTTTAAAATTAGCACTTTTGATTATTCATGTTCGTGTCCCATAGACTTTAACGTCCACGTGTCCGCGTGTTTGAACAAATTTTTTGCCTGTTCGCAAGGTCTGGTGTGAACTGAACAGGGGGGTGTTCGGCTCATCCCTAATGGTGTCATAAAATGTGTGATGTATACATTCTGATAGTTTTATGTTTACTATTCGGTTTAGTACTTGGGGCCATTGGGTGGTAGATGAGCACCAGATGAATGCTATAGTCCAGGGGATAGAACTAAATAAGGTACGGATTAATCTAGAACAGGCTATAGGTATATCCTGTATGGGTTTAAATAAAAGGCATAACTGTGGTGTTAAGGGTATTTTTCTGCCTATTATTCATTCTATCTTCAGACTTGCATTATGCCATGTTTTTTAGGTGTATACAGTCCCAAAAAGTATGTAATAATGTTCCTTGTATGGGGCAGCCTCTGAAACAGAGGGGGGTGTTGATGGATAGAATGGATTTATTTTGTCAGGGGTAAGATACCATCTGTAATGTTGTTTTGATGCATTTTTGTAAATTTTCAAACATAGCATCCCATTGTTCAGGTGAGAAAGATATGTCCAGATCGGACTCCCATTGTAGCATGAGGTGTAATTTCTCTGGCATGTTGAATTCATTTAGACTTTTGTAAAATTATGATATTAAGCCTCTGCCACGTGGGGAGGATATGCAGATTTGTTCAAATTGTGAAAAGTTGGTATGGAGAGTGAGTAAATAGTGTTTTTGATAGAATTGTCTATTTTTTGTATAGTTTATATGTTCAGTATGTGCAAGGTCATATTCTGTTTGAAGATCAGTGAATGAACAAAATTCATTATTAGATTATGTAGTTGCCATGCGGTTAGAAAGTTTTGGCTATTATCTGGGATAGTGAAGTGGGGGTCACCTAGGAAGGATGCTAGGGGAGGGATGTCTAAGGACATGTTAAATTTGTTTTTATGTCTGTTCCATAGTTGTAAGGAGTGTGTTACTACTGTGTTTAAGGGACTCATTTGCTGTGGTAAAACAGATTTGGTCCATAGTAGGCCTTGTAAATGGTATGGAAGAACAGATTGTTCTTCAAATAAGAGCCAGCGGATTTGCATGGCTGGAGCGTACCATTGCGCTAATTAGGTAAATCTAGCTAAAAGATAGTATAACCATAGGTTGGAATATTTAACCCTCTTTTCCTTGTCAAAAGAAGTTTATTGAGTATACAATGTTATAAAGATACATAAAGTAAGTTTACAAGGATCTATAAAGTAAGCTCATTGTTTTACAGTAGGGTTTATATAGGTAAATATCATGGAATTTCAAATATTAAACATCGGGTTCACGTAAACCTAAATTAAAGATATATATCATTTCCTTAGTTACTTTTGTAGGTATTTAAATGATTTATACCTACTATACATATTGTTTACAAGTAGAGTGTATATAGGTCAAATAAATTCTGATAATGAGCTTTAATCGTAAGGTGGAGAAAAGGAAAGAGAAAGAAGAAAAAGGGTTGAAAGGTAGAGGTATGGTCCACAAGGTTGTCCCGCTCGTCAGTTTATTATTCTTTTTAGTTCTCTTTGAAGCCTTAGAATGGGTGTCTCTGTAAGTCATTTAATCTGTTACCATGGCAACAGGACAGAGTCATTGAAGTTTGACAGAACTGTTGTTTTATCCAAGGATGCCAAAGTTTTTCAAATTTTGGAATTTGATTTTGATCGATGGCTACCATTTTAGCATGGGACATTGTATTATTCATTCTGTGAATTGTTTCTGCTAGTACCAATGTAGGAGATTTCCATGCCTTGGCCACTGTTTGTTTTGCAGCCGTTATTAGTTGGATCATAAGTTTGAATTGAGAGAGTGTTAACCATTCCGGTTTTAGATTAAGTAAAGTTAAATATGGATCTGGTTGTATTATTTTTTTAAATATTTTAGATGTAATCACAAAGACTTCCTTCCAGAAGGTTTGGATTACTGGGCACGTCCACCATATGTGTAAATATGTGCCTCTTTCTGGGCATCCTCGAAAACAAAGAGCTGAGGTATTAGGTGAATATTTTGCCACTCTAGCGGGTACAAGGTACCAGCGAGTTAGGACTTTATAATTTGTCTCCAGTGCTAAGATGTTGGGTGAAGATGACTTAGATGTGAGCCATATGTTAGACCAGTCCGTGTCTTCTAAAGTTCGTCCCAGGTCCTTCTCCCACCTCTGAACGTAAGAGGGTCTATTAAGATTTGCTACTCCATATAATTGATTATAAAGTGATGAAATTGTACCTTTAGCAAATGGATCTTTTGTACAGATTGATTCAAAAATGGATAATTGGGATAATGGTGTATCCCCCTTTAGGAATGGTGTATAGAAATTTTTGATTTGGAGATATCTAAATATCTCAGAGTTTGGTAGATCATATTTTTCTCTAAGCGATGGGAATGAAAGGAATGATTTAGATGCTATGAAGTCATTTAGTGTCTGAATGCCTGATGTTGTCCAAGCTTTAAAAGAATTTGGGTAGATCCATGCCGGATAAAAGGCTGGATTTCTGATAAAAGAAAGGAGAGGATTGTGTGGAGATTGTAACTGATATTTGGTTTTTAGTTTATCCCAGAGCGATAAGAAGTGTTTAGTTATGGGATTATGAATTTTAAAGCGGTCTTTAGGATCAAGCCATAATAAATTTGATATTAATAGAGGGTCATTTTCTGAAGCCTCTATAAATACCCATAATGGGATTTCCTGTTTTGCATGGTATTTGGACAGACTGGCCAAATGTGCTGCTCTGTAGTAGTTAGTAAAATTAGGGTATCCCAGGCCTCCTTTATTTTTGTGAAGATATAGTGTGTGTATAGGTATACGTGGTTTAGAAGAGCCCCATATAAACAAAGTTGCTCTTTTTTGTACTATTCTCAAAAAATAGGAAGGAATTGGAATAGGGAGGACTCTGAATAGATAAAGCAATTTGGGTAGAATAGTCATTTTGATTGCATTAATCTTCCCTATCCAGGATAACGGAAGTTGCGACCATTGTTTTATTAGATTTGTGATCTGTCTTAATACAGGAGGATAATTGGTTGAGAATAAGTCAGAATGAGATGCTGTTAAATGAATTCCAAGATATGGGATTGATTTTTCTGCCCATGTGAATAGGAGTGCAGCCCTAGCCGGGATCAATTCCATGTTTGTGAGTGAAATATTAAGCACTAGGCATTTCTTAGGATTAATCATAAGGCCGGATAGGGCTGCAAATCCATCAAGAGCTGGTATTAAGTTAGGACCAGAGACCTGTGGTGATGATAGAAAAAGTAATATATCGTCTGCAAAAATACATAGTTTGTGTGTAATACCTCCTACTTCAATGCCAGTTATAGTTTGGTTTGTTCTGATGTATTGGGCCATGGGTTCGAGTATAAGGGCAAATAATAAGGGAGATAATGGGCAACCCTGTCAGGTACCTCTTTCGATATTAAAGGCTTCAGATTTGTATCCAGCATATTTTATATAGGCTTTGGGTTTATTATATAATGCTTTGATCCATGTTAAAAAGTGGGGTCCAAAACCCCATTTTTGTAATGAATATTGCATATATTGCCAGGATACTGTGTCAAATGCCCTCTTAATATCGAGAGACAGAAAACATAAAGGGATTTTCCGTTTTTTAGCAATATGTGCCAATAACACTGCCCTGCGTATATTATCGCCTGCCTGTCTATTTGGCATGAAGCCTACTTGATCTCTATGTATTAATTTTCCTATAATGCTATTGAGGCGTTTTGCTATTATTTTTGCTAATAATTTAATATCGAGGTTTAACAGAGAGATAGGCCGATAATTCACACAGGAAGTATCATCAGAAAGAGGTTTTGGGATCATACAAACAATTGCCATTAGTGTTTCTTGCCGAAAAGAATGTCCATCTAGAAGTTTGTTAAAAGTTTCAGTGAGAATGGGAGAGAGTATTTATGAGAATGTTTTATAGTATAAAGCCGAGTAGCCGTCTGGGCCTGGTCTTTTGTTAAGTTTTAGGTCTTTTATGGCGTTAGCAACTTCATCTATAGTTATAGGCTCATCCAAACTGCTTTTTTGATTCTGAGATAACTCAGGTAAGGTTATTTTTGAGAAGAAGGATTCAGCCTCTGTAGGATTAAATTCATTGTTTGTCTTGTATAAAGTTGCGAGATGTGAGTGAAATTTATGGACTATTTTAACTGGATTACAAGTGTAAACATTTTTTGATAATTTCAAACGTATTGGTTTGAAAGATTTGTTAGTTGAATTTAATGCCGAGCCAAATATGTACCTGGTTTGTTTGTATTCATGTAGAAATTGTGTTTGGAGCGTTTGAGGGATTTATCAACTGACTCAGTGAGAAATAGATCGTATTCCAATCTAGATTTTTCCAGATGAGATTTTGTACTCTGAGATGGATTATCTTGAAATGATATGTAGGCTGCATTAAAATTGAGTTCTAGTTTTTTTGCTCGATTTTTGCGTTCCCGTTTAAATAGTGCCATTTGTCTTTGTATTGTACCACGCAAGACAGGCTTATGAGCTTCCCACAGTGTTATTGGGGAGATGTCTGTTGTATTATTAATTGATATGTATTCCTTTAAAGCTTGTTCAATGGCCATCTGATGTAGTGGGTGTTTGAGCATTATATCCGGTAAGTACCACGTTGGGTCATGCGCTTTTGGTATGGCTGAGGCTATAGTAGTGTATACTGCATTATGGTCAGACCAAGGAATCGGAATTATGTCTGATGCAATAATTTCTGGTATCATTCCTATTGTTAGAAAAATATGATCTATTCTGGTGAAAGTTTGATGAGGGTGCGAGAAATAAGTGAATTTCTTTTTCATTGGGTTACTTTCTCTCCATGAATCTACCAGATTGTATTTGGAAAGAAGTTGAGAAAAAGGTAATCTAGAGGTTATTTTGGATGGTGTAAAAGGTGATTTATCTAGAAATGGGAGGAGGACCTGGTTCGAATCCCCACACATTATCACTGTTCCTATTTTGTGTGTATTAATCACTTGTAATATATGTGAGAGGAATGGTGTAGGTTGTTTGTTAGGAGCGTAGTAGGAAATCACTGTGATTGCTGTATCCATTATATAACCCATGAGTATCAGGTATCTACCTTCTGGGTCTTTAATTTCTGATGATAAGGTGAATGGTGTGGATCGGTGAAATGCAATTAGAGTTCCCCTTTGCTTGGTACAGGCAGAAGCCGTGTAAATTTGTTGATAAAAAGGAGAAATATATTTTGGAGTAGAATCTTTGGTGAAATGTGTTTCTTGGAGGCATACTACGTGAGCCTTCTTGTTATGGAAAGTACGGAAGGCTTTGGTCCTTTTTTGAGGGACATTTATTCCCTGAACATTCAGGGAAAGTATATTCAGTGGTGCCATGGTAATAGATCAAATAGTTTTGACTTACTTTTTGTTATGCAGAGCTGACTGCGCAGATCAACCTGTGTGGACTGAAGAGATGAATAGATAGAAAAGAAACCAGTGAATTCTGGAGTAAAGAGTAAACAAAAAACATATGAGATTAGATGATACATTATATAAATTATTTTTTGCAAGTAATCACAATTTACCCGTGAAAGAGAATAAATATCTCTCTCAGGGGAATAAGTGCCTTCGTCACACTCCCACATAATATGGTTGGGAGAATGAGGAGGGCTAATGGGAGTACACGGATCTTCCGCTTACAGGAGAGAAGTGCTATATCAAAAGACATCAAAATGATGTTTCATTAATTGGAGTGCAGAATATAGTTTTTGTTGAAATTATTTATTCCAGGGTGGTTGTATATGGTTAGTCTTGCCCTAGGCTAAATAATTCAGTTAGAAAGGTACTGTTAATAACTTTGGTATTGATGAAGATAGTTTGAATTATTTTGGGATTTTAACCCTTTTAGAGTAAACAATTACATATTTTATTCATATGTAACTGTTTAGATATGTTAACTCATAAAATTGAGGTTGTATTGCTTCAGATTAGAATAAACAAAAACATAGTTCTAGGAAATAGTTAGGTAATAATATATTTGTTTTAAGAAAAGAAAGAAAAAGCTTCCATTACTTCTGGATTATTGAACATATTTGTCCTAAAAAGTAATAAATCTATTGTTATTACCTGATAGTAACTGAACAAGAATTTCCTTATTTCACTTATATATTCTAAGGCTATATGAATCAGAAGTAATAAGAAATATAACTGGAATGTAACATGATCCCACACAGTGTGTGACTATCAGAATGCAGTTACATTCAGTTATAAATACAGGTTTTTTATAGAGAACCATCTCTTAGTATAATAAATGAAGAGATATCAGGAATTAGGATGTCAGTCCATTGAATCTTCTTGGTCCATGGATGATGTGGCATAACGGCCTCTTTTGTGAGAATGATGATTCCCATTTTGTTCTGAAATTTTCTGAGTGCTGCCTGAAGGTGAAGATGACGCCATTCTTCTACGTGTGGGAGAGTTGCTGCTTGTGGGTTCTGTCAGATTTAATTTTAAAAGGGTTTGTTGTAGTTCATCTGCTGATCTGCTTCTGTAAAATGTACCTTGGTAGTTAAATCTGACTGAAAAGGGGAAGCCCCATTGATACATAATGTTGTGGCGTTGCAGTTCCATTAGTTGGGGTTTCATGGATCGTCTTTTAGTAATAGTAAGTTGGGATAGGTCAGCAAAAATTTGATAATTGTGTCCTTGAAAATTACGTTCCTTTTTTTCTCTTGCAGCAATTAGTATTTGTTCTTTCGTTCTGTAATAATGAAATTTTATGATTATATCAGGTGGGGGTCCATCTTTCTTTTTGGCTGTGAGGGCTCTGTGTACTCTGTCCAGTTCTAAACGTTCAATAGGGATATCTGGCTTTAGTTCTTGTAATAGAGCAGTAATAGTAGATTGCAGGTCTGTCACAGTTTCAGGTATTCCCCTTATGCGCAAGTTTGAACGTCTGGCTCTATTTTCGTAATCTTCAAGCTTAGTTTGAAGTATTAAATTCTCTTTTTTTAATTGTTCCAATTCTGTTATATTTTCTTGGGTTGTAATTTCAATTTCATCCATTTTTATTTCTAAGGCTGCGGTGCGGTTTCCCAGCTCTCTTATTTCTTTGGTTAGGCTTTTTGTTATTTGGTCTGAGGTTTGTTTTAAAGCCTTATGAAGCATCTTTTCAAATTGTAATAATATTACTGGGGATGCTGAGGAGGCTTGTGGAGAAGTTTGTGAGAGGATTTGTTCTGTATCTGACTCAAATGGAGAGTCTTGCTGTGACATTTTCTGTCTGTGAGAGCGCCCTGATGCTGTATCTTGTGAGGTGACTGGAGCTGCTTCAGCTGCAGTGAGTGCCTGTGAGCTCTTTGTGAGGTGATTTTTATTTCTGCCACGGTTTCCTCCCAGTACCATATTTCCTGCCCAAACTTTCACAGTTTGTTCCCTGGGGCAAAAAGGTTCAAATGGATACCTTTTGAGCCTGCAGGCTGCGCTTTGTCCTTCTCTTCTCTCCTCAGCGGTGTGGAGCTCTAACAATGCATGTCTGCTCCGCTAGGCTCCGCCTCCTGCCCCCCTCTATTTAACCCTCTTTTAAGCTGAGGTCTAAACATCAGGAAGTAGCTGAACCTGGGTTTTTGTTTTGCCAAACAAATTTGTTGATGTCTCTTTGGAGAATGTGTTGTTGGGTATTAAAAGAGGAAGTGCTCTAAAAAATAAATAAAAGTTTGGGTAGTATAACCATTTTATAGTGACAATTCTTCCCATGAACGAAATATGATAAGATGACCATATTGTGAGTACATTTTTTATGTTGTTAAATGTTGTTGGATAATTTGCATGGACTAAGGTTTTGTATGAGTGAGTAATATGAATTCCTAGATATCTAAATGAATCCAAGTGCCAATTGAATCAAAATCTGTCCTTTAGTACTGATGTTAATGCTGGTGGACTATTTATGGGTAGAGCCGAGCATTCAGGTCATAAAATATATCTAATGTTTTCGTGAGGTTTGGTAAGAAAATAAGTGGTTCAGTGAGAAAAAGAAGGAGGTCGTCTGCATAGAGGCTTAATTTAAATTATTTGGATCCCTTAGTGTATCCTTTGATGTCTATGTTATTTCGAATCGCACAGGCAAGGAGCTCTATAGCCAAAGAGAAGAGGAGTGGGGAAAGTGGGCACCCCTGCCTAGTGCCTCTGCTTAACAGAAAGAAGTCCGAATTATTGCCTGGGAGTCTAATGCGTGTTTGTGGG
Source organism: Lithobates clamitans (assembly GCA_037952925.1). Classification (NCBI taxonomy): domain Eukaryota; kingdom Metazoa; phylum Chordata; class Amphibia; order Anura; family Ranidae; genus Lithobates; species Lithobates clamitans. Next base: position 200,745 of record JBBGZY010001182.1, read on the forward strand.
TTATGGTATAGGGCTTTAAAACTGTGTACAAATTATTTACTGATACCGTATCTGGGGAGTAATAAGTCTAGGTATGACTAGCTGACGCTGTTGAATGCTTTATGAATATCAAAACTAAGTAGGAGTGCTGATCTAGAGTATAAATTAGAGTCTTAGATGATATTTGTAGTTAATCTTATATTATCTGTTATTTGCCTACCTGGAATGAATCCTGTTTGATCTGGATGGATTAAGGGGGAAATAACTGAAGCTAGTCTATCCGCTAGCATACGACCAAATATTTTTAGATCATTATCTATGACTGAGATTGGGCAATAATTTTGTGGAATGGAGTGATCTTTATTTAGTTTAGGTAAAAGGGACATATTTGCTAATAGCATTTCAGATGGGAATTGATTTCCTTGCAGGATATGGTTATATAATTTGGAAAGGTGAGGGTTTAATGTAGAAGCAAACTTTTTATAATAAGTTACCATCTGGGCCTGGAGATGTTGAGGTTTTTAAGGAACCTATAATTCTATTGATTTCTGTATCTGAACATGGGGCGTTTAGGAATTCAATTTGCTGATTGGAGAGAGTGGGGAGTATAATATTGTTTAGCCAATGTAGGGAGGATTGTTTAGGTATTGATTAAGGAGTGGAGAGAAGATTTTTGTAGAAGTCTAAGAATATGTCCATAACTCCTTTGGAATGGGATATTAAATTACCTGATGAGTTCCTTAATTTATAGATATGGGGGGGGGGTGTTGTAGTTTGATTTAGTTTTCTAGCAAACACGGTAGAAGATGAATTGCTGTACAGTAATAATCTAGCTTTAGACCATCTTAGGGTTTTTTCTGTGTCTGATATAAGTAACGTGTCTAAGGCTACTCATTTTTCTTGAATTTGGTTAAGGAGATCTCTAGAAGGGGATTGATTATATTTATAGTACAAATGATCCAGGTCTTTGGTAAGAGATTTGATATCTGCTAATTTTGATTTGTTTTTTGCTGATGCTGTGTTGATCAAATGGCCTCTCATGACTGCCTTGTGTACTATCCATATCATTATGGGTGGTATGCCTGGGGTTGTATTATGTGCAAAATAATGTTGTAGATGGGATGAAAGCTGCTGGGTGATCATATGGTCAGGCAGAAGAGAATCATTTATTCGCCATTTGTATTATGTGGCAGCAAGGCCTATATGAGAAGTAGTAAAGGAGACAATGTGGTGGCCTGACCAGGGATGGGTGGATCTCTGCTTTTGAGGAATTGGGTAGGAGGACAGGGGTGCAGAAAATGTAGTCAAGCTGTGCAAAACTGTCGTGTGGTTGAGAGTAAAATGTGTAAGCTTTAATACCTACATTGTGAGCTCTCCACGTGTCTACCAGTTGATGATTATTTAACGTGCACTTTAATGATCTGGAGAATGCTTTAGAGGATGGGACCACTCTGCTCCTGTCTAGTGCAGAATGTCCTGCTAAATTAAAATCACCCCCCACTATCAGATGTGGGGAGTGATATTTATCTAAGGTGTCAACAAATTTGAGTGTGCTTCATTAGAAGCATATAATGAAGCAAATTGTAACCAAACTCCCATTTATTGTACCTTTTAAAATCAAATATCATCCACCGAGTTCTTCACAAAAATTGCTACCCTGGACTTGGATATAAAAGTTGTACAGTAAAATTGACTGTACCTCTTGTCAAAGAACTTGGGGTGTTTGTCTGTAGAACAGTGGGTTTCTTGTAACAAAATTACATCAGTCCCCAATCTTTTGTAATGATGGAATGCTTTTTTTTGTTTTTGAGGTGAATTGATGCCATGGGCATTATGAGAAATCACCCTAAGCCCCATTCATTATGTAGTAGGTAATGCAAAGACTTAAAGGGTAATAGATGCCCACAATGCCCTTAAGGTATAGTATACCTTGCCACCTGTATAGATCATAATCAAGTGAGAAAATAACAATCTTAACTGTGAATTAACTATGGTTGACCTTCTTGAATAAGATAACATGTACAAAAAAAAAATATTAGAGGTTAGAAACCAATAACTTGAGAACAGGGGGTCAAACTTAGAAAAGTAGTTTGGGCTCCCCAAGTGAGTAATGGATGTTATAGACCAAGTTTATTCGTTTTAAGGCAAATCATAGTGGACCCAAAAATATAGGGTCAAAAGCACCAAAATCAGTGCTATCTGATCCTTGAGTAGACTCCAAAAGTGAGTTGGGGGTCGATCAAACGGAGGCGGAGAGATTCAGCATATCTTCTTTTCTTATTTTTTTTTATTGGAACAGCGTGCATTCTATTAAATGTATTATCCCTTTACTATTCTATTTCTAGTTCATGGGAAGACATAAATAATATTTTGTGACAAGCCAGTGAAAGAGAAATTAGTGTTTGGTAAAAAAAAAAAAAAAACAGAACAGTCCCACACCATCTACAACACAGTTAGGCACCTTCTGGTGATAGTCACAATAATGCGAGAAAGAAAAAAAAATGTTCATGATTCACTGCGATCATTATAAGACTTCCTTTTCATAAACTTTATGTCATAGCTGGTGTCATGGAGAGAATTTTTTTTTCTGCAACAGAAAGTACTTTAAAATCAAACTTGCTTGAAGTTTCTTCTATGGGAACACATTTCTTAAGGATTGTCTCATTCTTCTTTGGTCCCGTCTTGAGGAGGGGGTAGTTCAGATGGGTAATGATCGTGGCGTGGATAGAGGTCTTGAGTTTAATTCTGGGTCAAGTAATCCTAATTTGACAAGCAGATCTTTTCCTTCACGCTACGTTTAGGACTATGTATGTGGAGCCATTATGGGGTACTGTTAGTTTAAATGGAAATACCCATCTGTATCTTATATGAGCAGACTGCAGAATAAATGTAATTTCTTTCATTTTGTGTCTTGCGTGTGGCCTGTGAGATATCTGGGAATATTTGAATCTTCGTGCCATTTAACTCTATATTGTGTGAGTTTCCTGAGGCTCTTAAGATATTATCTTTTGTAATAAAATCCTTCATGCATAGTATGATATGTCATGGGGGCTTATCAGGTGGTGGTTTAGGACGAAGGTCTCTGTGAATCCTGTCACACATGAATGAAGATGGAGGATTCTCAGGGAGGAGAGATTGGAACAGTTTGGAAACAGCAGGCATCAGTTCTGTGACTGATTCTGGGATTCTATGGAGTCTTAAATTGTTCTGTTGTCTAAATTATCGACCTGAGATTGAAGGTAGGAGTAATCATCAGCTAAAAGCTCAAAATCCTTCCTTAGATTATTGTGTGCTAGGGATAATTTGTTGTGTTTAGTCTCTAATATGTCTGTGCGTCCTCCCAGGAAAGCTATCTCCTGCTTCAGTGTGCTGGTTGTTTTGTGCAGTTCAGATTAAATCTTATTAGCTAATTTGTCATAGATGGCAGACAGGTTAGCATCTAGAGTGAGTTGAGAAGGGTACTCATTTTCTTGCTGTGCTGTAGCTTTCTCTGGAGAGCCACACGAGGCAGTAGGTAATGCCTGAGGAGAGGAACAGGTGCCATCTTGAGACATCTTGTGCTTGTCCTTAGTGTGAAGTAGATAGTTAGGGAATGCTGAGAGTGGCAACCGTGCGCCTTTCTGCCTGACGGCATGCACAAGGGTTTCCTGCAGGGGTGCATATGAAAATCGGGTGTGTGGTTTGGTTTATAGCCCCACGGAATGTGCTTTAATCTCCGTGATTGGCAGAGCTGCTAAGGAGAGCTGCTGTCCTTCATCGCAGCGTTTCTTATATATAGTTCCTTAGAAGCCCTCTGGAAATCATGGTCCAAGGAACAGTTTCTACTGAATTTTATAGATTGGCTGTAGGGAATGCTTTTTAATAGAGGCCTCGGGTGTGCACTAGTGGCAGGTAAAACTGTGCTGCCAGCAGATGTCTTTCGATACTAAGAAGAATAGAGAAAGCCATAATCGTCAACAAAAATCTCTGAATCCAAAAAACAAATTCTGCACTGATTACACTCCATAGTAAATTTCAAGTTAAAATTATTGACAGCCAGGGGCGTGGCCAAGACCGGCATGTGAAAGGACGCACTTCTCACAGCTCCTGCCTGATCTGATCCGTTCTTTGATCCTTCCCCGGCATCCATGAGCCTGCTCTCTTCATCTCCCCAGCTGGCTACTGAGACCCTCCATCACCCAGACCCACCACCGGCCCTCTGCACACGGGGGAAGACCCGCCGAGGTCCGTTGGAGATGGCGGGACTGAACTCTCAAGATGGCGCCACCGCTGTAGCGGCCTAAGCACAGCGCAAGCCGCGAACGGCTGACAAACCCAGGGATGGCACCAGCAGAAAATCTCTGAAGCCACCGAGTAAGGAGCAGTACAAAGACATACTGTATTATACACAAAAACTGCAGGGCCCTGTGGATGATGATGCGGGGGGACAGCAAGCAGAGGGGAGGAGATTGAGCTGTCTACACAGGCAGACTGGAGCCATGACACAGACAGTACTTCTGGCCATTTTCTGGATGATGCTGCTCATCCTCCCCCCCTCGGATGATATATCAGAGACTCTGGAGCAGCCCACATTAGCTGACATTTTGAAAGCCGTTCATATGTGCACAGCTACAGTCACTGATATGAAGGAGCAGTTTGGGGGCCTGAGAGAAGAGATGTCTCTACTTAGACAAGACCTTCAAAAGGTTAGAGAAAGAGCAACTGCAGTTGAGAGCAGAGTCTGTGATATAGAGGAGAAGTTACCTCCGCTTGTGCGAGAAGCCTGGGCAGCACATCGCATGGCCCAAGACACATACAACAGAGCAGAGTACACTGAAAACCGTTTTGCACAGAAACAATGTCTGTATTGTTGGTCTCCCTGAGAAATCTGAGGGCAAGGACCCCACATCGTTTGTAAAGAACTGGCTGGTGGAGATTTTCGGCCATGAAGCTTTTTCCCCATTTTTTACTGTAGAGAGGGCCCACAGAGTGCCGGGACGTCCTCCTCCACAGAGAGCTCCTCCCAGGTCGATGTTGGCCAAACTACTACATTATCGCGACAGAGAGGCAGTGTTACGCTGTGCGCAAGAGCAAGAGTTACAGAGAAGCGTCTTTACCTTCTTTACCAGTGAGGTAAAGAAGTGCCTGAGGGCCTTGCAAATACCATACACCATGCTCTACCCAGCGAAACTGCAAGTGACAGCGGAGGGTCATGTACAATTTTTTGATTCAGCTAGAGAAGCAGCTGCCTGGCTGGACTACAACGAACAGGCCCTGCGCCATCACCGAGCGGACGCAGAAGGTGACTGACCCAGACAATGTATTGGTAACAAAATGCATGATTACATGTTTGGATCCCACACTCCTTTGGTTAAATTGCAGGCATTTTGACTTTGTTTTTGTTTCTGCACCTTTTTTATAACCCGTCATCATATCCGACTCTTTTTACGTTACCTATATGCCGGGCAACATTACATATCTCTCAAGTGAAAGGAAGTGAACTGTGACTTTTTCTTTAATTATCTTTTCTCAAGTTTTGTTTAATCTGAAATGAACGAACATTTAGTTGGCCTACCCTTAGGCCGGGTTGCAACAAGAAGATATGCCCTGTTGGCAAAGCCAATTTGGATGACTGTACTTTTCAGTTCTGCACGGACACTCACTAAAGTGAGAGTGTCATTACGAACATGGAATTACCCAATTACAGTTGCACTATTGTTCATTGGCACAGTTGTGCCCTGTTGTTGTTTACAGCATGATCTATCCTGCAGTCCAGGAAACTAATTCCATTGATCGCATGGAACCCTATTGCCACAGAAGTCCACCATCACTCCTTCAGCCAAGTTCCTAGTGACCTCTTTGCAGGGAGGTAGTTCAATAACCCCTCCCCGCTGCTGACTTTACCCTTGAAATGGCGGACTCATTAGTGATCTCCTGGAGCGTTAGGGGCATGAACTCCCCCCTTAAAAGCACTATGATTTTTTCATGTCTAAAAAAGTTTTATCCTGCTGTTATATGCTTACAGGAAACACATTTAACATCTGATACTAAAAGTTGCCTGAAATATGCATGGATTGGGTGGGCGTATCCTTCCACTCACACCTCCTTTTCCCGGGGTGTGAGTGTGGTGATACACAGGTCCTTGGATTATCAGGAATTTGAATCTAAAATAGACCAAGAGGGAAGGTTCGTGTTTTTGCATTGTCGCATTGGCATTCTGAAATATGTCTTAGCTTGTGTTTATATACCTCCCCCGTTTAATGCTCGGGTACTCCGGTTCCTTCTGGAATTATTGGAGGGAAAACCGGACCTCCCATTGCTGCTAGTGGGGGACTTCAATAGCTGGCTGGATCCGGACATGGACAAACACCTGGTCCCAAGCTCACCTGCTCCCCGCAGGGCAACTCCTCTGGCTAGATTGTTACAGGAGGTGGGTTGTTTAGATATATGGAGGCACCGAAACCCTATTGTTAAACAATTCTCTTGTTTCTTGAAAACACACAGGTCACTATCTAGGATAGACTTAGCAGTGGGAAACTTAGCTAAGCTCTCCTCGTTTTCAGACATTTCTTACAAACCTCGTTGTGTATCCGACCATTCCTATATGGTGATAAATCTCATTGTAACTCGATCTGCACTCCCAAAAGCACCCTGGAAATTTAACGCCTTTTGGCTGCAGCTATTCACTTCCCCTGAGGAAATAGAGGGGAGCATCCGGAAGTTTTTTACTTGTCAGCCGGACTCATTGTCCGTCCTAGCTGAGTGGGAGGCTTTTAAAACTCATCTTAGACGAATACTTAGTAATGAGGTTACCAAGGTTAAAAAACATTCTGAGGCACTGCGGGAAGCACTAGAATTACAGGTTCATTCTTTGGAGGCAAAATATGTGCAGGACCCCACCGACTCTGCTAGGGAGGTCTGGCAGTCAGCTCAATCGGCGTACGAGCACCTGCTGGCCTCTTCGGCGGACAAAAAGAGGTTTTTCTCTAAAACTGCCTTTTTTGAGGAGGGTGAGATGACAGGCCACCTCCTGGCTAGAATAGCTAACTCTGAACATAGGTCTCCAGTAATTGGAACCATAAGGAATTCTGAAGGGAGGCTGGTGCATTCCCCAGACCTAATACTGCAAACGCTGACAGATTTTTGTGAAACATTATACCGTTCGACTTCGAGGTATAGTTCTGGGGAGTTGTCCAGTTACCTGGATGAAATTGCTTTTCTGACTCTCTTAGTGTCCCAGAGAGAAGAATTAGACGCCCCTTTAACTTTGGAGGAGTTACAGGCAGCGGTGGCAGAGTTCCCTAACTGTAAAGCTCCAGGGGAAGATGGCATCCCCATGGAGATCTACAAAAATTACTCTGAGATACTACTACCCAAGTTACTGGAAGTTTTTAAGGCTGCAAGGGAGCATAATACCCTACCATCCTCTATGTCTAAGGCCCACATTGTGCCAATCCTAAAACCAGGCAAGGATCCAGTGGACCCGGCCTCGTACAGACCGATATCACTACTACAGTCCGATATAAAAATATTGACTAAGGATCTGGCTCTCAGGTTAAACAGGGCAATTGCCTCGATCATACATCCCGATCAGGCAGGATTTATGCACAACAAATCTACGGCAATAAACCTTAGAAGATTATTTCTTAACATGCAATCTCAGGCTAATAATAAGGGTAAGAGGGCTCTTCTGTCACTAGATGCTATAAAAGCCTTTGACAGGGTGGAGTGGTCACATCTATGAGAAGTAATGAGGCGATTCAGTTTCGGTGAAATGTACATTTCATGGGTGCGTCTACTGTATCATTGCCCTCAGGCTATAATTAGAGAGGCGGGCAGAATGTGGCTACCTTTTACTTTAGGCCGGGCACGCGGCAGGAGTGCCCTTTGTCCCCCCTGCTGTTTGCCCTGGCAATAGAACCACTGGCAATCCGGATTAGAGATCACAAGAATATCACCGGCTTCTGCTATGCAGATAGACAGGAGAAGGTGATGCTCTATGCTGACGATACCATGATTCTATTTGGTGATACAGATCAATCCCTGCGTAAAACGATGGACACAGTGGTTCTTTTGAGGAATTTTCAGGCCTAAAAATAAACTGGACCAAATCAGCCCTAATGCCGATAGATGACATACAACTACAAAATGAAGAGAGAGTGGATGATATACCTATAGCTACCTCCTTTAGATATCTGGGGATACAGGTATCCCCAAAAATCAGGGAATACAGCCAGCTCAATATTTCCCCGCTGTTGGTCAGATTTTGCTCGCGAGTTAAGACATGATAGGGGTGTAGAGGAGAGATTGATGATCTTTAACTCTGCATCTCCATGTTGTCTTTTGATGCTTGAAGGGCCAACGTCGGACTGGGTTGGTCCGGTTTTTTTACAAGAAAAAATCGGGGCTTTTTTGGGATCATTAGACAATGTGCTAATATGAAAGATTGAGGAAAGGTTGGGTTCACTTACCCTCCTGGTGGTAGTAGAAACCAAAAGAGAAGATAAAGTAAGTGACATAGTGCTCTGTGCAGAATTCAAATGCAGAATAGATGTGTTAGACAAAGTTTTAAGTGGACATGATAGGGGAGTAGAAGGTTGTGTAGTGATGGGTTTGGTATGGACCAAAGGTGGTGGTTGAGTGGTCATAGGCCCAAAGGTACGTCAAAGTGATTCCATGGAGGTGGTATTTAGTTCTCCCTTCCATTTCTTTGGTAACCTATCATGAGACAAGTCCTGCTGGGTGGTCGATTGAATAGAAGAGACAGAGGAAGCAGATGACACATGAGGAAAATCACTATCCATTGTAGGTGCTGTATAAGTTGATGGTCTGGTCATGGGTTTACTATATGTTGTTTGGTTCCACTTGTATCCATAGCCGTTATGGAGTGCGGATTTGTCTCTAAGGAGTTTACCCTCTTTGGCTTTGATAATGCCTACTGTAATGTCATAAACCAGATGTGACCAGAACTGTGTTACTGCGACAGAGTAAACCAGACATAAATAGGTGAAAGTAAGTTTATTAAGGTAAATGCATATACATGTGAACACACCACCAATACAGAGTGAACAAACCAAACAACCAAACAGTGATAATAAACCAACCAGCATATGTAGCAAAAGGGAGTACAAGAATCGTAGTCAAGCCAGGCCAGGGTCATAAACAGGAGATCAGTAGCTGGGATGGGAAACAAACAAGACAACAGAGGATGGATGGATCACAGGAGGGATGGGTCAGGTACAAGGCTCAGGGTCCAGGGTTCAGGTAACAGACAGGAAACAGGATCAACAGGTTCCAGCAATCAGGCTTCAGGTTCAGGAATCAGGTTTCAAGATCAGAGTAACAGGATGCAGGTCAGGGCTCAAGGACAATACCAGGGCAAGATGAATGTGTACTTGCCGGGTATTTATACTGCAGCTGCTAATTAAGGTCAGGTGACACCTGTCTGCAGAGGGGAATACCTGCCCCATACTGCCAGGATTCCTCCACTGGTGGATGCCAGTACTGCGGCCCAAAGGTGACAGAATACCAGCAGGAAAAAGCTCTTCTGACAGCTCCAAACTGCCTGGAGACACCTGCTGGTGGACTTCAGTACTGCACGCCAAATGATCGATATTACCAGCGGAGGAGACCTTTCCTGACATGTATATTCCTTGAGATATTCCGTAAATCCTTTTCTCTTTTAATAAAATTGGGAGAAGAAGCAATAAGAACATGGTCCTGATACTAAGCATTGATCTGGGCATCAAGATTATTAATCTCTGTATCATATTGCTTACACAAAATAGTGATCGTTTCTAATGAGCAAGTTGGAAGATTATGTTCCCATATTTGTTTCAAGGAATCATTGACCTTTCTTAATTTGGGAAACAATCTGGATTCTTAAACCCCAGGGAACAATGTTATTTTGAGAGTATTTTTCAAAGTAGCTTTTGTGCCAATAAATCCTCACTTTTTTCTCCAAAAGACTTTGTAATCTCATAAATGCTCTATCCATTTCAGCATCTGTGATATTGGATGGATTCTCAGATGACCGTATTTTGGCCATAAACCATCCCATGCCTCACCACAGAAATCCACCATATTGGGTAGATGTACACCGACAGATGATATACGCAAAACTTCAAAAATAAATTGAAAGTATGTAAAATTGTAAAATGTAAGTAATAAATACACAGCTAAGTGTATACTATTATCTTTTAAATATAACCAAATTCAACAGTTTCCAATGAAAGGTCACCCAAGCACGAAAAAATGGTGTATTGAAACATCTGTTCAAATGCCGTGAGGGGTGTGGGTTTAGTGACCTCATACGATCCAACACCTCATCCCTTATATTGGTAAAGTACAAAGAAGAGGAATTGGATAGGGATTATAGCGGTGCCTAATATATAGAAAATTACAGTATTTTACTCAAAAAATAAATATGTTGTGGGGATCTTTTATTCAGCAGGGACAGGGAATCAGGTCAGAGTTGATGGGAAGACGGATGGAGCCAAATGCAGGGCAATCTTAGAAGAAAATCTATTAGAGTCTGCAAAAGACTTGAGACTGGGGTGGAGCTTCACCTCCCAGGGTTCTATCGACCCTAAACATACAGCCAGAGCTACAATGGAATGGTTTAGATCAAAGCATATTTGTGTGTTAGAATGGCCCAGTCAAAGTCCAGACTTAAACCAAATTGAGAATCTGTGGCAAGACTTGAAAATTGCTGTTCACAGACGCTCTCCATGCAATCTGACAGAGCTTGAGCTATCTTGCAAAGAAGAATGGGCAAAAATTTGACTCTAGATGTGCAAAGCTGGTAGAGACATACCCAAAAATATTTGCAGCTGCAATTGTAGGAAAAGGTGGTACTACAAAGTATTGACTCAGGGGGGCTGAATACAAATGCACGCTAGACTTTTCACATATTTATTTGTAAAAAAAATGTGAAAACTATTTATCATTTTCCTTCCACTTCATAATTATGTGCCACTTTTTTTTCAAGGCACTGTATATATACATTATATATATATATTTATATAAATAAATCCCCTCTTCCACAGGAGTTATGAGAATATTGTCACCATTGGGAAATTTCTTCTCTATTCCTGTTCTTATTACTGGTGACATTGGTGATCAGGACAATTATAAAGTAAAATATTAAATCTCCCCAACAGACAGCAAGAAAAACCTGACATTGGTTATACCAGTTACCAACTCTAGCCTCTAATCCTCCTACCTGTACTGCCATCTGATCAAATCCTGGCCCAAGAAACACTTCACCTGCTGCAGCTGAGTCTCCTCTTTCCTCCCTGTTGGGGTATTTATAGCACGGGCATGTCCTGTAGAGGACCAGGCAGTTGCATGCCGCCCAACATGCCAGGACAAGATGGCGGCGTGCCGCCTCACTCAGTTAAGGAGGTGCCTCTTTGCCAAAATCCCAGGCAGGGATCCCCCACTGCATCTGCAGGCTAATGAATGCAAAGAGGACCTGAATGCAGACCCTAGGGAGCCTGATGCGGCCAGCTGGCAGCCATCCAACCCTGTATCTGCTTCCCATGTGAGTACATATCCTCATGACATTAATATGGAGCAGAATGTGCACCACAATGTTCCTGAACCTGAGCCCACACTTAGGGATATTTTGACCGCTGTAATTGCTTATAACTCCTTGATAGCTGATCTCACTGGGGAAGTCAAGGGGAAAAATGAAATATAATGAAATGAAAATGGAGATATCCTTGATGAAGCAAGATGTCCAAAAGTTTAGAAAATGCACGTCAGCATTAGAGGGTCACCTCAGTACTCTGGAAGCAGAGTGGCAGCCCTTGCAAAGGGGTGTCTGTTATGTGCAATCAATAGCCTCTACTAATGCAGCCAGGCTGGAGGATATGGAAAATCGCCTCTGTAGGAATAATGTAAAGGCAGTTGGTATCAATGAGAGCGCAGAGGGAAAGAACCCAGTGGTATTTATTGAGGCATGACTGGTGGAAACTTTTGGCTCAGAGTCATTTTCTCCCATGCTTGCCGTGAAAAGGACCCACAGGGTGCCTGTGAGACCGCCTCCAGCAGACACCTCAGCGAAACCCTTCATATTTCATCTCCTTAACTATCAAGACAGAGATTCTATCTTGTCTAAAGCCAGAACGACCGAAAAATCAGAGTGGGTAATGCAAAAGTCTCCCTGTTTCCTGACTTCTCTGCAGAAGTCCAAAAGCAACAAGCAAAATTCCTGTATGTCAAGAAAAGGCTTATGCCCTGTACACACGATAGGATTTTCTGATGGAAAATGTGTGATAAGACCTTGTTGTCATAAATTCTGATGTGTGTAGGCTCCATCACACATTTTCCATAGGAATTTCCATCACACAAAATTTGAGATCTCGTTCTCAAATTTACCGACAACAAAATCCGTTGTTGGAAATTCCGATCGTGTGTACACAATTCCAACGCACAAAGTGCCACGCATGCTTGGAATCAAGCAGAAGAGCAGCACTGGCTATTGAATTTCATTTTTCTCAGCTCCTCGTACGTGTTGTGCGTCACCACGTTCTTGACGTTTAGAATTTCCATTAAGAGTTCTGGGCATTTAATATTGTTATACCCAGCTAAGCTGATGATCATTGCCAATGGCAACACTCAGTTTTTTGACAAACCCACGGCAGCCATGAGTTGGCTGGGTAGAGAAGAGTGGCACTTGACACACCATCCACCATTGTGAGAATGTGATTCCTCCTTTTCTCCTACATGGGTGCTTAATAATCACATGCTCAATGATGGGGATTGTTGTGACTTTCCTGTCTTCCCTTTCATTATCTATTCTTTTCCCTTGGCTTTGTCCTGATGGAGACAATATAACTTAGCATTTGGTGATTTTGTTTGTTCAGATTCCAGCCAAAGAAACCAGATTTTGTGGAATTTCTTAGGACTACCCCTGACATCATATGTCAATTTATATAGTGGAATTGCCTGTTTAACTAAAGTAATCCAAAAGTTTACAATGGGAGAGGTCTGTGCATTGCTATACATTTCTTGGTGTAAAAAGGACTAAATACAAAAAAGAAATTTGAAACACTTCACAAATTTGCCTTTCATCCTTGCGCAGGGGCTAATCTACTTCGTAATCATCAAGCACAAACTTCTCATTTTTGGTGGTTCTATTCTCTTGCAGGTTTCTGAGTCAGCTATACATTCTGCATCATATTAGAGAGTGCTTTATGAGAATGTAAGGCCATCTGTCCAAAAGTTAACGTTCAATGGGAAATTATGATCTGAAGAAAATTAGCAAATCCACAAATCAGTAACTCAGAAAATAGAAGCATAAGGTTATTAACTGCCCTAGTCAAAGCCATTATTTGATTCCCATTGAGAGCTTGTATGTGGATTTTGAAACTGTAGTGCAGTCCATGCAAGAAAACCCACATACATCTTGAAACTGAAAGAATTTTGCTTGGAAAGTTATCAAAAAATTAAAGTCAATGTTAGACACTAGTGGACAGATACAGGCACTGTATATAAATTGCCAATAAGTATCAATTTCTGCTACAGGGAGCAATACCAGCTTTTGATGCCAAGGGTGTACTTTTTCTACAGTACACCATTGCATCTATTATTATTTTTGTTGAATAATGGATTGCATTTATCTATAGGCACTATTTTAATCTGTCTTCTTGTTCAAATGTGTTGAAAAAGTCAACAATTATCATGGGGTGTACTGGGGTGTACTTAGTTTGTTCACGTGACTGTATATACTGTGGGGGTTAACTCAATTGGGATCACCTTCCCTGGGAAAGGAGATTGTCCAAACGGCAGGTTTTCTTAAAATCTGACTTGTAGCCAGTATTGTTTTAAAAGGTTGTATAAAAATCAAATAAAAAAAACAGAAAATAAATCCTTGCCATCCAGGCACTAACTAAACTAACTAAACTTTCAGGTTCCTAACTCACAGGTGAAAGGCTTCTCCCAGTCACCCACAAAACAAAGATAAAGCAAACCTTTTCTTTCTCTCACAAACCAAAACTTCTCATCAGTAGCTCTCTCGGCTTTTGACTTCCTGAGTTCCAGGCCAAGAGCAATCATTTGCTCCAGTCCTGCTTCATTTATATCACCTGTTGGTGGACACAAGTGGACCGCAAAGTCTTGTCCCGAACCAACCCTGCCAAGGTGGCTGTTAAAACCCGAAACAGATTCCACCTTAGTTCTGTGCAAATGAATGCATGTGAGGTGAAACATAACATCCAGCAATCACCTTGCCTTTCATAATGTCACAATACATAAACATATACATTAGCCTTTGTGGATTTACAAGCCCCAGCATACCAAATCTTTCTGATAATAGTGAGTTAAAATCAACATTTCAAATGTCATGTCAGTATCCAAAGGAATGAAGAAACAATGCTGACATCACTTGTTTTGCTTAACCACTTCTGGACCGCCGTACGCCGATGTACGTCCAAACTTTGACAGTGGATATTGTTGTTATGGCAGCAGCTAGCTGTCATAACCCCGGTATCCCCGTTTTCGTGCGGCGGGCGGCTTTCTGATAAAAGTGGTCCCTGCGGCGGATTCACCGCGAGATCACTTTTATCGGTGGCAGGAGAGGGGCCCCCGGAGCCGTCGGTAGCGTCGGAGGTGATCGCATCCTACTCCGTGCTGTGCCTGGAGACGAGTGAGGCTAAGATGGCGCCCACTCGTCTCCATGACACTGCTGGGCGGAAGCGACGTCAAAACGTCACTTCCGCCCACGCCTCTTAAAGGTATATTTTTTTCTTTTTTTTTTTTTTTTAATTACTTTTTTTTTTTTATTGCATTTTAGTGTAAATATGAGATCTGAGGTCTTTTTGACCCCAGATCTCATATTTAAGAGGTCCTGTCATGCTTTTTTCTATGTAATGTAATGTAATGTAAATGTAAACATCCCTTGTAATAGGAATAAAAGTGACACAATTTTTTTTTTAAACAGTGTAAAAATAAATAAAATAATGTCAAATAAATGTTAAAAAACCCCCGTCCTGACAAGCTTGCACGCAGAAGCGAACGCATACGCGAGTAGCGCCCGCATAGGAAAACGGTGGTCAAACCACACATGTGAGGTATCGCCGTGACTGGTAGAGCGAGAGCAACAATTCTAGCTCTAGACCTTCTCTGTAACGCAAAACATGCAACCTGTAGAATTTTTTAAACGTCGCCTATGGAGATTTTTGAGGGTAAAAGTTTGACGCCATTCCACGAGCGGGCGCAATTTTGAATCGTGACATGTTGGGTATCAATTTACTTGGCGTAACATTATATTTCACAATATAAAAAAAAATTGGGCTAACTTTACTGTTGTCTTATTTTTTTATTCAAAAAAGTAAATTTTTTCCCAAAAAAGTGTGCTTATAAGGCCGCTGCGCAAATACGGTGCAAAAAAAGTAATGCACGACCTCCATTTTATTCTCTAGGGTGTTAGAAAAAAAACATATATAATGTTTGGGTGTTCTAAGTAATTTTCCAGCAAAGAAAACTGTTTTAAACATGTAAACACCTAAAATCCAAAACAAGGCTGGTCCTTATGTCCGAGATGAAGCTACGCTAACGGCAATAGCGAAACGCGTTGACGTCATCAACGCTGACACGCCGCGGGCGCTGGGCACTGTGCGTGTGTGGGACTATGTGATGAGACGTTATGACAGGTAGCGGCTGACAGCTGACGGCTCCGACCGGCTCTCTCCATTTACATCAACCTGGCACCTCCATTTACATCAACCTGGCGTATCCTCTCATCAACTCTCCTTTTCATAAAGAGGACAACACCACGATTGATCAACCCGGAGCGGACTTTTGAGGATGATTGATGCCATCAATGGTAAAGTCCCATATCTATATTTATTGGAGTAAAGTTTGATTAAGCTTTATATCCTTGTTCATTTGAGAATTTTTCTATAATTATGTTATAATCAGTGACTTCCACCATCATTTCTTCATCAATCAACATCTTTGATCCACCCATGATCCTACCCAGGATTTGGTCAACAACAATGTGGCTTTCTACTGCCTTCTAACCAATCACAGCTTTGAAGCTCATCGCCCAGTATTAACAACCACGTCGGCAGTAGTTAGCACCACCCACACCCCCTCTCCCACCACCTATCCCACCCATTCCCAAAGGATCCTTCCTGCTGCTGACAGGTATTTTTCGGCCAACAGTGTTTATTGATGTAATATCCACTGACCTTAATAGCCACACCAATTTGATTATTTCCTTACCTGTCCGCTACTGGCAGGATCCTTACAGCGTCCGGGCGCTTCCATCTGTTGTATGTTCATTGTTTTTTGTTTTGTGTATTTTGCAATTTTTGTGCATTTTTTGTTTGTTTTGTCAGGCCTATTAACCACCAAGTCGCAGCCACAAGGACCCTGTGGGTCCCACTGCACTTTATTGACGTACCATTTAATTTAGTGTGTTGCCCATTGTTTAATGTGTTTTAACTAATTAAATAAAGTGATATTTTTTTTAAAAATTCTGGCAACCCACCCATTTTGTGATTGATAATATGTAAGCGTTGCTAAGGTAACCCCTTACCCGGACACTAGCACCGGGTGCCCCCCTCTTTTTTTTCTGGTCCTTATGTGGTTTATAGTGTTCCACTCTACACTGGTTTTACATGATTTTGAACTTTTATATTCCTATATTCATTTTCGAGTAGGGCACTTAATTACTGTTTTGACTAACAAGCAGTACTCAAGCTTTATCTCTTTTGCTGCCAAAGTGTTTTTTGAATTTTTTACACACATAATAAAATGCACATTTTAGGTCTGGGGGTTTGTTAACTCCCCAACATTAAATAGTTTTGAAAAGTGCAGAACCTAGAGAATAAAATGTAGTTCCAATGTTTTTGGAACAACAACTAAGCCAGTAAGAGAATAGAATGGGTTAGAGGGGCATGGCTTGGGAGAAGACAAGCTGAATCCTAACTTGACATACATTTGCCTGGGCAATCTTCTGATGTGCGCTTCTGTTTTTCCCTTTTGAAAGATTGCCAAATTATTCTGTCACACACTCAGCGGTTGAAGGCAGTCTCCTGGGTCTTGTTGATGCCCTGGCTCCTAAGAGAGTGAGACGTACTTCTGTCCTGGCATGGAAGGCAATTATAAACAATGCCATTCCCTTATACAAGGCTACGTATGCTAGTAGAGGCAAACCAAACAAGTTTAAGAAGGTGTGGGATGGTTGGCTGAACAGTACATCCACGGTGTCTGATTAAAATTGTCATTTATGGTGGATTTGTAATACAATGCATAACATGTATGGAATTTGTCAGAGGATGGTGGGGGATTGAGTGAGGGCCTTTATATCATTCTAGAGATCTGGTGATTTATTTGATTACAAGAGTTAGTTCTATGCTCTGTGGAGCCTATACATGTCCTTTGGTGAAGTCAGATGTACTAATATTATATACAGTCGCACCTGTGAATAGTTTTACATGTTTAGTCTCAGGGTTAAACACTAGGTCCAGTGCTGAGGACTGTTTTGTTTGTGTGTAATATGTGGCCTATGTTAAGGCTGTCATATACTGTGTATTTTTTGTTTCTGTGTTGAAATTCTTAATGAACAGAATTTTACAAAAAAATTAAAAAAAATGATTCTGTCACAAAATACCATTGCAAACATTTATTAAACCCATAGTTTCAGTATAAAATACACTAAATTATATTTAGTACAAACAAAAGCAATATATTACACAGTTTTATTTGTAAAATATAAAACAGCATAAAATTTGGCACCCCCGTGAGATGGTGAAACACTTTGGTACACAAAAGTTTCCATAGGCAATGCTTAAAAAGAGTCATCAATTTAGAGTTATTTGTAAATGATGGCTCTAGAAGTATTGATTTCACTCCAGAATGTGCACCCACAGTATATCCAATATGTGTAATGCAATCAACGTTTTCATATGTAGACGCATGTGTCTACGTTCGTATGTGTACATTTTTTGTGCTTTTTTTCATTAACCTCTTTTACTATATCATAGGGAGCTGACAAGTTTTCTATTTGATAGCATTTTACTATAACAGGTTTGCTTTAGTGAGACATTAGAGGCCTATTAGACCTAAACGTCTCCACTGCCCTCCTGTGAAGCAAGTGGAGCATAAATAATGCTCCATTCCTTTCTTCTCTGGCCATGCCTGCTGGTAAAGGTGACAACTGAAACCAGAAGTGATGAAATCCTCTTCACTTCTGGATTCTTACAAGCTAAGGGATATCAGAAAATATTGAAACAAAGAAAGTGTTTCACCGCTCAGGTAGATCTAAATCCAGGTGTATAATTAGTGTGAATCCTTCAGAGGTGAAGAGTCCCAGGTGCTGGCTAAATGCAAGGTAGAACAACGCTTTGAACGGGAGAATCTGGATGCCGCACACCGGATGATGGTTTAAGTAAGCACTCAACCATGAGTGCGAAACGCGTCAGCTGAGTCTGTACATTCTGCCAGATTGTCTTGTATTTTTGATAATCCAATTTTTATAATAAAGGCATTTTTCAACTTCATCCGGTGTGCGGCATCCAGATTCTCCCGTTCAAAGCGATATCATAAAATAGCAACTTTTTTCCGCTCCTCTACTTGGTGACACCTTCCATGCTGGTCTTGGGCCCATGTGTGAGAAAGCAAAGAAAGATAGAAGGGGAGAACACAGGAAGCATCACTTAACCCTCTAAGCTGGTGTCCGGAGAGGACTCCAATGCATGGCTGTGTAGATGGCGTGTCCTCAGCATGTCCACCAGGAAGGCAAACGGAACCAGCGTGGAAGGCACGGATATGATGTCACAGACAGTGGGATCACATCTGGGGGAGCTGTTACAGTGGAAGAAGATGGGTTAGCAGGTTACAAGCTCGAAGCATCTACAGGCCTGGGGTGGCAGTGTCTTAGAGGTGCTATTTATATGATTTTCCTGTGGGACAGCAGATCCCAGCATGGACACTGGTTATAATTAGCCACACAGGGGAAGCACATAAAGCAATATAATAATATGTGTCATAATAGCGGAGGTTTACATGAGGGAACCAAGTTCAGTGAATGAAAACATTTTTGTATAAAATACTGGTTGTAAAACACATCAAACACATGCATTTGAGGAGTAAATACATTATATTATATACAAATACATTTTAAATAAGGGAAGTGTTCCTCAAGAAAATTTCAAAAAACTAATAATGATAAATTGTTATTTAAAACTTGACTCATATAAAAGGACAAGCCCTATACACAGGTGCTAGTACTCAACCACAGGCATAAAATATATATAAAATAGATAAAAAAATAAATGCAAAATATATACAAACTATGCCAGTGTGAGGGGGGCCTGGAAACTGGTAAAAGTTGATAAAAATTGATAATTGGGTGAGTGCGTCCACAAGGACAATCACAGGTACCTGTGTGCAGGTGGGGATGGTGGGTACTAGAGGATGCACATATATGTATGTACCCAGATATACACGCACGGGGTCACAGGTGTATATGTGTGCGTAATGTGTTAAGCATACCCAACCCAGACAAATCAATGTGACCTACACAAGTCCACGGCTCGCAGGGGTGCATAGCGACTATGACCGGGGCACGATCAAGAGGATTATGTACATATATTTACATATATACACATACGCATATGAATACACACATCACTTTCCTTTGAAATCTATTAGTCCATTTGTAAAGTTTACACAATTCCCGACTCCTTTAGAAGCTGGGAGTGTTTTTAAAGTCCCCATGCTGCTACTGACATTAGTATTATATCATTTTTAAAATATATAAAGCCAATCTTAAAAACTTTTGTGAATAATGTGGCCACTGCCCCTTTAAGTGAATCTCTCACTACAAATATGTATATAAATAAAGTAAGGCACTACTCTTATTTGTGCAAAAATGTACTCAATTCTGTACAAAACAAAAAATCTTATTTTTGATTTCTTTTTGATTTATGTGTGGTAATAAACTCACTCTGCAAAAAACTGTAAAAAAAGAATGTGCAATCAATATATCAAATGTTCTCCACAGTTATAGTGCATGTGCAATTGTGCACAAGAAATGTATTTTCAACAAAATGATTATATCACAGTGTCCATATAACTTTCAAAAAGTTATACACACAGGCTGATTGAGCTGATGCCAGTCGGGGCACAATTAAATGTAAGTGCAATAGACTAGTTGTGTTTTAATATTTGGATCTTAATAAACGTACTGTCTGATCAATCTATTATTTTTTTTGGGATCTATGCATACACATTGGATGTGAGAGAGGAGAACACATTGGATGGAGCAGTTATCCCATATGTTCCTGTTGGCATAAATACTAAGACTTTACTGGTCTTTATGGCCATGTGGATCTGGTGAGTGTAACCCCTAAACCACACGTGGTGAACCACATTGTGTTTGAGAGCTTCTACACAGTAGTATACAAGGCACGGTAGATGGGACTAATTGATTTATTGATTAACATAAGCACAGCACAGAAGATTTTTTTGGTTTTGTAGTTTTTGGCTTTTTGCTTTGTTTTTTTTTTGTTTTTTTTATTTATGGCTAAAAATGGACACTTTTTTGAAAGTTATATGGACACTGTGATATAATCATTTTGTTGGAAATACATTGCACATGTGAAATAACTGCGGAGAACATTTTATATATTGATTACACATTGTATTTTTACAGTTTTTTGTGGAGTGAGTTTATTACCACACACTTAAGATTTTTTGTTTTGCACAGAATTGAGTACATATTTGCACAAATAGGAGTAGCGCCTTACTTTATTTATTCACATAAGTATTATATCAGTGGCAATGAAAGAGTTAAAGCAAACCTTATTAACCCCCTGTAGCTGTAGGCCAATAAAGCTTCCAAACTGTTGGTAACATGATTTTTGCCAGATGTTGCAATGCAAGTATATAGTTAAGTATACAGAAATCAACCATCGTTTTGGCTAAACCTTATGCACAGATCATGCAGTTTTTAGAAAATGTTTCATAGAAGTATTCATTACCAGAAGTAATCAAAAATGCCATTAATTATATGTGCCCTATTGATTAGCATTGAAAATTGTTTTCACCCTTTATTAGGTAAGAAATGTCCTTCCAAATTCAATATAGTTTATTTACACAAGCCTCTTCCACTTATACGCTTCTTCTAACATCTTGCAGTATATTTAAGGGACTTTTTTTAAATAAACGAATGAAGCAAGTGGGTGTAAATCTAGTCAAAATGACCCATGTGGTTGTTGTGAGGCTTGGAGATGGATAGTTGGTCCTAGTAGGCATCTTGTTGGGGCAAATTAGGAACAGAAAATCGAAGTTGACACTGACCGGGAGTCCTTGTGAAGTCTTTAGTAAAGAGAATAGATGCTAGACACTGAGAAGGTATCTTTAGGATAAGTTCTGATTATAACTCCCCCTTGCTTTCTCTGTGCAGCAAGTAGTACTTGTCTATCTGCTGTAAAGGCTGCTGGTGACTTTGTAGTACAATACGGTCTATCTCCCTATCCGAGAGTAGATGCATTGATGCTTTGTTTTCAAGGCTTCTGAAGTAGCCCTGTCTTCATTTTGAAATGAAACCCGTATGCATAACGCAGTCCTCTTGAGGCTGTAAAAGATCCCAGTTTGTCAAAACTGACAAGAAGGCTGGGGTTTGTAGTTCCGGAGAAAAAAAAAACAGTTTAACCACTTCCTTTACTTAGGATGTACCCGTATGTCCTTGGACAGGAAGGATGATATCTCAGTCAATGCAACTTCAGCAATGATTGAGGTATCTTTTTTTAGGGCCAACGATTCCCTACAAAGTAAAAGTAAGCCGAGTGGCTATACAGCCCCCCCTTCACTGGGGTTTTTCTAGGCCCTCCCATCTCATCAGGGAGCCAGGTACAGTAACAATGCGACTAGCCACATCTGATGTCCAAGACAGAGTGAAAGGAACTGATATTGCTCCTTCCCCTCTGTGATGGCAGGATTTTGTCACTTCTGGTTTCAGTTTTAAACAAACCGTTACCAGCTTGTGAAAGCATCTCATCAAACTGATCTTGGTTTGATCAGATGCATTGGAGGGCAGAGGAGAGGTCTGGGGTCCAAAAGATCCCAGATATTTCAGTAAAGTGTACCTGTCACTGCCCATGGTATCACAAAGGATATTGTTCATCCAACCATGTGCAAGCAAAAATCCTGTTTTTATTTTGTTTTTAATTGGTTAGTCTTTAGAACGTGACACATTTACTAAGCTCTGGGGAAATGAGTGCAACTGCATTTGCAAAAATTTAGTCTGTTTGCCCCGTAGACTCTCGTGTACTGTAGGAGCTTGGTATTTGTATGTAATACCATTATACGTGCAACATGAAGAGCAGCCCACTGAATTACATTATATTTGGGATCCAGAACACTTCCAAAAGTACCACAAGCATCCAGGATGCTTTTTCTTGCAGCACCTGTGTTAGTGTAGTATTACATTTTATCCTTTATGTTTGCACTAAGCAAACAATCAAGCAGAACTGAAGAGCCTGCACATGTATAAAGAGTAAAGATACAATTCACAGATCAAATCATCTGTTCCCTTTTGTTATTTTCTATGTGTTTCATTGTATAGGTTAACTTCAGATTCTAATCAGCTTTCTAAGAGAATGGTTAAATGGCTGAGAATGGTGTGATTAATTGTTTATCATCTCTGTGCAAAGAACACAAGAAACACTACTACAGATACTTGTCACACAATAAAATATACAATAAAAGAATACTGATATGAGTTAAGTGCTGATTCATGTGAAAAAGCTGGTGTGACTCATAAAATGGTAACTGCTGTTATGATCTGTTTTCTCTCATTTTCAATACTTTTTAAGTGTATGGATTTTAAATGGTATAATATTTACAATAGTATTGTACTAAATGTATAGGTCAAATGACTTTGCCAGAGTCTGATCTACAGAAATGTAATATGGCAATAAAGATTCTTCACAAAATGTCCTCTACTAAAACTGTGTTACTATTTTAGCAAGAAACCTGGCTGAGTTTGGATATAGATAGATTGCTGCTCCCTCCGACAAAAAGTGTCAATGAAAGCCCTTCAAAAGAATGTTAAAAAATAAGAAAATGCTTGATAGTTCTGTCTTGTATAAAAATAGAGGCTGCTATTTTGTAGAGATGTTTATGCATGTCCAGATAAAGGCGTGTAACCCACTATTATATAACCTCAGCTTTTGCAGGTTTCACACATTGCATAGGCATGTGAACAGAGTGTGCACGGTGTGCCTGGGCACACCCTAATCACCTTGTGCACATTAGCATTATCACTCTGTGTGCAGGTGGGGACATGGGAAAGATCTTCCTCTCATCGGCTCTGCCAAAAAAGAAGCGCTTACGCACTCCTCTTTCACTGCTCCGGCAGGGAGTTCAATATGACGTGGCCATATATATGTAGTCACACACATATGCATGTGTGTTTAAGCTTTGGGGGCCAGACCCTAATGCAATATGCATCCTACTGACCTTTGCACACCGGGGTGCACACTCTAATGCAATAGGCATCCTATAGACCTCTGCATACCCATGGTTGAAGGGAAGAAAATTGCATTATCCATGGTTAGCCTAAGGCTGGATTTACACTTGTAAATTACTGTAATATGCAGGAATTGAATGTTGTATTGTTGATTATTGCATTGCATGTCAACACATAGGTATATGTGCATTGCAGTGTGGGAAAATGAGTGCAACTTGTAAAGTGCACAGTTTACTTGCCTTTAGTAAATCAATCTCTACGTCTTGTAGAGTTCTACACTGTAACAAAGAGTGCAGATTTTTTTTTTCTTAGTAATCATTGAGAACCAATTAAAAATGAATAGGCTGCCTTAGTGCAGCCTGTCTCAAAGCACAAAAAGACATGTTTAGCACATATGAAGTAAATGGACCCTAAGGCCTGATTCACACCTATGCATTTTTAGTACATTTTGCATTTTGCAGATTTGTACTACAGAACGTGTTCCATAGGAAACCATGTTAATTGGACTGTAATGCAAATCTGCAAAATGCAAAAAAGCACTAAATATGCATAGGTGTGAATCAGGCCTTAGGGGTCTATTTAAAAAAAAACATTTAAGTTGCAAATTTCTCGACATTCCTGCAAGCTTAATGAATAATACCTGTAATGTATGTACACAATATGTGTGTAATAAGAAAGAAAAAAAATATATTATTATCTATATTATTGGTTACCAACAGCTACCTGAGCGGATGTCTATGTCCTTGCCATGGGATTCATCCTTATTGCTTGGTTAAGCGTTTTCTGACTGCCCTGAGTAAGGGGGTCACTTGCATTCTGGCAAGCCTTTGGTGTGGACATTTCCTAAGTGTCACATCAGCTATCCCTGGATTTCTTTCCAATCTAACACAGAGTTTTACTTGGGACTTTTCCTTATTCACTGCACAATTTTGAGGTGTATATTTTAGTATATTCCACTGTGTGCTCCCTGGACTCTTTATGGACGTTATATATATGTATATTATTTTACTTTGCTATTAATAGATTGTCACTTATTAATTATGTTTAGACACATAATTTGATTGTATGCGCTGCACTTGTTTTAATGGTTTCAATATGTGTGCAATAGTCTCTATGGTATCTTTCGCTGGGCGAATGTAGCATTCCTAAACAGTTAATCCTAAGAGAAAATAGACTCAAAACAAAAAAAAGGGGAAATGTTCTGTGCTATGGACAAATTGTGAAAATGGCTATTAAGCTGCTGCCCTCACTGAAACTACCACCGAGGTAGAATCAGCAAATTATTCTTTAAGAGGAGTGGGTGTGGCGCTGCTTGTGGTGTGTATCCCTTTAAGTATATCTGCTAGGCAAAGTGTGATAGGTGAAGTGATTTAGCAATTCAATTGTGATGACACATATATAAATCAAAAACTTCTATGCATGACACACAATATAATATAATATATAAGTGGCTGTGCTGTGCTTACAATATTCCTTAGCATCCATGAAAAGTGTCTTGCGCTAAGTTACAATATAAAATCCATAAAGTGACATGTCACTAATAAGGTACTGCAATCATACATTTATTAGGAAGTTTTTGATTTATTTATGTGTCACCACAATTTAATTGCTAAATCACTTCACCTAGCACGCTAATTACAGGTCTACTTAAAGGGGTACACACTGAGGGGGCATGTCTGACTTTTGGTATGTGAGGAGCCTTTACTCAGAGCTCCGGACCACGCTGTGCTCATTTAATTATCCTGCTAAGCCCTAGGCTTGGAATTTTGCTACCCATCTATCAGACCTGACTTGGGAACACGTCGGGCACATGCACAGGATGAAATACGGCCCACGTCTGGATTCAATTCCCTTAGAGAGGCTCTTTCAATTCACCCACGAGGTGAGCCAAGATGGTGCCGAGTCGGCGGCAGCTCTCCATCTTCTGATGGCCGCCTGTGGACCGAGGGGGACAAGGACTGGTTGGAACCATCTGATCCTCTAGGGAATTCCCTGCCCTCTCCCTTGCAGGAACCAGGGGAGGGTGGCTCCGGTGCACAGGTAAGAGTCAACACTCGTGCAGATAATGGACACCATTAAGAGCTGCCACGCATCACTATACACACAGATTGACACCATAAGGGTGGATTTTGCTATACTAAAGGACAATGTGCACAAAATTGGACACAGGTCACCAATGCTGAACAGTGTATTAGCATGGTGGAGGATGATCTCAACCCACTGATGGTGCAGGTGTGGGCTGTGGCGGTGGACCACAAGTCCCAGGAGGCCAAGCTGGGTGATAATGAGGAACGGCTCTGATGGAATAACCCTAGTTTCCTGGGTTTACTAAAGGGATCGGAGGGTAAACGTCCTGAGGAGTTCCTGCTATCCTGGCTCAAGAAAACCTTTGGAAATTATAGCTTTTCCCACCTGCTTGCCATAGAACAGGCTCATAGAGTCCCCTTGAGGGCCCCCCTCTGGACAGATACCCTAGACCCATGCCCGCTTCTTTTATTTCAGGGATAAGGAAACGATTCTGCACAAGGCTCACACCATGCCTGAATTGATGTACAACAGTAATCGCATTACCATCTTTCCAGATTTTTCTGCAGCTATGCAGAAGCAATGTGCGGCCTTTCAAAGTGGGAATCCTACCAGGTTGAGAGTGGTGCACAAAGGTAAAACACAATTCTTCACTTCATCTAAAGAGGAGAACCACTGGATAGAATGGTTGAGTCCTGCATAATCTGCTCCTACTTTTTCATTGGGTTCACATGCCCACCTGTGACTTGGAGGGGCTCCTCCAGGCTGATGACTCCATGACGCCGGCTGTTTTGCTGTCAGGTAATATAGATTGTTCTTCAATCAACGCGATTCACTTGCTGCTCTGCTGAATACCACATACTCACCCTTGATCTTCCTGTCCAGCTGGACTAGGAAGAATACCCCCCTAAGGTGACTTTCTTTGTTTGGGTTGAAAGCCCGTGGAATGTTTGGGGCTACAGTTAGGGTGGGGGGATGGGTTTTGAGATCCTCTGTTTTGGATCACAGTTCTTTAATTTCTTTTCTCCAGTTTTTTATGATTTTTTCATCAAAAGGTTTTATGCACTTTATTCTAATGCCAACAGTTGCCTTACTGTATTCATATATGTTTCCCATTACTGCCCCTGGATGGGGGAAATTAGTTATATACCCTGCGTCCACTTAGGGAGCTCTCTACCATACCTCCACAAGAATTTGTATTATGCTCCAACAGTAAATATTTATTTGTATTAACCATGCAGACTCTTAATCTACTATCTTGGAATGTGAGAGGCCTCAATTCCAAGCTTAAGCGGGCCTTAGTCTTTGAATAAATACAAAAACCTAAACCACATATTATATTTCTGCAGGAATCTCATTTGGTTGGCTCTAAAACGTTAGCCCTTCATAGGGCATTTGTGGGCAGGACATTCCACTCCACGTACTCAAATTTTGCCAGAGGAGTATCTGTCCTAGTATATGGGCTGTCTTTAATGCAGGGCAAACGGGGCACCTCCCTTGGGCCCAATCTTTGTTGGCGAGCCCAAAGCATTGAGCCCATGCTACCCGCAAATTGGGGTCTCGATGACGGCTTTGCAGAGCGCACAGAGGACATGGGAGGCTGTATTTAACCAGCAGCTGATCCCGCCCCATGCAGCCTGTATGCTCGGAACAGAGCGGCTGTAGTGAGAGCAGTGATCAGAGTGGGAGCATCAGTGGAACTCCCGGCCCCACCCCCTCTATACTGGCTGGGGAATACAGAGGCGGGGCCGGGAGCTCCACTCATGCTCTAACCCCGCCCCATGCCTGTGTGCTCAGAGGGAGCAGTTGTAGTGAGAGCAGAGAGTGGAAGCCGGACCTCTGGCTGTATGCAGTTTGCTTGGATGGCCAAGTATTTCCCTTCACCCAAAAAACGCCTGACTGTTGAAACTCTGAGCTGTGTTATTAAACTGTAAAGCGGTCCATTTCTGAAAGTTCCCTGACCATCTCCTGTATAATGTCTGCAGTCTCAGATTGTCTCCTGTATAATTTCCGCAGTCTCTGATTGCAACCTGTAGCATGTCCGCAGTCTCTGATTGTCTCCTGTATAATTTCCGCAGTCTCTGATTGCAACCTGTAACATGTCCGCAGTCTCTGATTGTCTCCTGTAGTATGTTCGCAGTCTCTGATTGTCACCTGTAGCATTTCCGCAGTCTCTGATTGTCTCCTGTAGCATGTCCACAGTCTCTGATGCTTTCCTGCAGTATATTTGCAGTCTCTGACCCTCTCCTGTAGTATGTGTATTAATGTGCCGCTTTACTTACTCAATTATTTGGGATTGCTCCAGTGCTCAGTGAGTGGTAATGATGTGCATTAACCTGTAGCAACCAATCAGTGAACAGTAGTAATCTGCTATAATCTCTAGCAACCATTCAGTGAGTGGTACTGATGTGCTGTAACCCCTAGCAACCAATAAGTGAGCGCTAATAATATGCAGTAACCTCTGGCAACCAATCGGAAAGCAGAAATGATGTGTTGTAACCTCTAGCAACCAGCCAGTGAGTGGTAAGGATAGGCTGTAACTTCTGGCAGCCAATTGCAATGGCTGCGTGATCTGCTGCAGTAAACAGATTTTAAGTCCACCTGCTATTTTTTGTATGTCTCAGAATGGAGAGGGGGCCAAGAAAATGTTTGCCCAGGGCTCAAGCAATATCAAAGACGGCCCTGTTAGTATCCAAATCTCTACTATACACTTCCAAGACTGTCAAATTGGACCCTTTTGGTAGGTTTGTAGTCCTGATCCTTGTCATTAATAATCAACCGTATACATTTGTGGCGGTGTATATACCACCACCGTTTACTGTGGGGGTGTGCGAAATGTTGATGACAGGGGTGCTCCAGGTGGCGGAGGGGCCTATTATTCTGGCAGGGGACCTGAATGCTGTGCTGTTGCCAGAAATAGATAGGTATGGGATGGCTACCAGAGGCAGATCCCTATTGGAGACCTGTGTGAAGCCATATAATCTAGTAGAAGTATGGAGATGGAAAAACCCAGATATCAAAGCATACACCTGTTATTACTCCACAATTAATACCCTTTTTAGATTGGACATGTGCTTTGTGTCCAGGGAGCTGTTGCCAAGGGTTGACGGTATCCAATACCTTCCGCGGGCTATCTTGGACCACTCCCCCGGCTTCTCACCATTGATATGGAGAAACCGAAGGGGTTTGATTTATGGTGGCTGAGCCCCCTGTGGCTCAAAGAGGAGTGTTTCGAGAGGTCCATGGCTGCCTCCATAAATAATTTTTGGCCGGAACATAGAGGTGAAGTACCGATGGGGGGGGTTACCTGGGATGCATTTAAGGCCACACTCAGAGGCTCTATATCTGGAGATATTAAACAGTTCTGCTCAGACAGGGAATGGAAGGTCCGTGAATCAGAACAAATTGTCACGGAAGCTGAAGTGGAATTGGAGGGAGAGTGTTCTCCAATTAGACTTAGTACTAGTGGTAAAAACCCAGAAAAAGTTGCTGTATCAGTCACAATGTATCTTTGAATTTGGAGACAAAAACAACAGATTACTAGCCTATCTAGCCCATTCACAACAAGCACCGGCATCTATCCCATGTATTTATGATGCACAACAGAAACTTTGCACGTCACAGTCTGAAATTGCCAATGCTTTTGTTGCCTTTTATTCCGAGTTATGATCCTCCAGGGTAGATTATGGAGGGGAAGCAGTTTGTGACTACTTAGCCCCAATCTCACTCTTGTTACTGTCCAGGGAGGCGGCGGCAAAGTTGGATCTCACAATTACAGCAGATGAAATTGTGTCTGCTGTACGCTCACTTAACCCAAATAAGATATAAGATAATTCGGGTTAATAATAGACCCCAGGAATGGATAACTTTCCGGTTGAGTGGTACAACACCTATACTGAAAGTCTGGCACCTAAATTACTTGAGGTTTATAGGGACACCTTTGATCAAGTTATACTTCCTGAATATTTGAGAGAAGCACTCATTGTGTTGATTCCTAAGCCACACAAGGACCATGACCTTTACGAATCGTACAGACCGATATCCCTAATTAATATTGATACAAAAATATTAGCTAAACTTCTGGCCAAACAATTGAATAAAGTGATTGCTTCTGTTATTCATCCTGATCAGACAGGTTTTATACCTGCGAGGTCGACGGCCATAAACCTACATCGCCTCTTTACTATTGTTCAATCGGTAGGGCCTAATCCAGACACTTGGGTGGTAGTGCCATTGGACACCCATAAAGCGTTAGATTTTATTGAATGGCCATATTTAATAGCGGTCCTTGAGCGGCTCAGATTCAGTGCCAAATTTATAGCCTGAGTGCAACTACTGTATGCTAAACCAATGGCTCAGCTGATGGTTAATAATATCATTACGGATACCTTTGAAAAAGCTAGGGGCACTCGACAGGGGTGTCCACTGTCTCCCCTGTTATTTGCCCTTGCTATAGAACTGTTGGCGGCCCTCCTGAGAGAATATAAGGACATCAAGGGTTGCATGATCAATGCATTGGAGGAAAAAACATCCCTCTATGCTGATGACATGCTCCTATATCTGGCAGACGCAGAGTGTTCCCTGATCATTGCTCTAGATAGGATCTCCAGTTTGAGGAAGTATTCAGGATTCAAAGTGAACTAGAATAAGTCTATAGTTTTCCCCTTTAGCTCTGAGAATACTCTTAGGATGCCCCCAGATGTCCCACTGCAGGTGGTCTCTCGCTTTCGGTATTTGGAGGTTGAGATTCAGCTACCACTAAGCATTTACATACCTAATAAACTGTCTCCCTTCGCCGACAAATCTAAGGGAGAGCTTACAGACATGGAATAAGCTGCCTCTCAACCTCCTGGGATGAATTAACATGTTTAAAATTATTTATCTCCCCAGGTTTCTCTACCTGTTTTGGCATGCCCCAATTTATATCCCTAAGAAAATATTCACAGAAATTAATAAGATACTCTCTTCTTTTCTTTCAAATTTGTTTATTGGAGTTTACAGTCAAATACAGTAAGAACAAGACAAAAAAAATCACAAGCATAGATTCTTCATACAGATCTTAAAGAAAGTTATTAACAATAAGGTAAGGAACTGTCACATGTACTTATGACATTTAGAGGTATATCCCTTCTATCCTCACTGGTAGTAGCTGAATACAGTTACCCCATCACCCCTAGCGGCGGAGTCAATGGCGTATAATGCCCTGTGATTTTGCTTATAACTATGGCTATGTTTTCTCAAAAGGTTTTAATGTGAGGATAGTTCCACAACACATGGTACAAGTTCCCTACTTGGGTACATCCTCTCCAACATTTGTTTGAGTCCTAAAATATTTTTGACAACCTATAAAGTGTCATGTACCACGGGCAAATTTTTTGAAAGTTTTCCCAGTGGTCAACATAAGAGGACATACTGAAGCTCAAGTGTATGCCTCTTAACCATTGTTGCAGAGAAAATTCTTTCTCTAGGTCTTTTTTCCATTTGAGCATGTCAGGTGTTTTGGTTGTTAGTGTTGGACCCATCAAGGTGTTGTAAAAGAAGGAGATCCCCGAATTGATATGTTTGATAGACCTAGCAGGAATTCCCAAACAGGGTTTGGGATTTCTATGTATTCTTTTCATTTGGTAACCATATGAAAATGTCTAATTTGCATTGACCTATAAGCATCTATAGGTAGCTTGCTTTGTTGTAGGTTTTTTAGAAAGTTCATACCCCTTTTATGGCAATCTCTTGCATCAAAACCACTTATAAGCCATTTATATGTTTTAATCGGGATATCTAGTTTATGGGTGATTTCTGCATGTGCTGTACTGGTAGCTAGGGTGCATCAGGCTTTTAGAGTGGCTCCAATTATGGTATGAGGCGTCGTGCAGTCAATTGAGGGGGACATGAGGGATGCTGCCAATATCACTAGGAAGTCCTGGTGTTTCATAAAATTTTGTTCCATGTTGACCCATAGTTTGTCACCTGTCTTTTGGATCCAATGTTTAACTTGATCTAGCAAGGATGCATTATAGTAGCCCAGTAGATCCAGTAATCCTATCCCACCATTATTTTTCAGTAGTTGTAATGAGGATAGAGCAATCCTCCTACTTTTGCTTTGCCAAATGAATTCCCTCAAGAGGGAGTTGCATTTATTGAAGAAGGAGTTGGGGATATGGATAGAGAGTGTTCTAAACAATTATAATATCTGTGGGAGAACTTGCATTTTGAAGGTGGCTGATCTTCCTACCCAAGAAAGTTGAGTTTTCCCTATTTGCCTTAGGTCTTCAGTAGGGATGAGCCGAACACCCCCCGGTTCGGTTTGCACCAGAACATACTGAACAGGCAAAAAATTTGGCAGAACACACAAACACTGCTAAAGTCTATGCAAACATGAATAATCAAAAGTGCTAATTTTAAAGGCTTATATGCAAGTTATTGTCATAACAAGTGTTTGGGGGCCTGGGTCCTGCCCCAGGGGACATGGATCAATGCAATTTTGTTTTTTAAAAACGGCCATTTTTTTCGTGAGCAGAGATTTTTTTCATGCTTAAAGTGAAACAATAAAAATGAAATATTCCTTTAAATATTGTGCCTGGGGGGTATCTATAGTATGCCTGTAAAGTGGCGTATTTTTCCCGTGTTATAACAGTACCACAGCAAAATGACATTTCTAAAGGAAAAATTGTCATTTAAAACCGACAACCGAAATTGTCGGGTCTCGGCAATATAGATGAAACTCATTGAAAAAAAGAGCGTGGGATCCCTCCCAGTCCATTACCAGGCCCTTTGGGTCTGGTATGAATATTAAGGGGAACCCTGAACCAAAATTGTAAAAGAAAATTGCGTGGGGGTCCCCCTAAAATCAATACCAGGCCCTTCGGGTCTGATATGGAAATTAAGGGGAACCCTGCACCAATTGTTTTTAAAAATGGCGTAGGGGTCCCCCCAAAATCCTTAGCAGACCCTTCAGATCTGGTATGGATTTTAAGGAGAACCCTCTGCCAAAATAAAAAAAAAAATGGCAAAGGGGTCCCCCCAAAATCCATACCAGACCCTTATCTGAGCATGCAATCTGGCAGGCCAGAGGACAAGAGGGGGGACGAGAGTGTCCCCTCCTGAACCGTACCAGGCCACATGACCTCAACATGGGGAGGGTGCTTTGGGGTAGCCCCCCAAAGCACCTTGTCCACATGTTGATGGGGACAAGGGCCTCATCCCCACAACCCTTGCCTGGTGGTTGTGGGGGTCTGTGGGCGGGGGGCTTATCAGAACCTGGAAGCCCCCTTTAACAAGTGGACCCCCAGATCCTGGCCCCCGGTGTGAAATGGTAACGGGGTACAAATGTACCCCTACCATTTCACAAAAAAAGTGTCAAAATGTTAAAAACAACAAGACAGAGCTTGTGGACAATTCCTCTATTAAACAATAAAAAAATAAAAATCTTCCACGATGTCTATTCATCTTCTTATATCGCTCTGCAGACGGACCGAGAAAAAAAAATCCACCACCAATTCTCCTTCATGGGAGGCTCCCACTGCGTGACGCTTCTTCGCTGATGATAGTTCTAAGGGCGGGGCCATTCGGTGATGTCCTGAGTGACCCCGCCCCCTCTGACGCCACAGGGACTTTCCTATGGCTTCCCCGTGGCATCAGAGGGGGCAGGGTCACCCACTTACGTACCCGGATGACCCCGCCCTCAGTTATATAAGAACTGTCATCAGCAAAGAAGCATCACACGGCGGGATCTTCCCATAGAGGAGGATCGTGGCGGATATTTTTTCTTTTTCGGTCCGTCGGCAGAGCAATATAAGAAGATGAATGGACATTGTGGGACATTTTTATTTTTTTATTTTTTTATAAAGGACTTGTCCCTAAGCTGTGTCTTGTAATTTTTAAGATTTTGACACTTTTTTGTGAAATGATAGGGGTACATTTGTACCCCGTTATCATTTCACACAGGGGGAGGGCTGGAATCTGAGGGCCCCCTTGTTAAAGGGGGCTTCCAGATTCTGATAAGCCCCCCCATCTCCAGACACCCACAACCACCGGGCAAGGGTTTTGGGGATGAGGCCCTTGTCCCCATCAACATGGGGACAAGGTGCTTTGGGGGGCTACCCCAAAGCACCCTCCCAATGTTGAGGGCATGTGGCCTGGTATGGTTCAGGAGGGGGGGCGCTCTCTCGTCCCCCTCTTTCCCTGTAACCTGCCACGTTGCGTGTTCGGATAAGGGTCTGGTATGGATTTTGGGGGGACCCCTACTCCATTTTTTTTTATTTTGGTGCAGGGTTCCCCTTAAAATCCATATCAGACCCGAAGTGCCAGGTATGGATTTGAGGGGGCCCTCACGCAATTTTTGTTTTTAATTTTGGTTTGGGGTTCCCCTTAATATGCATACCAGACCCAAAGGGCCTGGTAATGGACTGGGGGGATCCCATGTTCTTTTTTTCAATGAGTTTTATCTATATTGCCGAGACCCGACAATTTATTACAGCCGCGATTAGTTTTAAATGACAATTTTTCCTTTAGAAATGTCATTTTGCTGTGGTACTGTTCTAAACACGGGAAAAATGCGCCACTTTACAGGCATACTATAGACATCCCCCAGGCATAATATTTAAAGGAATATTTCATTTTTATTATTTCACTTTAAGCATTAAAAAAATCACTGCTCCCGAAAAAACTGATGTTTTTAAAACATTTTTGTGCATTGATACATGTCCCCTGGGGTAGGACCCGGGTCCCCAAACACTTTTTATGACAATAACTTGCATATTAGCCTTTAAAATTAGCAGTTTGATTTTTCATGTTAGTGTCCCATAGACTTTAACGGTGTTCCGGCGGCTTTCGAACTTGCCCCAAACACCGCATATTGTTCAGATTTTGCAGAATGTCTGAACAACCAAAGTTTGGCCCCCAAACGGGCCGAACCATTCGCCCATCCCTAGTCTTCAGTGATGTTAGTCAGTAGGGAGGGAAAATTAGCCTCGTAGAGTGAGTTAGCTGGATAAGAAAGTTGGATGCCTAAATATGCTATAGATTTGGATCCCCGTTTATATGGAAATTAGTTTTTCAGTAAATTGATTTGTTCTTGGGGTAGTCCCATGGCAAGAATCTGACATTTATTGGAGTTAACCTTAGAGTAAGAGACTCTCCCAAATTCTCCTATCAAATGTTGAATTCTGTGTAG
This sequence comes from Lithobates clamitans, assembly GCA_037952925.1. Classification (NCBI taxonomy): domain Eukaryota; kingdom Metazoa; phylum Chordata; class Amphibia; order Anura; family Ranidae; genus Lithobates; species Lithobates clamitans. Next base: position 235,391 of record JBBGZY010001182.1, read on the forward strand.
GGAGTTATAGGGCTTAGATAGAGATAGAATGATGTCGTCTGCGAACAGACCTATTTTATGTTCAGCTTGCCCCACCATTAATCCCTGGATAAGGGGATCAGACCTGATGGCTTCAGCAAAGGGTCCTATAGCCAGGGAGAATATGATAGGGGATAGGGGGCAGCCCTGTCTCATGCCATTCGAAAGGTTGAACGACCCAGACAGGACGCTATCAATATATACCCTCACCGAGGGGTTTTGCTATAGAGACATAATGGCAGTGTGCATTGTCCCAGACACCCCAAATTTAGTCAGTACTTGTGAGAGATATTCCCAATGGACTCTGTCGAATGCCTTCTCAGCATCCAAAGCAAGGAGCAGAGAAGGCACTCGACAGGCCTCAGCGTGATGTATTAGGTTGATCATCCTCCTTGTACAAAACTAAACTGTTCTGGCCCTAAAAGGAGTGTTGTTAATCCTATAAGTCTGTTTGCTAGCAGTTTGAAGTATATTTTTAAATCCGAGTTTAGAAGCGATATTGGTCTGAAGTTTTGAGGATGGGTAGGCTCCGTTCCAGGTTTAGGCAGGGCCACAATAACTGCTTTTAGCATTTCTTTTGGAAAATGTCCTGTTAAGACTGCTTGATTGTAGAGGTTAACCAAGTAAGGGCCTAGGACTGGATTAAGGGCCTTGTAATACTCCGAGGATAGTCTGTCCATTCCCGGAGATTTACCCAAAGGGAGGGAGGCAATAACATCTAGAATTTCTTTTAATTCTATAGGGCGATTTAGAAGGTTTATAGAGGTTTCGTCTAGCACTGATAGGTTTAGTTTGCTTAGAAAAGTAGAGATTACTTCTGTATTGGGTTAAGGGGTGGTAGTATCCTCCTTTAGGTTATACAGTGAGTCATAATATTCCCTGAATATTTGGGCTATCTCAGAGGGGTCAAGGACTTTTTTGTTTGTTTTACGATCATGAAGTTGGGTATTTTTTTCCCTGGCTTTTTTTGCTTTTTTTTGCTTTTTTTTTTTTTTGAGTAGTAGTGCCATTCTTTTCCCCGCTTTGTTATGTTGTGAATAAGACATTAGTTTAAGACCCTTGATATATTTATCATGTTCGGATATTAAAACTGTTCTAAGTTCCTCTCTGAGGAGTGTGAGCTTGGACAGCAGGGTACTATGGGGTGACTTTTTGTGCAGGGTTTCGAGTAAGTCTATTACAGCAAGGAGGGTGGAGATCTGAAAGTTTCTCTTTTTCCTCTCTCTGGAGGCCATCTGGATCAGCAACCCCCCCCCCCCCCCAGTGAAAGCCTTATGGGTACACCAAAGGTTGAATACACTGCTGGAGGACTCCAAATTAAAGAGAAAGAACTCCTCCAACTTTGTCTTCATCTCTTCTACATATGTAGGATGTGACAGGATAAACATATTGTTCCGCCATAATGGCACATTTTAACCTGTACGGCTCTCTGAGATTTTCTTGTAGTAAGTGTTGTTTGAGTCCTGCTTTCTTTGTGGGATTCTTGGAGGTAGTGTTCATTTCCGGGTCCACCGGGATGTTGAAGTCCCCACAAATTAACAATTGGCCTTTCTGAATAGAGCAAGCTTTTGCTAAAGTCCTCTTAAGAAACCGTACTTGATGCCTGTTAGAAGCGTAAATATTCATGATTGTATAATGGACTCTGTTTAGTACTGCAACTAGAATTGCATATCTACCTTCCGTATCCATCACTGAAGTATGCAATTGAAATGACATTGAATCTTGTAGGGCTTTCATCTTTTTTTCCCTAAAATTAGCTTGGTAGACATATGGGAAGTGTTTAAGGGTGCACTTGGGAGGTTTTGTAACCAGGAAGTAAGATTTTTGCACACATAGCACATCACAATGTTGGTGTTCTGCTTCTTTCCATAGCTCCCTATGCAAATGAAATCTTTATCCTCAAGGTTTACATGTTGCTGATTAATGAAAAGGTAAACGTGTAAAATGTGGTAACCAGAACAAAAACACATGAAATAAAGGAAGACAAACAGGGTTCTTGCATGGTGGTAGGCCCTTTTTTGCCTCTGAATGATAACTTGTTGGGTACAGATGAATCCTGCACACAGATCCAATGGGGGAAATGGAATATAACCAAACAGGATCTTAGTATGCTCTATGTTAATTCCTTTGTAGGTGCCGAGCCGTAACCTTGTAGGAATGTAGGATTGGGGTGCAACTTTGAGCTGAAAGGTTCAGGTGTTCGTCGGCAGGTCTGAAATATCATCTTCATCTTGAGGGAGGAGTCCCCAGGATCTCATCAATTCCAGACCTTCATCCAGGGTGGATACAATCAAAGTTTTGTTGTTTCTTTCAATGGAGACCTTAGTCAGGAATTTCCATTTATAGAGAATATTGTTATTTCTCAGAATCTTGGTAATGGTGATGAGATTTTTGCGGGCCTGAATGGTTGCCTGTGAGAGGTCTATATATAGCGAGATGCCAGAATATGGTGGTGCATAAGTTGGTCCTTAACGTGGAAGTAGTGGATTTTAGCTATCACATCCCTTAGTACACATTCTCAATAGGACAGCTTTGGGAGGCTGTGAGCCCTGTGTATCGCTAATTCATGAGTTTTTGTCATTGGCAGCAGTTTAGCTATCATTTTTTGCAGATATGGACAGAGTTCTGCCGGGGGGGTCGTTTTTGGGATGCCTCTGAATTTTACATTGTTCGGGCAGGAATGGTCCTCAATGTCCGCCATTTTGATTTTTAGATTGCGGATTTCGTCAGCTAGGTCATCATGGGTGTCTACCACTTTGTTATGTGCTAGCGTGTAGTCGCTCAGTTTATTTTCAATATAGTCAACTCTATCTCCTATGGCTGCAATCTCTTTATTCGTTTGTTTCATAAAGTTTGACATGTCATGTTGTAATGCTCCGCGTAGTGTGATAAGCATGTCTTTTAGGGCAGAGTCTAGTATAGGCTGGCCCACTGTAGGGAAAGCATCCAGCTTCTCACTGAAACCATTCATCTCAGTGAGGCTGAGTCAGGGGAAGAATCACTCACTGTGTCACCGTCGGCCGTCAGTTTCCTCCTCTGCTTCACAGGGGTGTTGAATGTGGAGGCAGGAGAGCGATCTCCACTATCCTGAACTGTGTACTCAGACTGTAGTGTTGTTTTCTTGCTGGAAGCAGCCACTCCTGCTCTTCTCTGTGAGAATCCAGCGGTGCTGGTGCCATCTTATGAGGTCCACGGCTCCGTAACTTTGTAAAAGTCTGTGACTTTTCTCTTTACCCGCATACCGCTTAGACCTCTCTGGCTCTGCATCCCTTGCTGGGTATTATTTAGGGGTGCCAAATACTGCTGTGTGTTGCCTGTCAGAACCTGTGGAGCTGGAGCTGAATCACAATGCGGCCATCTCCTCAGGTTGCCGGCCATGCCCCTTCTACTCTCTTCTTTTCTTTGGGGCCCTAAACCAGCAAGAGTGTCCTTGGATACATTATTTTTACCGGTATGAGCATGAGGTCTGACATTACCAAACCTGCAATGTTATTATCTAGCATCCCAGTTAACGCATGCCCATTGGTGGGGCTTTCCAAAAATGGACATTGCCTCAGTGGCCCCTCAGGCAGCCCAGGTCCACTCATACGAGGCGTTGATTAATATGTTATATAGAAATGGTCCATATCCTGATCAGGGATTTTGAAACTTTCCTACAGAATATTCCATATGTGTAACACTAGAGTAGGGGGCACCAGCCTAACCACCTCCCCGAATGCCCCTTTTTGGCACAACCCTCAGCTCAGCAAACTTTACAAGATCCAAGATGGAGTATGTTGGACAAACTACAAAGTCAAATATGTCCATCAACTATTTAGGGACAGGACTTTTAGATATATCACAGACTTAAAGAACGAATATAAGATTTCAAATGCGTTCTTCTTCCGCTACCTTCAGCTGCGTCATGCAGCCACAGATCAGTTCGGTAGGGGGGAGGTGATGCTTTCCCCATCCAGTATGGAAAATGAATATCTTAAGAGGATCATTCAAAACAAATGTCTTAAATATTATTTCACCTTGCTGACATCCTCTTCTCCTAGGATGGAGAGGGTGGCTGCACAATGGAAGGCTGATATACCATCCCTTATGGAAGAGTCCTGGTCTGAAGGCCTGGAATCACTGCTGCCCTCGTTGATCTCAGCTAGGGACAACTTGTTACAGTTTAACTACTTACCAGGAATATATTATTAACTAATGTAAAAAAGTTGCGCTAAATTGAATGTTTCCCTATAAGAAATAATATAAACCAATGAACATGCAAAAATCAAGGACACATCCAGATCAGGAGTGCACCCTAAGCTCCTTCAGGTGATAGGTACATAAATAAATGGTGAAATCAACACTATAGCATCAATTGAAATCAATCATGTACAAATCGATTATAATAATAAACACTATTTATTATAAATAAATAAATAGTGTCCATATGAAGGAGCTGGAGTAGGAAGAGATATGCCAATAAAGCATTGGCCTTAGATGGAGGAACCTGATCCCTCCATCTCTGCAAAACTAGGTGGAACTTATTAACAAAGCATTGCCAATATACAAATTGACCTACACTGCTAGAGGTTGCCCTAAGAAGTTGTCCACGAAAGAAACACAAAGCTTGGTTAACAATATTGCAGTAGTTTTACTTTATTGATAGGATGCTGTAGACATGATGCACATATTCTGATCATATGCTACAAGGTTATGACTGATTGTTGTTAATGTTATACTACATGTGAATAAGCACTGAGTAATGTAATTGTACACCATTTAAAAAAAAATCTGAATAAAATTTACCCTTTAAAAAAAAAGGATACACACCAAAAGCAGCGCCACACCCACTCCTCTTAAAGAATTTGAGAAAATAGCCTAACACTGTCAGCTGACCAGCAGGGGGAATAATATGAGGGAGACCTCTGCACTTTGTACAGTCTAAAAAGATTCCTGTGCATATGAGCATGCCCCGTCCTTCCTACAAAACACATGCCCTCAACATGGGAGGTACCTTAGATGGGAGAATGTCCCTATATTGATGAGGACAAGCCCCTCTTCTCCACGATTCTTATTGAAATCTGGAAGCCCCCCACCATACATCAGTGAGTAAGGGGTACATAATTCTTCAATTAAAAAGTCCCACAATTTAAATTCACCACCAATCGAGTTGTGCCAACTCACTGAACAATGACTGGTCAATGACAGTAATTTATTTACTATTGGCTTTTTTTGTGAATGAATAGGGGAACCATTTACCCTTTACTCATTCATGCTTGGGTGGAGGTATGATAAGTCCCCCACCCACAAACTCCACCAACTACCAGGCCAGAGTTGTGGGGAAGGGACCCTTGTTCTCATTAATATGTGGGCAAAGTGCTTTACTAGGATATTTCCCTTGGCAAGGTACCCCCCATGTTGAGGGCATGTGGTCTGGTATGATTCAGGGAGGAGGGCCTGCATGCTTGTTTCCCTCTTTACTGGCCATCCAGGCTGCATACTTGTATAAGAGTCTGGCATGGATATGGGGAACTCGTGTAGTTTTTTTTTTTGGTGGGGTATGCCTTTTTTTACTCTATTCCTGCTGCTTGTTTAAAACCAACTGCCAGTCAGGAATACATGGTAGAAGTCTCCCTACATGTTCTGGGTCCATAACCTAGAAAGTACTAAAGCAATTGGATAAGCTTGATAACCGAGAAGCTAGTATTTCCAAAATGAGAGGTCAGCAATGGTTGTCTCAGTACTCCTTCAGTGGGGATTTCCTTTAGGCCCCATTTATGCCTATCCATTCCATTGTGATGTCTTACCACATGCAGATATGGTGCAGTATGTTGCTAGCTAATGTGCATTGCCTTAAGGCAGGCTATTAATTAGTATTAGCTGCCAACTCAAGCAACAGAGCAACAGAGGGAACAGCAACTGCTGTACATGTGTATTGGGGTGTCAATTAAATGAATATCACTGCATAGAGTGCATACTGTAATACCTAGGTATGAACCCAGGTTCACACTAGTGCAATTATAGATGCAACTTCACTCAGGCAGAATCATATAAACTTACATAGAAATCACATTATTTTCAATGGTGCCCATTGGTGCGGTTGCAGAGTGACCCCATAGACTCCAGTAGAAATGCATAGACATGTGCAATTTGTTTTGTTCCGAGTTTGTTTTTTAATGAATTTCGACAAATTTGTTTACTCAGAAATATCTGAATTTCCAAATTTTTGAATTTTTCCGAATATTTGGAAATTTGAAGAATCAAAAATTAAAAATTTCGAAAATTCAAAGTTTCGAAACTTCGGAAACTCGGAATTTGAAAAACTGAAAATCCAAAAATTCGAAAATGGGAAAATAAGAATGAAATTCTGAAAATTCTAAAGAACAAAAATGGGAAAATAAGAATGAAAATCCAAAAACCCGAAAATTCGATACAATTTGGCTGTTAGTGAACGTAACATAGTTACATAGTTACATAGTTACATAGTAGGTGAGGTTGAAAAAAGACACAAGTCCATCAAGTCCAACCTATGTGTGTGATTATGTGTCAGTATTACATTACATATCCCTGTATATTGCGGTCATTCAAGTGATTATCTAATAGTTTCTTGAAGCTATCAATGCTCCCCGCTGAGACCACTGCCTGTGGAAGGGAATTCCACATCCTTGCCGCTCTTACAGTAAAGAACCCTCTAGGTAGTTTAAGGTTAAACCTCTTTTCTTGTAATTGTAATGAGTGGCCACGAGTCTTATTAAACTCTCTTCTGCGAAAAAGTTTTATCCCTATTGTGGGGTCACCAGTACAGTATTTGTAAATTGAAATCATATCCCCTCTCAAGCGTCTCTTCTCCAGAGAGAATAAGTTCAGTGCTCGCAACCTTTCCTCATAACTAAGATCCTCCAGACCCTTTATTAGCTTTGTTGCCCTTCTTTGTACTCGCTTCATTTCCAGTACGTCCCTCCTGAGGACTGGTGCCCAGAACTGGACAGCATACTCCAGGTGCGGCCGCACCAGAGTCTTTTAGAGCGGGAGAATTATCGTTTTATCTCTGCAGTTGATCCCCCTTTTAATGCATGCCAATATTCTGTTTGCTTTATTAGCAGCAGCTTGGCATTGCATGCCATTGCTGAGCCTATCATCCACTAGGACCCCCAGGTCCTTTTCCATCCTAGATTCCCCCAGAGGTTCTCCCCCCAGTGTATAGATTGCATTCATATTTTTGCCACCCAAATGCATTATTTTACATTTTTCTACATTGAACCTCAGAGACCTGGGAATTTCAGAGACCTGGTTCAACAGCTCTCATGATTGGCTGGCAAACATTCAAGGGTATACCCTATACCGCAAGGATAGAGAGGGTAAAAAAGGGGGAGGGGTATGCCTATATATCAAGAATAATGTACAAGTGAATGTGAGAGATGACATCACTGAGGGGGCTAGGGAGGAGGTGGAATCTTTATGGGTAGAGCTCCAAAGGGATGAAGCTAAGGGGAAAATAATACTGGGAGTATGCTATAGGCCCCTTAACCTGAGGGAGGAAGTGGAGACGGATCTCCTATCACAAATTGGATTAGCAGCAAGGATGGGAAGTGTTATCATAATGGGGGATTTTAATTATCCAGACATAGACTGGGCGAAGGGAACCACGCATTCATTTAAGGCTCGCCAGTTCCTTAGTGTCTTGCAGGAATTTTATGGGTCAGATGGTAGACGCACCAACTAGAAATAAAACATTACTAGATCTACTGATTACCAACAATACAGACCTGATAACAGATGTGGAAATACGGGGCAATTTAGGTAACAGCGATCACAGATCAATTAGTTTCAGTATAAAGCACACAAATAGGAAACATGAAGGGAACACAAAGACACTGAATTTCAAAAGAGCCAACTTCCCTAAACTACAAACCTTGCTAAAAGGCATAAATTGGGATAAAATATTAGGAACAAAGAATACAGAGGAGAGATGGGTTTGCTTTAAGAGCATATTAAATAAGGGCATTAGCCAATGTATCCCATTGGGTAATAAATTTAAAAGAGCGAACAAACATCCTGGATGGCTTAACTCCAATGTAAAAATGCATATAAAAGCAAAGGAGAAGGCCTTCAAAAAATACAAGGTTGAGGGATCATCCTCAGCATTCAGAATTTATAAAGAATGCAATAAGAAATGTAAGGGTGCAATTAGGATGGCTAAGATAGAACATGACAGACACATAGTGGAGGAGAGCAAAAAAAAATCCCAAGAAATTCTTTAAGTATGTAAACAGTAAAAAAGGGAGGACAGACCATATTGGCCCCATAAAGAATGAGGAAGGATATCTGGTTACAAAGGATGGGGAGATGGCAAAGGTATTGAATTTATGGCAAAGGTATTGAATTTATTCTTCTCCTCAGTCTTCACGAGTGAATCGGGGGGCTTCAGTAACCAAAACTGCAGTGTTTATCCTCATGACACAACACAGGAAGCACCTACATGGTTAACAGAGGACGGAATTAAAATTAGACTTGAGAAACTTAACATTAATAAATCACCGGGACCAGATGGCTTGCATTCCGAGGGTACTTAGGGAACTCAGTCAGGTGATTGCCAGACCGTTGTTCCTAATTTTTACAGACAGTCTATTGACTGGAATGGTACCAGCTGATTGGAGAAAAGCCAATGTAGCACCAATATTTAAAAAGGGCCCACAAAACATCCCTGGGAACTACTGACCAGTTAGCCTAACATCAATAGTATGTAAACTCTTGGAGGGGATGATAAGGGACTATATACAAGATTTTAGTAATAAGAATGATTTTATTAGCAGTAATCAGCATGGATTCATGAAGAATCGTTCTTGCCAAACCTATTAACCTTCTATGAGGAGGTGAGTTGCCATCTAGATAAAGGAAGGCCCGTAGACGTGGTGTATCTGGATTTTGCAAAAGCATTTGACACAGTTCCCCATAAACGTTTACTGTACAAAATAAGGTGCGTTGGCATGGACCATAGGGTGAGTACATGGATTGAAAACTGGCTACAAGGGCATGTTCAGAGGGTGGTGATAAATGGGGAGTACTCAGAATGGTCAGGGGTGGGTAGTGGGGTTCCCCAGGGTTCTGTGCTGGGACCAATCCTATTTAATTTGTTCATAAATTACCTGGAGGATGGGATAAACAGTTCAATCTCTGGGAATTCAATACGAATTCAGTAACGAATACGAATTTATCCGAAGTTCCGAGTAATCCGAAATAATGAATACCATATCTACACAAATGGAACATAACCAATTAATAATAATAAACAATAATAATAACAACTTTTTATTATTATTATTATTTATTATTAATTTGTTCTGTTCAATTTGTTTAGATACGGCATTCGTTATTTCGGATAATTCATAACTTCGGATAAATTCGTATTCGTTATGTTCACTAACAGCAAAATTTGAAAGTAAATTCCAATACCAATAATTTAATAGTTAGTTATTATTAGTTAGTTAGTTATTATTTAGAATTTTGGGATTTTTCTGATTTTCTTATTTTCGGATTTTCGAATTTACGAATTTATGAAAAAAACAAAGAATGATTGAAACGAAAATTAATTTTTTGGCAATGTCTAGAAATGCACCAAAAATGCATGTCCTTGTTTTTGCATTTTTGGCAGTGTTTTGTGTAGGTTGTTAACCACTTCCGGAACGCCCACCGTCATTATACGTCCTGAATTTGAAGGATGGTTTCGTTGTTATGGCAGCGGCTATCTGCCATAACTCCAGTATCCTCTTCTTCAGTGGGCAGTCCGCTACAAGATAAAAGTGGTCTCTGCGGCAAATTTGCTGCAAGATTACTTTTATCGGCAGGGGGAGATGGGCCCCCCTCCCACCGTGATCCGGTGCCCTCTGCAGCGGCGGAGGCGATCGCATCTGTCCCCTGCCTGGGTATGGAGACAAGTGAGGGGAAGATGGCCCCCACCCCTCTCTGACTGCAAAATTCAATTTTTCAAATTGCATTTTAAATGTAAATATGAGATCTGAGGTCTTTTTGACCCCAGCTCTAATATTTAAGAGATCCTGTCATACTTTTTTTCTATTACAAGGGATGTTTACATTCCTTGTAATAGGAATTAAAGTGACATTTAAAAAAAAAAAAACAGTGTAAAAGTGTAAAAAAAAGGTAAAATAAATAATAATTAAAAAAAAAATTTAAACGTGCCCCGTCCCGACAAGCTCTCGTGCAGAAGCGAAGGCATACGTGACTAGCGCCCGCATATGATAATGGTGTTCAAACCGCACATGTGAGGTATTGCCGCGATTGGTAGAGTGAGAGCAATAATTCTAGCCCTAGACCTCCTCTGCAACTTAAACATGCAACCTGTAGAATTTTTAAGGGTAAAAGTTTATTGCCATTCCACGAGCGGGCGCAATTTTGAAGCATGACATGTTGGGTATCAATTTACTCAGCGTAACACTATCTTTCACAATATAAAAAAAATTGAGATAACTTTACTGTTGACTTATTTTTTAACTCATAAAAGTGTATTTTTTCCAAAAAAGTGCGCTTGTAAGACCGCTGCGCAAATACGGTGTGACAGAAAGTATTGCAACAACCGCCATTATATTCTCTAGGGTGTTAGAAAAAAATTTATAATGTTTGGGGGTTCTAAGTAATTTTCTAGCAAAATAAACTGTTTTTAACTTGTAAACAACAAATCTCAAAAAGAGGCTCAGTCTTTAGGTGGTTAAGGAGCCTGCATCTGCCAGCATCCCAACAATCAGTTATATAGTTACAGAGTTAGCCAGGTTGAAAAAAGACACAAGTCCATCTAGTTCAACCAAAAAAATAAATAAATAAAAACACAACCATACAACCCCATATGCACAACCCTATACCCACAGTTGATCCAGAGAAAGGCAAAAAATCCCAGCAAAGCATGATCCAATTTTCTACAGCAGTGGAAAAAATTCCTTCCTGATCCCCCGAAAGGCAATCAAATTTTCCCTGCATCAAGATTAGCTTTAAATTTTAGTACCCAGTTATATTATATACACATAGGAAAGGATCCAGACCTTTTTTCTACTGAGCTGGCCATAACCACCTCTGGAGGGAGTCTATTTCACATTTTCACAGCTCTTACAGTGAAGAAACATTTACGTATTTAAAGATGAAATCCCTTTTCCTCTAGACGTAAAGCGTGCTCCCTTGTCCTCTGTGATGACCTTAAAGTGAATAAATGAGCTATGAATAAGCACTCATTGTAGTGTGAAACGCGTCAGCTGCTTTTGTACGCTTCTGCTGTTATGTTTCTTCATGATTCAGCTTTTTAAATAAAGCATTCATCATTATACCGGTGTGCGGCTTCCAGCTTTCCTCGATTTGTCTGCCTCATCTTACATCAGCCAGCACCTGGGACTCTTCCCTCTTGAAGGATAATACTACACTGGCTTTCATCTCCCCTGGTCTGCGCCTACCTGAGCAGTGGGACCCCTCTCAGATGAGATCTTACTAATGATTTGTACAGTGGGAAAACAATATCTCTCTCTCTGCAGTCCATGCCTCTACTATTACAATAAAGGATTTTGCTCCCTTTGGAAACCGCAGCTTGGCATTACATGTTATTATTGAGGTTATGATCTACCAAAACCCCCAGGTCCTTCTCCACCATTGATTCCCCCAATTGTACTCCCCCTAGTATGTATTATGTATGCATATCCTTAGCCCCCAAGTACATAACTTTACATTTATCAACATCATTAAACATCATTTGCCACTCAGCTGCCCATTGAACTGCATTGAGGTTGGCTTGAAAGTTGGAGACATCTTGTAAGGATGCTATTCCACTGCATAGCTTGCTGTCATCTGCAAAGACTGAAATGGTACTTTTAATCCCAGACTCTATATCATTTATAAAGATATTAAAAAGAAAGGGTCCCAGCACTGAACCTTGGGGTACACCACTGATAACCTTAGACCATTCAGAGTAAGAATCATTAACCACTACTCTCTGAATTTTGTCTTTTAGCCAGTTTTCTATCCATTTACAAACAGATCTTTCCAAGCCTGTAGACTTTACCTCAGGGCTATCTTAATAGCATCATGGGCCCCTGGGCAAAATAATGCTATGGGGTCCCTACGAGCCTGCCCAATTAAAGTACAATATTTTCTAATTTCTGCTACGAAACATATCAAATTAAAAAAATGTAAAACCCGTCTTCATAAATCTAGGCCAAAATGTATTCTGCTACATGCCTTTGGAATAAAAAATCCCAATAAGTGTATATTGATTGGTTTGTGTGACAGTTATAACGTGTACAAACTATGGGATATATATATAGATAGATAGATAGATAGATAGATAGATAGATAGATAGATAGATAGATAGATAGATAGATAGATAGATAGATAGATAGATAGATAGATAGATAGATAGATAGATAGATAGATAATACAGTGATCAGCTATAATACTATAAACTGACACAGTAGTAATGACACTGGCTGGGAACAGGTTGACATCAGGGGGTTAACTGTGTCCCTATCAGATGTAATATGTGTAATATGTGCTGCTTTTATGAACAGATTTGGCTGCTTTTTCTCCCTGAACTCAGCGTTGATTCCGGGGAGAAGCCAGATCACTGTGTACAGAATTTTGTGTGTTTGCAAACAGAGAACTCTGTGCTGTGATTGGACACAGCTGATCATCGGGTTTCTGCCAAAATGTATTAAATACTTTCTTCAGCTCTGTGTATACAAAAGAGCATGGGGGAGCTCATGCCCATAATGGGGGTGGTATTGACACAGCCCCGAATGATCCACAATGGCTCAAATGTGATCTGGTCCAGAAATATTTAGACAGAATAAAGATGGATAAAGCACCTGGACCTGATGGCATCCACCCACGGATCCTAAAAGAATTGAGCTCTGTAATTTCAAAGCCATTGTATCTAATTTTTAGGCTCATTAATGACGGGAATAGTACCACTGGATTGGTGCAGGGCGAACGTGGTGCCTATATTTAAAAAGGGATCAAAGTCTTTACCAAGTAACTATAGACCTGTTAGTTTAACTTCTATCGGGAAGATACTGGAGCATTTGATAAAAGATCACATAGACGAGTTCTTGCTGGAAAAAAAACATTTTAAGCAACAGACAGCATGGATTCATGAAAGACAGAAGTTGTCAGACAAACCTGATTTCTTTTTATGAAGAGGTAAGTAAAACCTTGGACAGAGGGGTGGCTGTGGACGTGGTATACTTGGATTTTGCAAAAGCGTTCGGTACAGTTCCGCACACATGGCTCATGTGTAAGTTAAAGTCTACAGGCTTGGAAATATCAGTTTGTAAATGGATAGAAAACTGGCTAAAAGACAGAATTCAGAGTAGTGGTTAACCGGTTCAATACAGGGCATTTTCACTCCCTTCCTTCCCAGGCCAATTTTTAGTTTTTAGCTTTGTCGCACTTTAGATGACAATTGTGCGGTCGTGCGACGTTGTACCCAAAAAAAATTGACGTCCTTTTTTCCCCACAAATGGAGCTTTCTTTTGGTGGTATTTGATCACCTCTGCGGTTTTTATTTTTTGTGCTATAAACAAAAGAGCAACAATTTTGAAAAAAACAATATTTTTTACTTTTTGCTATAATAAATATCCCAATTTAAAAAAAAAAAAAAAAATGTTTTCCTCAGTTTTGGCCGATACGTATTCTTCTACATATTTTTGGTTAAAAAAAATCGCAATAAGCTTATATTGATTGGTTTGCGCAAAAGTTAGAGCGTCTACAATATATGGGATAGATTTATGGCATTTAAAAAAATACATATTTATTTTTTTTTTTACTAGTAATAGCGGCGATCGCGATTTTTTTTCATGACTGCGACATTATGGCGGACACATCGGACACTTTTGACACATTTTTGGGACCATTCACATTTATACAGCGATCAATGCTATAAAATTGCATTGATTACTGTGTAAATGTGACAGGCAGGGAAGGGGTTAACCACTAGTGGGACACAAGGGGTTAATTATGTTTCCTAAGGGAGTGATTCAAACTGTAAGGGGTGGGAACGTACAAGGGGAGGAGACCGATCAGTGTTCCGCTGTACTGAGAACACAGATCGGTCTGCTCTCAACTGACAGGACGTGGATCTGTGTGTTTACACACACAGATCCACGGTCCGGCCCAGTTAACGGGCAATCGCGGGTGCCCGGTGGACATCGCGGCCACCGGGCACACGCACCAGGTCCCGAGCAACGCAGCGGGCGCACGCGCCCGCCCCCTATTCGGCCGGGATGCCCAGGCCGTCGTATGACGTCCACCCAGGATGGGAGATCCCATCTGTGGACGTCATTTGACAATGGCCGGGTAGCAAAGTGGTTAATGATTCTTACTTTGAATGGTCTAAGGTTATCAGTGGTGTACCCCAAGGTTCAGTGCTGGGACCCCTACTCTTTAATATCTTTATAAATGATATTGGGTCTGGGATCAAAAGTAACATTTCTGTCTTTGCAGATGACACCAAGCTATGCAGTGGAATAACGTCCTTACAGAATGTCTCCAATTTACAAGCTGACCTCAATGCACTGTCTGATTGGGCGTCTATGTGGCAGATGGGGTTTATTGCTGAGAAATGTAAAGTTATGCACTTGGTGGCTAAGAATATGCATGCATCATACATACTAGGGGGAGTACAACTGGGGGAATCTGTAGTGGAGAAGGATCTGGGGGTTTTGGTAGAGCATAAGCTCAATAATATCATGCAATGCCAAGCTGCGGTTGCAAGCAAAGTCCTTTCTTGTATTAAGAGAGGTATGGACTCTGGAGAGAGAGATATCATTTTGCCCCCGTTCAAATCATTAGTAAGACCTCATCTGGAATATGTAGTTCAGTTTTGGGCACCAGTTCTCAAAAAGGATATCGAAGAACTGGAGAAAGTGCAGAGAAGGGCAACCAAACTGATAAGAGGCATGGGGGAGCTCAGCTATGAGGAAAGATTAGAGGAACTGAATTTATTCACTCTTGAGAAGAGAATAAGGGGGGATATGATCAACATGTTCAAATATATAAGGGGTCCATATAGTGAACTTGGTGTTGAGTTATTCACTTTACGGTCAACACAGAGGACAAGGGGGCACTCTTTACGACTGGAGGATAAGAGATTTCATCTCCAAATACGGAAAGGTTTCTTCACAGTAAGAGCTGTGAAAATGTGAAATAGACTCCCGCCAAAGGTGGTTCTGGCCAGCTCAGTAGATTGCTTTAAGAAAGGCCTGGATACTTTCCTAAATGTACATAATATAACTGGGTACTAGCATTTATAGGTAAAGTTGATCCAGGGAAAATCTGATTGCCTCTTGGGGGATCAGGAAGGAATTTTTTCCCCTGCTGTAGCAAATTGGAGCATGCTCTGCTGGGGTTTTTTGCCTTCCTCTGGATCAACTGTGGGTACACAAATGCTAACGATATATAAGCATTCACTTCCATAGTATCTATAAGCATGTTAGAGCAAAAATAACACCATCTAGACCAGGCCAGACTATATGCCCGCCATGTTTTTTGTGATACCAAATTCCTAAGATAAGTAGATATCAATCCCAAATCAAACCCCAGAGAAAGTCTGGGCAAGGTGAGCTGCACGGATCTGCCGATGGAGCCAATTCCTGGAATCTCTTGAAATGTGAATGAGATAAAGCATCAGTTATGTTATTATATATTCCAGATATGTGCCTTGCCTTCAAACAGATATTGAGTCTCGTGCAATGCAACACTAAGAAACATAACAATTTAATAACCATTTCAGATTTAGATGATAGCATAATGATAGCAAAGAGTACACCTTTGTTATCCAAAATTACTCTCCAGTTCATGAACTTCTCTTTCCAGATCACTATTGAAAATATAACTGGAAACAACTCTAGCAGTACTATGTTATGCAAAGTGTCTTCATGCAAGCAACTCAAGTGCCATTCAGAGGCACACCAATTGCCGTCCATAAAGGCTTCCAAGCCGAATGAACCCACAGCATCCATAAAGAAATTCAACAGAAAATCTTGTGTAAAAGCTTGTTGCCAAATGGTCGACCCATTAAAGTTGCAAATGTAAAGAGTCCCAAACCTTTAAATCTTCTTTGACACTTTTAGAGATGCAAACATGTGCATAGGAGTTTTTTAAACCTTTGGTAGACAAAGCAAATCACCTAGAAAAAATTCTGGCTATTGGAATAACTCTAGCTGCAAAAGCAAAGAGGCCCAATAAAGGTTGGGCTTCTTTTAAGAACACCTTATGCTTAGACAAGAACAAAGAGATCACTGTTCTCATATGATATAACTTTTCTATGGGCAATCTGAACTCCATAAAGGAGGAGTTGATAGTGAACCCCAAAAATTCAATAGTAGTTGTTGGGAAAACCATTTTCTCCTGTACAAGCGGAACTCCGAAGGCTTCACAGACGTGAAAGAATGCATTCAGTGACTCAAGACATATGGGGGAATCCACTGGACCAATGAACAGAAAGTTGTTTAAATAATGTAGAAAACCCCCTGGAGGGGAATGTAACGAAGTGGAAACCCAGTGAATCAAAACCTTGGGGATCTATTGAAAGTAGGCAAAAGGCAGATTTGATGTCTGCCTACGCTTACAATGCACCCTACCCAAAGCGTCTTAACAGCACAAGTGCTTCATCAAAAGACGCATATGAAACATGAGCTTCAACATCCAAAACGTTGTCATTAAGTGAGGCATCCTCTGGATAGGACAGGTGGTGAATCAACCTAAAGCTACCCTGCTCATTTTTGGGTACAATGCCCAAGGGAGAGAGCCGTAAATTTGGAAATGTTGGGCGAAGGAATGGACCACCTACTTTTCCTTCCAGACTTTCTTTAGCGATCTTAACTTGAACAATTTCAGGGTGAATTGCAGCAGAACATAAATTCCTAACCAAAATGCAACCTTTCCTTGAGAAGGAGGGGACCATGAAACCTTCCTTTGCCTCGTACACACGATCGGACATTCCGAAAACAAAATCCATGGATTTTGTCCGAAAAAGGAAGTTTAATAGCCAGTGCGGCTCTTCTGCTTGATTCATAGCATGCATGGAACTTTGTGCATCGGAATTGTGTACACACGATCAGAATTTACGACAATGGATTTTGTTGGAATATTTGAGATCCAGATCTCAAATTTTGTGTGACGGAAATTCCGATGCAAAATGTCCGATGGAGCCTACACATGGTCGGAATTTCCGACAACAAGCTCCCACCATTTTCCGTTGGAAAATCCGACCGTGTGCACGGGGCATTTAAAGCCATTAATTAATAAATGCGCCATCGATCGATCTGGGTAGTAATCTAGCCAAGGTAACATTTTTGTTAGGCTCAATGGAGTCATGGCTTTTTCCACCGGCATCCCGGAATAGTGAAGAGAGAGAGTTTGCTGATGTTTTCTGAAAACATCTGCTAGCAGGATGGTTCCCATTGCTGTAAGAACATTCATGCCTGTATCTGCAATTTAACAAGAATTTGCATTGCCCTTCATTGAAAGCAAAACAGAAGCCTTTACGAATGGCATTCTGAGAGCTAATAACTGCCCTAGGCATGAATTGCAGCTTCTGTGGTAGTATGAGATTCAACCATAAGCCCACGTCTTTTGAGAATTTTGCCAGAAATTTTCGTCATAAGTGAACCATGTCGTACCGCAAAAATGACAAAAGGCTTTAGAAACTATATCTAAGTGCTGGAATAAACCCGAACACTTCTAATAAAATTGTTCCCCAATTTGCAACCAATTTTGAGAAAGTTTTGGGAATAGCTCTCCTCCTATCCTACTCAGTGCGGTCTTTCATTCTCTTTTCAGATTTAGATACGAATTCCTTAGACGCAGGAAATAATGACAACAGATCGATTAAATCACCTCCCCAAATTTTTTCTTTAACCGAATTTCTCAAAGGAGAAATTCCATAAGTCATTGGCTCCTTAACCACTTAAGGACCGCCTCACGCCGATGTACGTCGGCAAGGCGGCACGGGCAGGCAAAATCACGTACATGTACGTGATTTGCCTCCCGTGGGTGGGGGGTTCGATCGGACCCCCCCGGTGCCCGAGGCGGTCCCGTTTTGTCCCCCGGCGATCGGAGGTGAGGGGGAGGCCATCCGTTCGTGGCCCCCCCCTCGCGATCGCCGCCGACCAATCAGATCACTTCCTTTGCTGCTGTATGCTAAACAGCAGCAAAGGAAATGATGTCATCTCTCCTCGGCTCGGTATTCCGTTGCAGCGCCAAGGAGAGAAGACTTCACTGTGACTGCACCAACACTACACAACACAGTAGAACATGCCAGGCACACAAAACATCCCGATCCCCCCCCGATCGCCCCCCGATCCCCCCCCAATCACCCCCCCTCCCTGTCACAAACTGACACCAGCAGTTTTTTTTTTTTTTTCTGATTACTGCATTGGTGTCAGTTTGTGACAGTTACAGTGTTGGGACAGTGAATATTAGCCCCCTTTAGGTCTAGGATACCCCCCTAACCCCCCCTAATAAATTTTTAACCCCTTGATCACCCCCTGTCGCCAGTGTTACTAAGCGATCATTTTTCTGATCGCTGTATTAGTGTCACTGGTGACGCTTGTTAGTGAGTTAAATATTTATATTCGCCGTCAGCGTTTTATAGCGACAGGGACCTCCATATACTATCTAATAAATGTTTTAACCCCTTGATTGCCCCCTAGTTAACCCTTTCACCACTGATCACCGTATAACCGTTACGGGTGACGCTGGTTAGTTCGTTTATTTTTTATAGTGTCAGGGAACCCGCCATTTATTACCGAATAAAGGTTTAGCCCCAGTACCCCAGCGCCAGTACTGCTAACACCCACACACGCAGCATACGCCTCCCTTAGTGGTATAGTATCTGAACGGATCAATATCTGATCCGATCAGATCTATACTAGCGTCCCCAGCAGTTTAGGGTTCCCAAAAACGCAGTGTTAGTGGGATCAGCCCAGATACCTGCTAGCACCTGCGTTTTGTCCCTCTGCCCGGCCCAGCCCAAGTGCAGTATCGATTGATCACTGTCACTTACAAGGCACTAAACGCATAACTGCTGCGTTCGCAGAGTCAGGCCTGATCCCTGCGATCGCTAACAATTTTTTTGGTAGCATTTTGGTGAACTGGCAAGCACCAGCCCCAGGCAGCGTCAGGTTAGCGCCAGTAGCGCTAACACCCACGCACGCACCGTACACCTCCCTTAGTGGTATAGTATCTGATCGGATCAATATCTGGTCCGATCAGATCTATACTAGCGTCCCCAGCAGTTTAGGGTTCCCAAAAATGCAGTGTTAGCGGGATCAGCCCAGATACCTGCTAGCACCTGCGTTTTGCCCCTCCGCCCGGCCCAGCCCAGCCCACCCAAGTGCAGTAGCGATCGATCACTGTCACTTACAAAACACTAAACGCATAACTGCAGCGTTCGCAGAGTCAGGCCTGATCCCTGCGATCGCTAACAGTTTTTTTGGTAGCATTTTGGTGAACTGGCAAGCACCAGCCCCAGGCAGCGTCAGGTTAGCGTCAGTAGCGCTAACACCCACGCACGCACCGTACACCTCCCTCAGTGGTATAGTATCTGATCGGATCAATATCTGGTCCGATCAGATCTATACTGGCGTCCCCAGCAGTTTAGGGTTCCCAAAAACGCAGTGTTAGTGGGATCAGCCCAGATACCTGCTAGCACCTGCGTTTTGCCCCTCCGCCCAGCCCACCCAAGTGCAGTATCGATCCATCACTGTCACTTACAAAACACTAAACGCATAACTGCAGTGTTCGCAGAGTCAGGCCTGATCCCTGCGATCGCTAACAGTTTTTTTTGTAGCGTTTTGGTGAACTGGCAAGCACCAGCGGCCTAGTACACCCCGGTCGTAGTCAAACCAGCACTGCAGTAACACTTGGTGACGTGGCGAGTCCCATAAGTGCAGTTCAAGCTGGTGAGATGGCAAGCACAAGTAGTGTCCCGCTGCCACCAAAAAGACAAACACAGGCCCGTCGTGCCCATAATGCCCTTTCTGCTGCATTCGCCAATCCTAATTGGGAACCCACTGCTTCTGCAGCGCCCATACTTCCCCATTCACATCCCCAACCAAATGCAGTCGGATGCATGAGAGGCATTTTCTTTATGTCCTCCCAAGTACCCCTACCCAACGAACCCCCCCAAAAAAGATGTTGTGTCTGCAGCAAGCGCGGATATAGGCGTGACACCCGCTATTATTGTCCCTCCTGTCCTGACAATCCTGGTCTTTGCATTGGTGAATGTTTTGAACGCTACCATGCACTAGTTGAGTATTAGCGTAGGGTACAGCATTCCACAGACTAGGCACACTTTCACAGGGTCTCCCAAGATGCCATCGCATTTTGAGAGACCCGAACCTGGAACCGGTTACCGTTATAAAAGTTAGTTACAAAAAAAGTGTAAAAAAAAAAATATATATAAAATAAAAAAAAATTGTTGTTGTTTTATTGTTCTCTCTCTCTCTCTCTCTCTCTCTCTCTATTCTCTCTCTCTATTGTTCTGCTCTTTTTTACTGTATTCTATTCTGCAATGTTTTATTGTTATTATGTTTTATCATGTTTGTTTTTCAGGTATGTAATTATTTATACTTTACCATTTACTGTGCTTTATTGTTAACCATTTTTTTGTCTTCAGGTACGCCATTCACGACTTTGAGTGGTTATACCAGAATGATGCCTGCAGGTTTAGGTATCATCTTGGTATCATTCTTTTCAGCCAGCGGTCGGCTTTCATGTAAAAGCAATCCTAGCGGCTAATTAGCCTCTAGACTGCCTTTACAAGCCGTGGGAGGGAATGCCCCCCCACCGTCTTCCGTGTTTTTCTCTGGCTCTCCTGTCTCAACAGGGAACCTGAGAATGCAGCCGGTGATTCAGGCAGCTGAGCATAGAGCTGAGCAGAGACAAGAGTGGCTCCACACATCTCTATGGCCTAAGAAACCGGAAGCTACGAGCATTTTATGACTTAGATTTCGCCCGATGTAAATAGCGCCATTGGGAAATTGGGGAAGCATTTTATCACACCGATCTTGGTGTGGTCACATGCTTTGAGGACAGAGGAGAGATCTAGGGTCTAATAGACCCCAATTTTTTCAAAAAAGAGTACCTGTCACTACCTATTGCTATCATAGGGAATATTTACATTCCCCGAGATAACAATAAAAATGATTAAAAAAAAATGAAAGGAACAGTTTAAAAATAAGATAAAAAAGCAAAAAAATAATAAAGAAAAAAAAAAGCACCCCTGTCGCCCCCTGCTCTTGCGCTAATGCGAACGCAATCGGCGGTCTGTCGTCAAACGTAAACAGCAATTGCACCATGCATGTGAGGTATCACCGCGAAGGTCAGATCGAGGGCAGTAATTTTAGCAGTAGACCTCCTCTGCAAATCTAAAGTGGTAACCTGTAAAGGCTTTTAAAGGCTTTTAAAAATGTATTTATTTTGTTGCCACTGCACGTTTGTGCGCAATTGTAAAGCATGTCATGTTTGGTATCCATGTACTCGGCCTAAGATCATCTTTTTTATTTCATCAAACATTTGGGCACTATAGTGTGTTTTATTGCATTAAAATTTAAAAAAGTGTGTTTTTTCCCCAAAAAATGCGTTTGAAAAATCGCTGCGCAAATACTGTGTGAAAAAAAAAATGAAACACCCACCATTTTAATCTGTAAGGCATTTGCTTTAAAAAAATATATAATGTTTGGGGGTTCAAAGTAATTTTCTTGCAAAAAAAAATAATTTTTTCATGTAAACAATAAGTGTCAGAAAGGGCTTTGTCTTCAAGTGGTTAGAAGAGTGGGTGATGTGTGACATAAGCTTCTAAATGTTGTGCATAAAATGCCAGGACAGTTCAAACCCCCCCAAATGACCCCATTTTGGAAAGTAGACACCCCAAGCTATTTGCTGAGAGGCATGTTGAGTCCATGGAATGTTTTATATTGCGACACAAGATGCGGGAAAGAGACAAATTTTTTTTTTTTTGCACAAAGTTGTCACTAAATGATATATTGCTCAAACATGCCATGGGAATATGTGAAATTACACCCCAAAATACATTCTGCTGCTTCTCCTGAGTACGGGGATACCACATGTGTGAGACTTTTTTGGAGCCTAGCCGCGTACGGGCCCCCGAAAACCAAGCACCGCCTTCAGGCTTTCTAAGGGCGTGAATTTTTGATTTCACTCTTCACTGCCTATCACAGTTTCGGAGGCCATGGAATGCCCAGGTGGCACAAACCCCCCCCCGAATGACCCAATTTTGGAAAGTAGACACCCCAAGCTATTTGCTGAGAGGTATAGTGAGTATTTTGCAGACCTCACTTTTTGTCACAAAGTTTTGAAATTTGAAAAAAGAAAAAAAAAATGTTTTTTCTTGTCTTTCTTCATTTTCAAAAACAAATGAGAGCTGCAAAATACTCACCATGCCTCTCAGCAAATAGCTTGGGGTGTCTACTTTCCAAAATGGGGTCATTTGGGGGGGTTTTGTGCCACCTGGGCATTCCATGGCCTTCGAAACGGTGATAGGCAGTGAATAGTAAAATCAAAAATTCACGCCCATAAAAACGCTGAAGGCGGTGATTGGTTTTCGGGGCCCCGTACGCGGCTAGGCTCCCAAAAAGTCCCACACATGTGGTATCCCCGTACTCAGGAGAAGCAGCTAAATGTATTTTGGGGTGCAATTCCACATATGCCCATGGCTTGTGTGAGCAATATATCATTTAGTGACAACTTTGTGCAAAAAAAAAAAAAAGTGTCACATTCCCGCAACTTGTGTCAAAATATAAAATATTCCATGGACTCAATATGTCTCTCAGCAAATAGCTTGGGGTGTCTACTTTCCAAAATGGGGTCATTTGGGGGGGGTTTGTGCCACCTGGGCATTTTATGGCTTCCGAAACTGTGATAGGCAGTGAAGAGTGAAATCAAAAATTTACACCCTTAGAAATCCTGAAGGCGGTGATTGGTTTTCAGGGTCCCGTACGCGGCTAGGCTCCCAAAAAGTCCCACACATGTGGTATCCCCGTACTCAGGAGAAGCAGCTGAATGTATTTTGGGGTGCAATTCCACATAGGCCCATGGCCTGTGTGAGCAATATATCATTTAGTGACAACTTTTTGTAAATATTTTTTTTTTTGTCATTATTCAATCACTTGGGACAAAAAAATAAATATTTAATGGGTTCAACATGCCTATCAGCAATTTCCTTGGGGTGTCTACTTTCCAAAATGGGGTCATTTGTGGGGGGTTTGTACTGCCCTGCCATTTTAGCACCTCAAGAAATGACATAGGCAGTCATAAACTAAAAGCTGTGTAAATTCCAGAAAATGTACCCTAGTTTGTAGACGCTATAACTTTTGCGCAAACCAATAAATATACGCTTATTGACATTTTTTTTACCAAAGACATGTGGCCGAATACATTTTGGCCTAAATGTATGACTAAAATTGAGTTTATTGGATTTTTTTTATAACAAAAAGTAGAAAATATCATTTTTTTTCAAAATTTTCGGTCTTTTTCCATTTATAGCGCAAAAAATAAAAACTGCAGAGGTGATCAAATACCATCAAAAGAAAGCTCTATTTGTGGGAAGAAAAGGACGCAAATTTCGTTTGGGTACAGCATTGCATGACCGCGCAATTAAAAGTTAAAGCGACGCAGTGCCAAATTGGAAAAATACCTCTGGTCCTTAGGCAGCATAATGGTCCGGGGCTCAAGTGGTTAAAGGAAGACTCTGCAACTAAAGATAGAGAGGGGCATAAGTGTAAGTGGGGGCAACAGATTTACTAATAGAAACAGTTTTTTTAGACAGGCTACAAGCTCTGCTAGCCTTCAAAGTCCTACCTATGGGAGAATCTGATAAATGTTGCCATATTGGTCTGATATCATCAATATCAGAAACCTATCCTCCTTCAGCCTTATTATCAAAAGCACCCACGTTGTATGCCCCTTCAATGTTTTTTAACATTCTAGATAGTGAATTAACAATTACTTGCAACTCAGAGATATTAACACGAGGCTCAGAGACATTAACACTAGACATTGTCTCACCAACAGAAGAAATCCTTGTTTGCTCACTGCTGGCCACCGCAGAGGCTGGCTGAGTATCGCTGTTGTATTGCAATTGGGGTGCATTCCTGAAAGGAATGCTGCAAGCTCCCTCCTAGCCGTCGGGCAGTGGAGAAGAATCTGTCCTCTGTCGCTTCTTCTTTCTCCCTGGCTGCTGGCACGGACTGTGCATACTCGCCGTTGTCTCCTCCATGTTCACAGGAACTGTGACGAGAGGCAGTTTGGGCAGAGCCGCAGACTGACCCTCCTCCAGGCAGCGCATAAGACATTCCTCAGCTCCCAAGCTTTTCGGCCCTTTCAATGAGGCGACAGAGAATGCTCTCTCCTCTCAGGTGAGCGGGGTTTCATCTTCCATGTCCGAGTCCCGGTCCTGTCCTGAAGGGGTCTGCTTGTAACGGCCGGACTTTCCCTTTTTATCTGGCTTAAGCTACCCACCAATTTCTTCCAATCCTCTGCCTGTTGATGCGCAGTGAACTGCCGCAGTAACCAATGACAATCTGTTAAGAGACTAATAGGGAAACATCATTCCCCTTTGAGCTTTCCCATGTGGGTCCTGCATATTGCATGGACCTGTCAGTGTATTATAAGTCATCAGTGCTTTCAAGGTTTAACAGTAGGAAATTATATTTGCCCAAAAGAGACATCCCCCTTCACACCTGTACGCTTGCATCCCCCCTCACACCTGTACGCTCACAGCCCCCTCACACCTGTACACTCACAGCCCCCTCACATCTGTACGCTTGCATCCCCCTCACCTGTATGCTCTCAGCCCCCTCACGCCTGTAAACTCTCAGCCCCTCTGACGCCTGTACAATCGCAGCCCCCCTCACACCTGTACGCTCGCATCCCCATCACACCTGTAGGCTTGCATCCCCCCTCAGTTCTGTACGCTCTCAGCCCTCCTCACGCCTGTATGCTCTCAGCCCCCCTCATGCCTGTACGCTCTCAGCCCCCCTCACGCCTGTATGCTTGCAGCCCCCTCACGCTGGTGCGCTCGCAGCCCCCTCACATCTGTACACTCACAGCCCCCTCACACCTGTACGCTTGCATTCCCCCTCACCTGTACGCTCTCAGCCCCCTCACGCCTGTACACTCTCAGCCCCTCTGACGTCTGTACAATCGCAGCCCCCCTCACACCTGTACGCTCGCATCCCCATCACACCTGTAGGCTCACATCCCCCCTCAGGCCTGTACGCTCTTAGCCCCCCTCACGCCTGTACGCTCTCAGCCCCCCTCATGCCTGTACGCTCTCAGACCCCCTCACGCCTGTACGCTTGCAGCCCCCTCACGCTGGTGCGCTCGCATCCCCCCCACACCTGTACGCTCACATCCCCCTCACCTGTACGCTCTCAGCCCCCCTCATTCTGGTATGTTCTCAGCCCCCTCACGCCTGTACGCTCTCAGACCCCTCATGCCTGTACGCTCTCAGACTCCCTCATGCCTGTACACTCTCAGACCCCCTTGCGCCTGTATGCTCGCAGCCCCCCTCACGCCTGTATGCTCGCAGGCCCCCCTCACGCCTGTATGCTCATAACCCCCCTAACAACTGTGTATATATGACACACACAGGCACACACACACACGTACACAGGCACACACGCACATAAGTACACAGGCACACACACACACACACCTACACAGGCACACACAAACACATGTACACAGGCACACACACATATGTACACAGGCACACACACACACATGTACACAGACACACACACATGTACACAGGCACATATGTACACACACAGGAACACACATACACAGGCACACACACCTATGGGTACACAGGCACACACATGTACACAAGCACACACACACGTACACAGGCACACACACATACACATGTACACAGGCACACACGTACACAGACACCTACACAGGCACACACATACACAGGCACACACACGTACCCAGGCACACACACGTGCACAGACACACACACACATGTACACAGGCACATGCACACACATGTACACAGGCACACACATATATGTACACAGGCACACACACAAGCACATGTACACAGACACACACACATATGCACACAGGCACATATGTACACACACATGTACACAGGCACACACACAGGAACACACATACACAGGCACACACACACATGGGTACACAGACACACAGGCACACACATGTACACAAGCACACACACACGTACACAGGCACACACATACACATGTCACAGGCACACACGTACACAGACACCTACACAGGCACACACATACACAGGCACACACATGTACACAGGCACACACACGTACACAGACACACACGCACACATGTACACAGGCAGATGCACACACACACACACATGTACACAGGAACACATACACACACACACGTACACAGGCACACACACACGTACACAGGCACACACATGTACACAGGAACACATACACACACACACGTACACAGGCACACACACACGTACACAGGCACACACATGTACAGTGACACAAACACACACACATGTACACAGGCACACATATGTACACAGGCACATGCACACATATACACAGGCACACACACATGTACACAGGCACACACACACATACGTACATAGACACACATGTACACAGGCACACATGTACACAGGCACACACACATACGTACACAGACACACACACACACACACATGTACACAGGCACACACATTTGCACACAGGCACACACACACACACACACATGTACACAGGCGCACACACACATATACACAGGCATACACACACACACGTACACAGGCACACATGTACACAGGCAAATGCCCACACACACATATACACAGGCACATATGTCCACACACACATATGTACACAGGCACACACACAGGAACACACATACACAGACACACAGGCACACACATGTACACAAGCACACACACACGTACACAGGCACACACACATACACATGTACACAGGCACACACGTACACAGACACTTACACAGGCACACACACACACAGGCACACACACACACAGACACACACACACATGTACACAGGCACATGCACACACACACACACATGTACACAGGAACACATACATACACGTACACTGGCACACATATTTACACAGGCACACGCACACATATACACAGGCACACACACATGTACACAGGCACACACACATATGTACATAGACACACACACATGTACACAGGCACACACATGTACAGTGACACAAACACACACACACATGTACACAGGCACACATATGTACACAGGCACACGCACACATATACACAGACACACACACATTTGTACACAAGCACACACACATGTACACAGGCGCACACACACATATACACAGGCATACACACACACACGTACACAGGCACACATGTACACAGGCAAATGCCCACACACACATTTACACAGGCACACACACACATGTACACATGCATACAGGCACGCACACACACACCAACACAAACACATGTACACAGACACACACACACGTACACAGGCACATACACAACACCCTTCCTCCCTTACTTGTAGAACAGCCCTTACTTATTAGGTGGTGTTCCTGGTCCCAGCTCTTGTGCAGCACACACAAGGGGTGCACATGCAGGCATTTACCAGAGGTGGCAACAAAGAGCCTTATGTCAGCTCAATGACACTCACACATATTACAAAAGTCAGTGCAGCCACAGAGCTCTCCTGCACCCGCCCCTGCCTTCTCTGATCCCAGCCAGACAGCCAGGCCCTTCTAGCTGCTTGGGCCCCTAACTAGTGTATGGGCTCTGTACCCCCCATTGGTGGCCCTGCCCCATGGATTGCCTGTGCCCGCTAAGCCTGACTTCCTTGCCCCATTTCTATTTGTCTGGCTCTGATGGGGCCCCAGGTAAACCTGGGGCCCCTTTCAGTAAGAGGGCCCTGCTTTACCTTACACATTAACCATGTGTGGGGAACTGCGTTGAACGCTTTTGCAAAATCCAAGTATACTACTTCCACAGCCAACCCTCTGTCCAAGGCTTTACTTCTTCATAAAAATAAATCAGGTTTGTTTTACAACTTCTGTCTTTCATGAATCCATGCTGTCTGTTGCTTAACGGGATTGTAAACCTTTGTGTTTTATTTTTTAAAGTAACAAACATGTCATACTTGCCTCCACTGTGCAGCTCGGTTTGCACAGAGTGGCCCTGATCCTCTGCTTCTGAGGTCACTCGGTGGCTCTCGCAGCTCCTCCTCACATCAGATAACCCCTTAGGAGAAGCGCTCTCCCAGGGGGTTACCGAGTGGACGTGCTCCTGAGTCCAGCATTTACGTCCATAGACATAAAAGACGGACTCAGCCCCGACCCTGGGGCCCGCATCATTGGATTTGATTGACAGCAGCGGGAGCCAATGGCTGTGCTGCTATAAATCTATCCAATCAAGAACCGGGAGCCACGTCTCCGCTGAGGGAATGAAGGGGCTCAGGTAAATAAAATGGGGGGGCTGGGTCACTGCCAGAAGTTTTTTCACCCTAATGCATAGGATGCATTAAGGTGAAAAAACACGAGGGTTTACAACCCCTTTAAAATATTTTTTTCCAGCAAGAACTCATCTATGTGGTCTTTTATTAAACTCTCCAGGATCTTCCCGACTATAGAAGCTAAACTGACAGGTTCATAGTTACTTGGTAAGGACTTTGATCCTTTTAGAATATAGACACCACATTAGCCCTATGCCAATCCAGTGACACTATTTCAGTTATTAATGAGTCCCTAAAAATTAGAAACAATGGCTTGAAATGACAGAGCTCTATTCTTTTAGGATCCGTGGGTGGATGCCATCAGGTCCAGGTGCTTTATCCCCTTTATTCTGTCTACATTTTTCTGGACCATATCACTTTTGAGCCATTGTGGATGATTTGGGGCTGTGTCACTACCACCCCCATTATGGCTATGAGCTCCCCCATGCTCCTTTGTATATACAGAGCTGAAGAAAATATTTAATACATTTCCCGTCTCTTTGTCCCCAGTCACCCACTCCAGATTAATTTGTAAAGGGCCTACATGCTCAGCCCTGACCTTTTTACTAATAATATATTTGAAGAATTTTGGGGGATTTGTCCTACTATCTTTTTGCATCCTTGATTCACTTTTTACATATTCTATTATATTCTTCGTAGCATTTAAACAATATTATGGTTTATAGTTTTTTTTAACTTTGGCTGTGAGCCACATAGGTTTAATTATTAGCCTTTGAAAATTATTGCCCATGCAAATATACTTTGCAGTGAGTTTACATACAGTCTTTTTGAAGAATTCCCATTTCTATTATGTGGTCATCAATACCAATATTCCCCCCCAGTCTAATGTCCCGTACACACGGTCGGACATTGATTGGACATTCCGACAACAAAATCCTAGGATTTTTTCCGACGGATGTTGGTTCAAACTTGTCTTGCATACACACGGTCAAACAAAGTTGTCGGAAAATCCGATCATTCTGAACGTGGCGACGTAAAACATGTACGTCGGGACTATAAATGGGGCAGTGGCCAATATCTTTCATCTCTTTATTTATTCTGAGCATGCGTGGCACTTTGTGCGTCGGATTTGTGTACACACGATTGGAAATTCCGACAATGGATTTTGTTGTCGGAAAATTTTATAGCCTGCTCTCAACCTTTGTGTGTCGGAAAATCCGATGGAAAATGTGTGATGGAGCCTACACACGGTCGGAATTTCCGACAACAAGGTCCTATCACATATTTTCCGTCAGAAAATCTGACCGTGTGTACGGGGCATAAGTCTTGGTGAGCAGCCCTCATCCTTAGAAAATTAGCTCTTTTAAAGTTAAGAGTTCTTATATTTCCCATATATATTTCATGAAATCATGTTATGGTCACTGCTACCCAGTGTGTTGCATCTGATGTGTTTTTATGTATATAATATACATGGAGATGTGTGTGTATGATATGTATATTTATATATTCTT
Source organism: Lithobates clamitans (assembly GCA_037952925.1). NCBI lineage: Eukaryota > Metazoa > Chordata > Amphibia > Anura > Ranidae > Lithobates > Lithobates clamitans. Next base: position 265,430 of record JBBGZY010001182.1, read on the forward strand.
GTGACTATCCAAGCCTGACACTCACATTCAGGCTTAGTGTGTTTGCTCAGGCTTTCTACAAGTGGACACTTGTCCAACAGATGTCCTGGAGTGCTTACACAACTCTTCTACCATTGTGTATACAGGTGTTCTGGTCAACTATAAATATCTAGCTTGACCTTTTGCTATAGTGTAATGGGGCAGAAAAGTATATGCCCAGATGGGATAGTCTTCTCAAAACTTTCCGAATAAAAGCAAAGAACAGATATTTAGAGCAGGACTCTATCATGACTTAACACAAAGAAAGGTCTTTGCCAGAACCTGAAGATTCTTTTTGCCCGATCTCCTGCAATCACCAGGGGTCCTCATTGCCAAGGGGATTGTGAAGCTTCTATAGGCTGAGCTAAGTAACCTTTTTGTGTATTCTTATTGTATAGAGACCATAGTTTTGCTAGGAAGTAGGTAGCATTTTTTTTGTTTTAGTTATGTCTGTCAGTCTTATATTGTATTCCTAATATTGTAATAGTTTTGTATGTAAAGCATTTTTGTATAGTAAAAGCACATTTATACACTGCAGGGGTCTGGGCTTCCTTGCTTATACTGCAAAGTAACCTTTTTTTTTTTTAAATCAAATAATTTTTTATTTCTTTTATATACAAACATCATAAACAACGATAACAACATACAACCCAGCATGTATAGAGAGGGAATAATAAAAAAAAAGAAAAACACAAACAAAAAAAAGAGAAAAAAAAAACACCACCCCTGGCCCCCATGCCCCCCCCCCCCCACTCCTCATCGCTCCCACATCTATCTTGTCCCCTCTCATCATACATCCAGAATATCAAACCATCTTCTCCATATTTTTTCACATTTCTTAAGACTGCCTCTATGTAAAAAGGTATATTTTCCCTTAATTATGGTTTCCCTTACTTGCATTTTCCATTCTGCTACTGTAGGTGCATATGGTGACAACCATTTTTGTGCTATAAGCTTATGAGCCAGAAATAAACTTCTATTTATTGATATCATGTATTCCCCCGGAGTTCTTAGTTCGTCCATGATACCCAGGAGACATCCCCCCGGTTCTATAGACATCTTAATCTCAAATACATTATTAATCATAGATATAACCCCGTACCAATAGCGATGGAGTTTAGGGCATCTCCATATCATGTGTATTAGGTTGGCTGCCCTCCTTTTACATCTAGAGCATTGGTCTGTATCCCTCCGTTTCCATTGAAATAATTTCTCGGGTGTATAATGTATCCTGTGTAGGATGAATAGTTAAGTTAAATTTTGAGTTGGAGATAGACAAACCAAAGGTATTGCCGACAGTGCCAATGCCCACTGTTCATCAGAAATTGGCCCTATATCGCCAGCCCATGCTGATCTTGCAGGTATATTCACAGCACCTTTAGTTTTCTCAAGTAATATATCATATAATTGTGATATCAAACCCTTTTTTCTTTCCATCTTGTTGAGCAAGGCTATTACCACTGATTTATTAAACTTCAATTCATGCGATCGACCCTGTGCTTTTAATGCATGCCTAAGCTGTAAAAATTGAAAAAATCTTTGGTTTAGGATGTTATATTTTTTTCTTAATTCACTAAAGGTTTTCATCTCATCTTCCTGAAATAACTGTATCATGTACCTTAGTCCCTTCTGCCTCCTAATTTCAAACCCTTCCAGTTTCAACAGTTCCGTATAGCTGCTATTGTTCCATATTGGAGTATATGATGTATATCCCTTTATCCCAGTAATTCACTTCATTTCCTGCCATAACTTATCCAATAATATTCCAATAAAAACAATCCTTTATCAGACAATTGATTTCTCAACTCTAATAGGGAAATTCATGGCATAAACTGATAGTAACAGCCTCTGTATAGGATCAGAGTCTGATACTGTTGTCCAACCATAAAAATGTTGTAATTGAGAGGCTAGAAAATAATTTTTGGGATGGGGGATAGCCAGTCCACCTTCTTCTTTGGTTAGAATTAATGTAGTTAACTTTATATGTGCTTGCTTTTTCCTTCAAATCAGCTCTTTAAACGGAGATTCTTTTTTCTAAACCAAGGTACTGTAATCGAGTGGTCATCAATCCTGTCCTCAGGGCCCACTAACAGGCCAGGTTGTATGTATTACCTTGGGGAGATGCAGACTAGAATACTGCAATCACTGAGCAGCAAATTATATCAACTGTGATGTATTTCAGTTATCTTGCAAACCTGGCCTGTTAGTGGGCCCTGAGGACAGGGTTGATGACCACTGCTGTAATCCATATAGATGAATTATTAAACACATAAAGTAGTTGCGGGGTCCAAATAATTTTGATAAGATTTGCTCTACCTATCACCATCAGGGGTAACTTATACCAGCTTCAGTTTTTATCCCTACATTTTTTTAATAGAAGTTCCAAGTTCAAGTTGATATAGTCTTTTACATCTCGAGAGATCTCTATCCCCAGATATTTCACTGTATCCCTAATTTGAATTTGGGAGGCTTGATTTAATAGAGGAGTTTTTAACTCATCTAGGGGTAATAATATGGATTTATCCCAATTAATCTGGAAACCCGAAAATAGCCCAAATATGGAGACAAGGCTCATAATTCCTGTTAATGAGTTTGAGGTGTCCCCCAGGAAAATAAGAGCATCATCTGCATAGAGGGCTAATTTATCCTCTCTTCCTGGCCGACGGAATCCTACTATTTCTGTTGATTGTCTAATGGCAAGGGCAAGAGGCTCCACTGCTATAGCGAACAATAATGGGGTAACCTTAAAGTGGTGTTCCGGCCGAAATTATACTTTTTAAATAAAAATACCCCTATAATACACAAGCTTAATGTATTCTAGTAAAGTTAGTCTGTAAACTAAGGTCTGTTTTGTTAGTTTATAGCAGTAGTTTGTTATTTTATAAACTTACAGCAGGCCGTGGCCATCTTAAGTGTGGGCATCTGAAGCCAGACTGTATTTCTTCCTGGATCTCATCCTTGCAGATCTCGCACATGCTCAGTGCAGCACAAGCAGTGTAATAGGTTTCAGGTCAGGTTTCCATAGCAACGGCAGTGTCAGAGGAAGTTGCTGTCCCTTCCCAGAGGGCATTGCAAACAGAAAATGATGCGATGGGCCGCGGCCAGGGAGGAGGAAGTGAAAAATGAATACAGCAGATATACAGTAAGTGCTGAGAAAAAAATTAAAAAAATATCCAATTTGATTACAGTGCACAGTTTAGTGAGGGATGCTGAAGAGTTGTAAAAGTGGGTGGAACTCCACTTTAATAGATAGACACAAGCAAAACACCCAGATGTTCTTTTATATGAATATTGGTAATAAACTCTGCATGGTTTGAGATTACCAGGTCCAGCAGAGCATCATTTCTAGTCAGGGCCTCAATAAATTGCACCATAAAATTGTCTTGTAATAGGTTTATAAATGTTTGCCCTTTAACTGTTCCATTACTCCAGTCAATTTCCGAGTAGTTAAAATTCCCCATTATTATCACTGTCCCAGCCCTTGCAGCCCTTTCTATTTGTGTAAGGAGCTGAGTCTCCACCTCCTCATTAAAACTAGGAGGTCCATAACAAATTACAATGATAACCTTTGTAGTACGCACACCCATGTACATTTCCACCCATAATGCTTCAGACTCATCACACTCTCCATCAACCAGGTCCTCTTTCACACTTGCTTTGAGATCACTTCTCACATAGAAACAGACACCACCACCCCTCCGTTTTACCCGGTCTTTCTGAAAAAGAGCCAGGAATATTAATAGCCCAGTCATGTGAAGAATGAAGCCAAGATTTAGCAATACCAATTATATCATAGTTTTCCTTGTGCACCAGAGCTGCCAACTCACCTATTTTGCTTGTCAGACTTCTGGCAAACACTTTAATACATTGTCACATTTTGCACACTTATTTAGCATATTTTTTTATTTTAGTACACATATTACCATTTCAAATGGTTGTTTGTAACATGGAAACCTTCATATTTTAGCCACAGACCTCCCATAGCCCTTCCCCTGTCTTTTCCTATTCCCTCCCCCATCTTTCCCTCCCCCCATCTTTTCCTTTCCCAACCCCCAATAGGGGCTGACTTCTGTTTTCCCCATTATAATCTATGTTTCAATATTTTTATTGAGGTTTTAGAAGTAATGATAGTTAACAAACTTTGTTATACATTAAAGCGTAAGATGAAGTAAACATGAACGAATGTATATGTCAGAATAAAGTTACCAATTATGGTCAAACATAGTATCCATAACAAGTGCTTAAAGTAAAGTGAGCTGTATGGTCCAATACCCCCAGACACCCCATTTGGGAGCAAACTGTGTCATAGGGGGCCTGGAACACACTTCACCTGTGGATCCAGTGAACCTTTAAGAATATAATTGAAGAACTTGGAGAAACATTAACAGCAGATATCATATCAGGGGGTATTTGTTTTGTCATGCCACTCTTGCCAGTGTGACCATTGTTTGGAGATTAAAGACAAGCAGCCTTTGCATGTAGCAAACATTTTTTCATAAGCCCCATGGGTGTGTACCAGGGTTATTACTTCATTTTTACTCAAGCTGTCTGAGGTTCTCCAGTGGCAGACAATGGTGAGTCTGACAGCCAAAAGATTGTGGGTGATTATAGTGTGGAAGCAGTAAGGTATGTTTTTCATATTGATGTTCGGGAGCGCTAGCTCTGGTGAGGGAAAAAGCGATAATCCTGTCACTTCAGTGATGATTTGGAATACCTCTTGCCAAAGTGTAGTTATGTATGTACATTGCCAGAGAAGGTGAAATAGACTTCCTATTTCTCCGCAGTTTCTCCAGCAAAGTGGTTGTGTGGTGGGGTCATATGTGTGGATCATAGAGGGAGTAATGTACCATCTGAGGTTAATTTTGTGAACTAGTTCCCAGAGTTTGGAGGATCTAGGGGCTTTGTAGTTAGTTTTGAGTGCTGTTCGCCATTGGGATTCAGTGAATGAGCATCCAAGATCTCTTTCCCATTTTAATAATGGTGGAGATTTACTAAATGATGTTTTGTCCCCTAATAAATTGTAGAACAGGGATATACCTTTCGTGTTTGCTGTAAGTGAGGAGAGATATGTCCAGACGAGTGGATGTACATCAGTATGTAGGTGCGGATTGCGAAGTAGACAGTGTGTTATTTGTGTATATTTATAGTAGTCCAGCGGAGTGAGGTGGAACGAGTCTTTTAGTGATGTGAAGGGTCGAAGGAGATTGTTAGAGTAAAGGTCTGAGACAAAACCAATGCCTTTGTCCTGCCATGTTTGTGTGGAGAGATTGGTTATGAGTATGGAGAATACAGAGATCGACAGCGGTATTCTATAGGGGGAGGTTCCCTTGGAAGCGTTATTTAGTAGGTATTTAAATGCTAATCTGGTTCTACCAACAATGGTAGGTGAAAAATTAATTTTCCGTATGGTCCTGTGAAGTGAACCGAGTAGCCAGACACTGAGGGTCCTGCCAGGGACTTGGTATGCTTCGATGTCTAACCAGTAGGGATGAGCCGAACACTCCCCTGTTCGGTTCGCACCAGAACATGCGAACAGGAAAAAAGTTCGTTCGAACACGCGAACACCGTTAAAGTCTATGGGACACGAACATGAATAATCAAAAGTGCTAATTTTAAAGGCTAATATGCAAGTTATTGTCATAAAAAGTGTTTGGGGACCCGGGTCCTCCCCCAGGGGACATGGATCAATGCAAAAAAATTTTTTTTAAAACTGCCGTTTTTTCAGGAGCAGTGATTTTAATAATGCTTAAAGTCAAACAATAAAAGTGTAATATCCCTTTAAATTTCATACCTGGGGGGTGTCTATAGTATGCCTGTAAAGGGGCGCATGTTTCCTGTGTTTAGAACAGTCTGACAGCAAAATGACATTTTGAAGGAAAAAACTCATTTAAAACTACCGCGGCTATTGCATTGCCGACAATACACATAGAAGTTCATTGATAAAAACGGCATGGGAATTCCCCAAAGGGGAACCCCGAACCAAAAAAAAAAAAAAAAGACGTAGGAGTCCCCCTAAATTCCATACCAGGCCCTTCAGGTCTGATATGGATATTAAGGGGAACCCTGGCCAAAATTTAAAAAAAAAAATGACGTGGGGTTCCCCCTAAATTCCATACCAGACCCTTCAGGTCTGGTATGGATTTTAAGGGGAACCCCGTGCCAAAAAAAAAAAAAAAAACGGCGTGGGGTCCCCCCAAAGATCCATATCAGACCCTTATCTGAGCACGCAACCTGGCAGGCCGCAGGAAAAGAGGGGGGATGAGAGTGCGGCCCCCCCCTCCTGAACCATACTAGGCCACATGCCCTCAACATTGGGAGGGTGCTTTGGGGTAGCCCCCCAAAACACCTTGTCCCCATGTTGATGAGGACAAGGGCCTCATCCCCACAACCCTGGCCGGTGGTTGTGGGGGTCTGCGGGCGGGGGGCTTATCGGAATCTGGAAGCCCCCTTTAACAAGGGGACCCCCAGATCCCGGCCCCCCCTGTGTGAAATGGTAAGGGGGTACAAAAGTACCCCTACCATTTCACTAAAAAACTGTCAAAAATATTAAAAATGACAAGAGACAGTTTTTGACAATTCCTTTATTTAAATACTTCTTCTTTCTTCTATCTTCCTTCATCTTCTGGTTCTTCTGGTTCTTCTGGCTCTTCTGGTTCTTCCTCCCGCGTTCTCGTCCAGCATCTCCTCTGCGGCGTCTTCTATCTTCTTCTCCTCGGGCCGCTCCGCACCCATGGCATGGGGGGAGGCTCCCGCTCTTCTCTTCATCTTCTTCATCTTCTTCTCTTCTTCTTTTCTTCTTCTCTTCTTCTCTTCTTCATTTTCTTCTCCGGGCCGCTCCACACCCATGCTGGCATGGAGGGAGGCTCCCGCTGTGTGACGGCGCTCCTCGTCTGACAGTTCTTAAATAACGGGGGCGGGGCCACCCGGTGACCCCGCCCCCTTCTGACGCACGGGACATGACAGGACTTCCCTGTGGCATTCCCCGTGACGTCACAGGGAAGTCCCGTCAAGTCACCGTGCGTCAGAGGGGGGCGGGGTCACCGGGTGGCCCCGCCCCCGTTATTTAAGAACTGTCAGACGAGGAGCGCCGTCACACAGTGGGAGCCTCCCTCCATGCCAGCATGGGTGTGGAGCGGCCCGGAGAAGAAAATGAAGAAGAGAAGAAGAGAAGAAAAGAAGAAGAGAAGAAGATGAAGAAGATGAAGAAGATGAAGAGAAGAGCGGGAGCCTCCCCCCATGCCATGGGTGCGGAGCGGCCCGAGGAGAAGAAGATAGAAGACGCCACGGAGGAGATGCTGGACGAGAACGCCGGAGGAAGAACCAGAAGAACCAGAAGATGAAGGAAGATAGAAGAAAGAAGAAGTATTTAAATAAAGGAATTGTCAAAAACTGTCTCTTGTCATTTTTAACATTTTTGACAGTTTTTTAGTGAAATGGTAGGGGTACTTTTGTACCCCCTTACCATTTCACACAGGGGGGGCCGGGATCTGGGGGTCCCCTTGTTAAAGGGGGCTTCCAGATTCCGATAAGCCCCCCACCCGCAGACCCCCACAACCACCGGCCAGGGTTGTGGGGATGAGGCCCTTGTCCTCATCAACATGGGGGCAAGGTGTTTTGGGGGGCTACCCCAAAGCACTCTCCCAATGTTGAGGGCATGTGGCCTGGTACGGTTCAGGAGGGGGGGCCGCACTCTCGTCCCCCCTCTTTTCCTGCGGCCTGCCAGGTTGCGTGCTCGGATAAGGGTCTGGTATGGATTTTTGGGGGGACCCCACGCCGTTTTTTTTTTTTTTTTTTGGCGCGGGGTTCCCCTTAAAACCCATACCAGACCTGAGGGGTCTGGTATGGAATTTAGGGGGAACCCCACGTCATTTTTTTTTTTTTAATTTGGCCGGGGTTCCCCTTAATATCCATATCAGACCTGAAGGGCCTGGTATGGAATTTAGGGGGACTCCTACATCTTTTTTTTTTTTAATTTTGGTTCGGGGTTCCCCTTTGGGGAATACCCATGCCGTTTTTATCAATGAACTTCTATGTGTATTGTCGGCAATGCAATAGCCGCGGTAGTTTTAAATGAGTTTTTTCCTTCAAAATGTCATTTTGCTGTCAGACTGTTCTAAACACAGGAAACATGCGCCCCTTTACAGGCATACTATAGACACCCCCCAGGTACGAAATTTAAAGGGATATTACACTTTTATTGTTTGACTTTAAGCATTATTAAAATCACTGCTCCTGAAAAAACGGCCGTTTTTAAAAAATTTTTTTGCATTGATCCATGTCCCCTGGGGCAGGACCCAGGTCCCCAAACACTTTTTATGACAATAACTTGCATATTAGCCTTTAAAATTAGCACTTTTGATTTCTCCCATAGACTTTTAAAGGGTGTTCCGCGGCAATCAAATTTGCCGCGAACACCCCAAATTGTTCGCTGTTCGGCGAACTTGCGAACAGCCAATGTTCGAGTCGAACATGAGTTCGACTCGAACTCGAAGCTCATCCCTACTAACCAGGGACTGGTGAAAGTGGGAGTGAGCCATGCTTTAATTTGGGCAAGTAGTGCAGCGTTATAGTAATCTCTGAAGTGGATGAGTCCTGCTCCCCCAACCAGTTTAGGTTTTATGAGAGTGGCGCGAGAGCATCTCACTCTTTTTTTTGCCATATGTAGTGTCCGAGTATTTTTTGTAGAGAAGTAAAGAAGGAGCCAGGAATCGGGATTGGTAATGACCTAAATAGGTATAGTAGTTGTGGTAGTTTAAGCATTTTAAATTCTGCCAATCTACCCGACCATGATAAGGCAAATTTGGGGAATTGTTCCAATTCTTTTGGGAGGTTGTTCAGGAAAGGAGTAAAGTTGGCTCGGTAAAGGTAGGATGTTTTTCTGGTTAGTTTTAAACCTAAGTAGGAGATGGACTCCTTAGCCCATGTGTATGGATATTGGGTTTCCAATTCTAATTGGGTTGCAGTGGGAATTCCTAGGGGCAGAATAAATGATTTAGAGTCATTTACTTTATAATATGAGACCTCGCTGAAATCAGATAGATTGTTTTGGACCGATGCCAGGGAAGTTGCGGGGTTAGTCAGTAAGAGAATAATGTCGTCCGCGAAAAGATTGATTTTGTGTTCAGTTGTTCCGATTTTAAAACCTGAGATGGTACTTTGGGTTCTTATTTGCTCTGCTAATGGCTCCATAACTATATTAAAGAGGAGGGGAGAAAGAGGGCATTCCTGTCTGGTGCCATTACTTATGTCAAATGGTTTGGATAACATGGAAGAACAATAGACTTGAGCTGAGGGATTGGAATAAAGTGCCATTATCGCTGAAAGTATATGACCTTGAAAACCAAATTTCTGTAAAGCCATGTCTAGATAGTGCCAGTGTACTCAATCAAATGCCTTCTCTGCATCCAAAGACAGGAGCAAAGAAGGCATTTCGAGTTTCTCAGCGTGATGTATGATGTTAACCATCCTCCGGGTGGCGTCTGAGGTTTGACTACCTTTTGTGAAGCCCGATTGATCGGGGTGGATTAAGGTTGGAAGAAGGTCAATCAATCTGTTCGCTATGATCTTTGCGTATAGTTTTATGTCATGGTTTAATAAAGATATGGGACAGATATTTTGCGGGGTATTGGGGTCCTTCCCTGGCTTCGGTAGCATCACAATCAATGCTTTTAACATGTCTTGAGGAAAGGAGGCAGAGGAAGCAGCGTTATTGAACATCCGGACAAGATACTCATTCAGGATAGATTTGAATTGTTTGTAGTATTCCCCTACAAAGTCGTCTGGACCTAGGGATTTGTTTTTTGGTAGGCTGTCTATGGCTTTGTCGACTTCTGAAATGGTAAAAGGTATGTTTAATGTTTCTATTTAAGTGTGGAAGTTATATTGAGTCCAAAAATGCTTGGATGGCGGTGTGATTTGGTTGTGTTAGGGAAGGTTCGTTTTTAAGATTATACAGGGTACTGTAATAGGCGCTGAATGCATCAGCCATATCTTGTGGGTTCCTTAATTTTTCGTTTGTGGTATGGTGGTAGATGAAGGGTATGTGGGCTTTAACACGTTGCCCTTTGATTTGTTGGGCAAGGAGTTTTCCAGCTTTGTTGCCAGAGCTGTAAAAGTGCATTTTGTAGCGTTTTTGGATTATGTCAAATTTTTCTAGAAGAAGCAATCTTAGTTCTAGACGTAGTTTAATTCGTTTAGATTTATGATCAGGGTGTGGTTGTTGTTTATTTAGTGTGTCAGTGCTTTGAATATCTTTTAGCAACTCGTCAACCCGCTGCCTCCTTCGCCTCCTGTCCCTCTCACCAAGCTGAATAAATATGCCTCTCATAAAAGCTTTGTGGGAAGCCCACAATATCGAGGTATCAGATACTGAGTCATTGTTTGTTAGAAAAAAGGCAGATAAGCGGTGAGTATTCGGGAGATTGGAGTAACCGTGTGTTCATTCGCCACATGTATGCCGGAGAAGGGCTGGTAATGTCCTCTATGGTAATGCTTACGGGTGAGTGGTCAGACCATGTAGTGGATAGGATGGTGGATGCCGATATTTTCTGTAAAGTCCATTGGTCGAGAAGGAAGAAATCGATGCGAGAGTAGGAATTATGACTGGGTGAGAAAAAGGTATAGTCCCTCTCTTCTGCGTGTTGACATCTCCATACATCATATAGTTGGAAAACGGGAAGCAGTGGACCCAGGGAGGGTTTACAAGGTACTGAGGAGGAAGAGGAATCTAGAATGGGATCCGGGGTGATGTTAAAATCACTGCACCATATGGTAGCTCCTTGTTGCACCGTACTGACTTTCTTGTGGAGCTTACGTAAGAAGCGTAGCTGATGTGTATTAGGCGTATATACCGTAACTATGGTGTATACAGTGTCGTTGATGGAGCAAACGAGGATGATGTATCTTCCATCTTGGTCCGTTGTACAGGTATGGAGCTGAAAGGTAAGCGTGTTTTTAATAGCAACAAGGACGCCTTTCTTTTTGTTTGAGGCGCAGGCAAAGAAGGTAGTACTGAAATTCTTGTGCGTGCAGCGTGGCGGATTGGAAGCCTGGAAGTGGGTCTCTTGTACACAGAGAATGTCACATTTGGATTCCTCTGCAAGTTTCCATAGAGAGGATCGTTTGGCAGGATGGTTGAGACCTTTTGCGTTGATGGTTAGGATTTTGATGGTCATTGTGGTAGTGGATCATATGGAAAAGTTGTGGTTAGGTGAGTTTGAGGAATTTAGAATGTTCCGTGAGGAAATATCTCGGTAGAAATAGTAGTAAGTTCTGCTGGAGGTTAGTACTTCTATGAATTTTTTTTTTTTTTTTAAAGGTGTGGCTGGTAACTAGTAATGGTAGTTATGAGATGTTAAGAGGAAAGAGAGAGAGAATAAAAGGGAAAAGAAAAATGAAGGTATAACAAAAAATCTAGGTCGATAGCCTAGAAAAGACTTCCTGTGTTTGGGCACAACCGGTGCCAGGGAAGTCAAAAGATTTGGGGTGAAAAGTTTCTGAAGCCAAACTTGGACTTTTGAGACACAGAACCACGTAGAGGTGGGTGTTCCTGCGGTCGCTGTTTAGCTCGGGTGGTGACCGTTGGATCTCTGAGGCAATGGCTGGTTCTGTTGACTCTCCGCATTGCTCCGATCCATGGGTGATGCTGCAGGTGGATCCGGTATGATACGCCATCTCTGGAGGAGATGTAGACCTTCTTGGAGTGTAGTCACAATATGCTTAGACCCATGGTGAGTTATAGACATTTTTGCTGGCGCTATCCATTGGTATTGGATGTTGTGATTGCGTAGTGCCTTCATGATGGTGCTGAGTTGCCTGCGGCGACTTAGTGAGTGTTGGGAGAGATCCGCAAAAATTTAAAGCTGACCGTATGGGTCTGGTAGGTTTCCCGAGACCTTCATTTTTTGCATGAGCTGTTCCTTTACATGATAGAAATGGATGCGGAGGATCACATCCCTAGGAACTGTGTATGCGGTCAATGACCAGTTCTATGTTTTTCAATTCAGGCATGAGAGATTTAATCAGGCCGCGCGCATATAAGGGTAGATCAGATGGTTGTACCGATTCCGATATCCCGCGAATTTTAATGTTATTTCGACGAGATCTATCCTCAATGTCCACCAACTTGTCTTTTATCCACTTGGTTTCTTGCATGTGGGTCTCTTGTGTGTCAATGATGTAATTTACTGTGGAAGTAATGCCACTGACATTGGTTTCAATGTGAATGATTCTATCCTCCATTAGAGTTAAACTGTGGCCTATGTTTTGCATTATAGATAGCATGTCAGTTTGAAGGGATCTCTTCAGGGACACCAACATGTCCTTTAAGGTGGTATCTATTACTGGTTGCCCCATAGTGGGAAAAGCAGTAATTGAGTCATTTGGCAGATTTTGTTGCAGCAATGTGACAGGCATATGAGGAGTATGGCTTACCTCACTATGCTCAACAGAGGGATCCAGTCTCATACAGGCTTTAGCTGGGCTGCTGGAAGCAGGAGAATGTGGTGGGGACAGCTGTGGTGCTTTCCTGCTGTGTGGGAGCGCTTCAGGGTTGTAGGGAGAGTGTTCCAACTGCCCAGGCTGTGGAGATGAGGTAGACACTGTCTGAGCTGCTGTGGACGTTCCTCCCGCGGCGCCATTTTGCCCGCTCCTCACTGCCGGTTGGTACGAGAACTCTGTGAGTTTTCGCGGGAGCCGACTCTCTTTTCTTTTTTGTGCCATGATCCGCGGTGGCAACAGGTAAGCGGTCGCAGCTCCGGTATGCGGGATTTCACCGCTGGAAAGCAGGCAGACGCAATGTGAGTGGTCCTGTGTGTGGAGCTCGTTACTCACACGTCCATCTTGTCCGCGCGCCGGCCACGCCCCCTCCCCATTATAATCTAATTCTCCCTCCCCCTCATTTCTAGTTTAAATACTCCTCCAGCCTTCCCATAAACCTCTCCCCCAGCACAACAGACCAGACCCCCTTCCATTTAGGTGCAAACCATCTTTAGCATATATGTTGTACCCCATTGAAAAGTGCTCTAAAAACCCAAATCTCTCCTTCTTACACCAAGTCTTTAGCAATGCATTCAGTTCTCCAATCTCCCCCTGTCTTTCCTGTGTTGCGTAAGGCACAGAAATATTTTAGAGAATATCACCTTGGAGGTCCTTCCCTTCAACTTGTAGCTTAGTTCATTAAATTGTTTCTCAAGGAGTTTCCACCTTCCATATATTCTGTCATTGGTTCCAACATGAACCAAGACAGCTGGGTCATGCCCAGCCCCAAACAGTAATTTATCAACCCTGTCCACCACATGCCTGGCACCAGGGAGACAGCAAACCATTTGGCTGAGGCGATCCTGATGACAAATTATTCAGCCCTTATATTAGCCCTTCTGATTATAGAATCCCCTATTACCACCAACTGTCTGTGCCTACCTGCACTATCCTTACTAGCCCTTCTAGACGGGCTGCTCTCCTGGCTGTTAGGGGTAGCAGTGACATCTAGGGCTGCCACTTCTGAGCTTGCCACCCCCACATATTCCCCCAACTTGGCAAATCTGTTAGGGTGCTCAAACCCAGGGCTAACTTTTCTGTGAACCCCTACCAATCCCTCTAACTACATTAATCCATCTTCCTACCTGATAATCCTGACTTGCCTCTCCACCCTTCCCATTAACCCAACTAGGACCCCTTTCAAGGTTGTCAGTTCTGCCCAGTGTTGCAACTTGCTCTTCCAGATCTCTAATGTGAGCTTCCAGAAGGGTAACTCGCTCACATCTGTTGCAGCAGTATCCATCCTGGAGCTGTTGTTCCTTTACTGTATACATGTGGCACACTGTGCACTGTACAAAACCTTCAATCCTGCTGGCACAGATTTTCGCAGTTACAAAAATGATATTACTAACAGGAAATTTGAGATGTTACTTACAGGTTTAAAGACTCCTGTTATAAACTCTGTTGTTTAACTCAACACTTGGTCTAAGTTCCAGCAAGCAGAAAGCTCTTTAACAATCAGCATCTCTAAGGCTCTATTCACACTAGCACAACTCCAAAGTTATGATTTCTTGTGCAACTTTGGAGTGCAATTTTGATGCAACTTTTGGTGTGACTTTGATATGACTTTACACTCAATGGATCTAAGTCACATCAAAAGTTGCACCAAAGCAGTGAAGGCATCTTTACAAAATTGCTGCGACTTTAAGTTGCATTGTTCTGAACAAGTGCCATTGAAAAGAATGGTGGTGACCCCTCATATCCAATACCATTGCAAATTTAATTGAGCAGTCTCCTTCCCCTACAAAAAAACTCAACAGCATGAAAAACACAAAAAGTGCATAGCTCCCGCTGTCCCTCTTTCCTCCACATTTTCCCCTCATTTTGGTCTGATCTTTATACTGTAGTTGTATATAAAATTTTACCTTTCAAAAAAAGTGTTTCCCAGTGCTAAACCATTTATCCAATTTCTAAATTGTTGCATTTGTATAGGTCAAAAGCCAATATAAATGAATAATAGTGGTAAACAAAAGTGGGTTTAACTAATCTTTTTTTTTGTATAATTCTCCTTTAGGGGGCATGACAGGGGGGGTGTCCTATGCCTACATACTTTTGCTAAACTTTTTGATGTATGAAAATGTATCAAAAATGTGTAATATCACACTAAAAAATCTCACTGAAAATCAGATCAAGTCGCAGCTGCATTATTATGAACTTAGCCTAAAGGCTGAATTTCAAATTTTACAAACACAAATGAAAAATCACAATTGCTTTGCAGCCATAATCCACAAAACAGAAATAAAAAGTAATTCAAAGACAAAATATAAAGTTAACATTCTGTATACAGTATATTAGATAATCTGCTAGACTTCTTCTGTTGTTTTTGCTTTAGAAATCAACAAAATGTATGGTCTCAACAGACATATAGGAGACATATAAGCTTGTCTTCCCATTATAGGAGGGCTGCAGGCACACGGGCCCCCTGCTATGCTGATACCAATCTGTTTACTCTTCAAGCAGTTCCTATACATATGCTATGCATTCAATTTTAAAAATGTTTGTTTTGGTTTATAAAAACCAAGATAACCACTACAAGACATTCATAAGCAAAATTGTGTCAGTTGGACATTAGCAGTAAATTGTATATGCTTATTGTACCTGTTTTGTATGACACCTTACAAAAGAACACTAAACTAATCAGAATGTTCTCTTAAAGTTTTTGCTTTACATAAATACTAATTGTCTTGATAGCAAAAGCAAAACAGTACAAAGGGAATTTGGCAAAACAGTGACTATAAAAAGAAAAAAGAAAAAAATCAAGTAGTGATTTGTTTCACATTTGCTCTGACCTTGATATTTTGAAAAAAAAGAGCAATGCCAGGCTCTGCTGGATACACAAATGAGTCCTTTTTTCTTGTTCAGTAGCATGTATCACACAACTAATTCTTTGTATAGTACAGAACATTAACACCGCAGATTTATTTATTATGAAAAAAACATGTACTGAGCTTCAGTTTTGTCTGCAACCTTTCAGATGCTTCAGAATGTTTGTAACAGGAGTGTCACCTTTGTTAGTATGGGGTAATAGGAAATTTCAACAGCTGTAATTCATTCCTTTACAGAATGAACTGAAATGTACAATGAATATATATAAAAAAAGTTACAGAACAAAACCTCAGCCCCCTGTTGCAATTTGACTGAATTTGAAGTAAATATGCAGCTAATTAAAGCATATACACTTCAGCTGAGATGATACAATATGTTTGTCTTTATTACTTTTTAGAACAGAAAAAGAGTAAACAAAAATACATACTTTAACTATTAAAGCTCTGTTTTTTTAAGAGGTATGGATATTTTTACATGGTTACCTTGGTCCTGCTTGGACCAATGTACCTTTGCATATACCATACTTGTTGGATGCCTCTAGAGCAGTGGTTCTTAACTCCTGTCCTCAGGACCCATTTAAGCCGGTTTCACATATGAGCCACATGCGGCTCACGGCAGGATTCCGGTGCATCTTGGTTCACGGTTTCAGGTCCGATTTCAGCCTGAATTATGGGCTGAATTTGGACCTGAAATGGACCAAAAGATGCACAGCGTTTTTGTGCAAATCGCACCAGAACCGCTGCTGAGATATGTGAACCGCTCAATAGAGAGCCGGTCAAAATCTACTGCTATTGTGACTTGGATGCAGGGAACCCGCATCCAATTTGCAATGGTGTGAACCCAGCCTGACTGGCCAGATTTTAAGTTTACCTTGGGGAGATGAAGACTAGAATACTACAGTCACTGAGCAGCAAATTATATCACCTGTAATGTATTTGAGTTATCTTTCAAACCTGGCCTGTTAGTGAATCCTGAGGACAGGAGTTGAGAACTATCACTCTAGAAGCTAGAAGTCACTGTAGTAGATACCAATATTTTTGTGTTCTCCACTAGCAACCAGGCCCTGTGCCGAGCAGCTGCCCTCCTGCATTCTGTACATAGGAGGTTGGCAGCATGGGAGTTATTCAGAGAATGCTTTGCATTTTCACAATAAATTAAAAAATTGTTCTGTGATTAGATGAGGTGGAGAGGCAGAGCATTTATTGAATAAACACAATGATATTGATTTACTAAGGGCAAATATACTGTGCCCTGCAAGTGCACTTACTCCAGAGCTTAGTAAATGAGGTAAAGCTTCACTTTGCAAAGAATACCCAATCACATGCAAGGAACATTAAAAGAATGCATTTTGGCTTGCACATGATTGGATGATAGAAATCAGCAGAGCTTCCCCTCAGATCTAGAGCAGCTGCACTTGTAGTGTACAGTATATTTGCCTTTATTAAATAAACCTCCCTGCATTCTCTGTATGGTGTCTGTGTTCACAATGAAGCAGGGCAGCTGTTTGACACAGAACCTGGAATCTAGTGGAGATCACTGGAGTAGCCGTGTCTACTACAGTGTTTTCTAGCTTCTAGGGATCCCACAGGTATGGTATATGCAGAGTTCCATTGGTCCAATGTCAAAATACCCATACCTGAAAGTCTTCTTTAAAAACCTGGGAATTATTTGTTTCAATATATAAGTAATTCTTTCAGTTTGTTTCATGGTATATGCATAGTTCCAACGTATCCATGTCTGGAATTCCTCTTTTAGAACATCGCAGAAACAAGGTCTCAAAATCACAATTTATGTGTTTATATAGAAAATGAAGATTAAGATAACAAACAAGAAGATCAAGAATAGTGCATGCAATATGTTTGTTTTTCAACAGAAAAAAGAAGTTGAATAGCCTATAACATAAACCATTGACAGGTTCTTTGCAATAGGTTTAGGTAGTGGGCTGGATTTCAGACGAGGCTTCTGTGGTCTGTTCTTTGTCTCAGCAGAGTGTAAGTACAGCAGAGCTTCAAAGAGAAGCCTAAACCTTGCTGATGCAAGTGTGTGCATCAGTAAAAGTTACAACATTTACATCAAAGGAAGCATGTGTGCAATCAGAGGGATTGCACTGTGTAGAGGCAGGCTGCAATGGCATGTTCTCGAAGGATTGGTGGTACTCAAAATCCCACACAATACATTGCTCTCATGGCATCTCCACATATGCTTATGTACTGTAAGTAAGGCCTTTGCAACATAGCCAGTGAACAATAGTTATATTTCAGACATAGTAGGGTGAAAAGATTACTGGTGTTGGATGAATGGGACTTTAGGAGTCCGTACAGGAGGAGGATGTATGGCACCTGGGTACAGAAACTGGATGTAGAGATACCACTCCACTAGAGTAACTGGGAGTGGGGAAGTAGGTGAGAGACCAAATGCCTGTGTCAGCAGTCCTGATTGCAGATAGATATGCAGAGCTTTAGACCAGAGCTGCATTGAGCTTCAGGTTCCAGAGTTTAACTCTTCTTCAGACCTTGAAAAGTATGTTAATATTAGAAGACACAGTGGAGTGACACATATACTGTTTGAAAGATAATCTCCTTTCATGTATAAATCTAAATACACATTAGGCTGTTTATATGCTCTTGAATCCCACACATGGGCCTCTCTCTAATTTATCAGATTGAACAGGAATATATGACAAAATGTAGTCAGTGATCATTTTCATGCACTGCATAATTTACCAGATAAGGAAGCACTATACAACGATACCATGTAACTAATGTAAACTATCTACATAATTTAAATTGTCAATTGTCAATCAGAGGTCAATGATTGAGCAGATAGGAAGTCAGTGGGAAGCCATTTAAACTTCACATATGAACTGACAAGGTTTTCAAAGACCCCCTAAATTACTAAATAATTGAATCACTGAACGTGTTAATCAGTGAGCTTTTAAAGTTTAGCTAAAGGCAAAACTTTTTTTTGTTTGTTTTGAATTGGGTGCCCATTTTTATTGTTCTCTGTGCCCTTATTAGGGAGATTCACCTTTATGTGCCCTGTTTATCATTATCATTGAAAGTGAAAGTAAAAGTAAATCCCAAATTTTGGGTTGTCCCCAGAAAAGTAATAGAGGAGAAATCTTCCAATGGCAACTTTAACGTTTGCACTATAATATTCACTTATAATGTTTACTTCTTGAACATATTATCCTATGTTTCCTTTTAATTACATTATAGTTTTTAAGTTAGGCTTCATGTACACTGCTGCTGGTAAACGAACGTTTATGAGCAGTTGGGCATTTTTTTTCAGCTGCCCCTGAACTCTCCTCTGTTATCTTATCAGTTCATGTACACAGGGTCGTTTATAGTCATTTCTAGGCAGTTGAGTTTAGAAGCATTTTTTGGAATGCAAAAAAATGGGTTCTGGACGGATGTTCAGAGGCATTTGAAATGCCAAATGCTTGTAACTGCTTGTAAACTGATGTAAAAGCTGTAGCCTGAGTTTAGGCACGTTTTAGTTTATAAGAGTTCCTAAAGTGGAACATGTAAGATATGGGCTCCATGCACACTGGAGCTCATACATGGCCATTTTTTGGAGTTTTTTTTTTTTTTTAACAGCCCATAAACTTTAGATTTTATCAGCAGTGGAGTTTATGGGTTGTTGCCATAAAATCACGTTCAAAGTGCTGTTTTTTTCGAACCACAAAAAAAGCTAAAAAATGCTAAACGCAGATAAATACTCATAAACTCGCATTAATTAGTGTTCTATTTTTTTTTTTCAATTCATTGTGGGAGTTTGGGAATGCATTGTGGCATTTTTGGAGTGCCCTCTGCGTATTTTTATTAAAAATGGCCATGAGTGCTAACGCTAAAATACGCTCATAAATGCGCATAAACGCTAGTACAAAACACTGCTAAACACATGTTTTTAAACCAATGTTTTCTGCCAGCAATTTGACGTCCAAAAAAAGCTTTTTTGAGCTCCAGTGTGCATGGAGCAATGGGAGAAACACAATTTTTTACCACATGCTGTTGCCTGCAAGGGGGGGGGGGGGGGAACAGACAGAGAGAGACAGACAGAGAAAGAGAGAAAAAGAGACAGGCAGGAGAGAGAGACAGGCAGAGAAAGAGACAGGGACACAGGCAGAGAGAGAGAGACAGGGACACAGGGAGAGAAAGAGAGAGAGAGGCAGAGAAAGAGAGAGAGACACAGGCAGAGAGAGGGGGGCAGAGAGGGAGAGAGAGACAGGCAGAGAGAGGGAGAGACAGACAGAGAGAGAGAGAGAGAGACATAGGCAGGGAGAGAGAGACAGACAGAGAGAGAGAGAGAGAGACATAGGCAGGGAGAGAGAGACAGGCAGAGAGACACAGGCAGAGAGAGACATGCAGAGAGAGACAGGCACAGAGAGAGAGACAGGCAGAAAGAGAGAGACAGGCAGAAAGAGAGATAGACAGGCAGAGATAAAGAGACAGGCAGAGAGAGAGATAGAGAGACAGGCAGAGAGAGACAGGCAGAGAGAGAGACAGGCACAGTGAGAGAGCCAGAGAGATAGAGACAGGTAGAGACAGGCACAGAAAGAGAGAGACAGGCAGACAGAGAGAGAGAAAACAGGCACAGACACAGAGAGAGAGAGAGAGAGAGAGAGAGAGATTGGCAGAGCGCGATAGAGAGAATACATAGTTAAAGCACACTGCTCTCTCTTCTCGCAGAATGGCTGAAATAGTTAACCATTTACATTTTTTCCCTGCATTGTGTAGGGTCTCCTGAGGTTATCTTTAAAAAAGCTTCTAACCTCAACTGCTGACAACTGCTGCTAAACTCTAGTATGTAAAAACTGTTAAACTGAGGTTTTTCACTGTCATTTATCAGCTATCAGTTTCCAGGTTTTCAACTGCCCCGTGTACACAAGGCCTTATTGTTATTAATAATATCTAAACTTTTATATTTATTACTTTGAGAAATTGATGAATAATTAGAGATTTTAGCACTTTCGCAGCTTTGCACATCACAGGGATTTTGCATATCTTTGATGGATTTTTTTATACATTTTGGTAATATTATTGATGTAGAGTTATGGATTGAGATTGGAAATTGATTAAATGTGTTTTTTTAATATTTCTAATCACATATAATATTTTTATTACATATATATATTGTTACCATTGTTTGTTTTACACTGAATGGATTCGGTGCAAAGTCCTCGTTTTGACAATTCTTGTGTTATGCATAATTTTTTCAGCATTGCATAGTTTTAGACATCCTCACTAGCAGTTTCTCTGTAAGGTAAAGTCTCTATTGGTCTCTTTATATGGCACTGTCTCTGACAATCTTTCTACATAAATATTGGGACATCAACACAATTCTAATCTTTTTGGCTCTATACACCACCACAATGGATTTGAAATGAAACGAACAAGATGTGCTTTAACTGCAGACTTTCAGCTTTAATTTGAGGGTATTTACATCCAAATCAGGTGAACGGTGTAGGAATTACAACAGTTTGTATATGTGTCTCCCACTTTTTAAGGGACCAAAAGTAATGGGACAGATTAACAATCATCCATCAAACTTTCACTTTTTAATACTTGGTTGCAAATCCTTTGCAGTCAATTACAGCCTGAAGTCTGGAATGCATAGACATCACCAGAAGCTGGGTTTCATCCCTGGTGATGCTCTGCCAGGCCTCTACTGCAACTGTCTTCAGTTCCTGCTTGTTCTTGGGGCATTTTCCCTTCAGTTTTTTCTTCAGCAAGTGAAATGCATGCTCAATCGGATTCAGGTCAGGTGATTGACTTGGCCATTGCATAACATTCCACTTCTTTCCCTTAAAAAACTCTTTGGTTGCTTTCGCAGTATGCTTCGGGTCATTGTCCATCTGCACTGTGAAGCGCCGCCCAATGAGTTCTGAAGCATTTTGCTAAATATGAGCAGATAATATTGCCCGAAACACTTCAGAATTCATCCTGCTGCTTTTGTCAGCAGTCACATCATCAATATATACAAGAGAACCAATTCCATTGGCAGGCATACATGCCCACACCATGACACTACCACCACCATGCTTCACTGATGAGGTGGTATGCTTTGGATCATGAGCAGTTCCTTTCCTTCTCCATACTCTTCTCTTCCCATCACCCTGGTACAAGTTGATCTTGGTCTCATCTGTCCATAGGTTGTGATTCCAGAACTGTGAAGGCTTTTTTAGATGTTGTTTGGCAAACTCTAATCTGGCCTTCCTGTTTTTGAGGCTCACCAATGGTTTACATCTTGTGGTGAACCCTCTGAATTCACTCTGGTGAAGTTTTCTCTTGATTGTTTACTTTGACACACATACACCTACCTCCTGGAGAGTGTTCTTGATCTGGCCAACTGTTGTGAAGGGTGTTTTCTTCACCAGGGAAAGAATTCTTCGGTCATCCACCACAGTTGTTTTCCATGGTCTTCCGGTTCTTTTGGTGTTGCTGAGCTCACCAATGCATTCTTTCTTTTTAAGGATGTTCCAAACAGTTGATTTGGCCACACCTAATGTTTTTGCTATCTCTCTGATGGATTTGTTTTGTTTTTTCAGCCTAATGATGGCTTGCGTCACTGATAGTGACAGCTCTTTGGATCTCATATTGAGAGTTGACAGCAACATATTCCAAATGCAAATAGCACACTTGAAATTAACTCTGGACCTTTTATCTGCTCCTTGTAAATGGGATAATGAGGGAATAACACACACATGGTAATGGAACAGCTGAGCAGCCAATTTTCCCATTACTTTTGGTCCCTTAAAAAGTGGGAGGCACATATACAAACTGTTGTAATTTCTACACCGTTCACTTGATTTGGATGTAAATACCCTCAAATTAAAGCTGAAAGTCTGCAGTTAAAGCACATCTTGTTCGTTTCTTTTTAAATCCATTGTGGTTCCTGGCAGTCTCAATGGTGTTCAGTTCCTTGCATTCCCTCTATGAGGTGCAATCGCTGGCTGTCTCCCTGTGTACCCTAGTCTCTGGCATTTTCTCTGTATGGGACAGTTTATAGGCATTTTTCTGTATCATAATCACTGACAGACTAATTTTATTTGACATAGCCGTAGTCAAAAGTAAGTATTGAGTTATGAGTATGGCACTCACAGGTAAGATCAGTTTCAATGGTAGGCAGAGGTCTATTAAATTGGGTGTGGATATAATTGCAAATATGGGTTTCACAGAACGGGTCAGGTTTGTTTCTGTAGAACTAGACCCATGTGGATCTCTGCCTATTTGTGGACTGATTGGCCATACATTTCACATCAGCCTTTAGAAAATTCTATACAAACTGCTAATATTTTTAGTTTTGTTTGAGCACAGTTTAGCCACATAAACAAATGTAGAGTGGCATTTATATATTATAATGCTACTATTATTTCTATTTTTTTTTTATTCTGTCACTGAACATCAGATTTATTGCCCAGATATCACAAATATTTCTCCTATATATCTTTTGATTTTCATGACCTTTTTTGGTCTAAATCACACATTGAAAATAAATAAATAGAAATCTCATAGAAAAAATAAAATGCTTTCAGTAAGATCTCTTTCACACTGAGCCGCAGGTGTGTTAACACTAAAGCGGCACTTGTTTTAGCGGCACTTTAGCGCTGTTTAATTGACGCTTTTCGGCCGCTAGCAGGGCGCTTTTAACCCCCACTAGCTTCCGAATTGCTTTTCAGGCACTTTGAAAGCAATGTCTATTTATTTCAATGAATACATATACAATGTATACAGCGCTCCCAAACCGCCCCGAAGATGCTGCTTGCGGGACTTTTCCTAATGTCCCACAGGCGCACCGCCCCAGTGTAAAAAGACACACTGAAATGAATGAGAGGCGGTTTTCAAACTAAACTAAAACTGTCATGATAGATATTTGAAGGCTGCCATTGTTACACTCCTTCTGAATACATTGGACCCAATGGCATCAGTACAGTTTGAATCACTGTACTGAAACAAGTATGCAGCCAATGAAAGTCAGGGAAAAGTCCTCAGCATGCTTTTTCTCAGTCTTGTGTGTTGTAACAAGAAAGTTAGCATAACAATAAGAAACATTTTCAAAAAGAGAGGTGAACAAAGCCATCTTCCGTGTTCCTTTAGGCCTCACACACACAGAATGTTTAAAAAACACCAGCACTGCTACAAGGAAAAATCAGCATTAAAAACACACAATTAGCCACAATTTTTAATAGCGTTTATGGGTGTTTTTTGGCATTAGCATTTTTTGGCATTTGTTCAGTAAAAACACTCCCTATAATGCAAAAATGCCTAAAAACACAAAATGTGGCTAAACGCTTGTTACTTGTGTTTTGGCGTTTTTCATTTTTACAGCTCAACAGCCTCTGCTCCTCAATGCACAGGCTGTCATTTTTTTCTACTGCCCCTAAAGGCTTATGCCTCCAAATGTTTATGTGTGCATGGACACATTGGCTAACATGGAGGGGCATTTAGAAGCAGTTGAAAAAAAAAATCAGACGCCCCTAACAGCAGCTATAAAAAAAGTCCTGTGTGCATAAGCCCTTACCATCAAAGCCCAATAAACATAGCACCAATTATAAACATTTTCAAAATCACATCTTAAAGCTGAACACCAGGCAAACATTTCCAGAGCTTTTCAGTCAAAAGGTCATTTCCTACCTCTAAGCTATTCCTCCATGTTTTTCAATACGGGTGTTCCACCGCTGAGAAATTCCCACTTGAATCATTTAGAAAAAAGACTCTGTCCCCTTAATTTTTATTTAGTAAGGTAGGTGGCTGCTATTCCCATGGTTTCCATGGCTATTGGTCTGGTAAAATCCCCTGTGCAGTTTCTTCTACAGTGAGTGATGACATAATTGCAGAGTGCAGAGAAGGAAGACCAAACTGATAAGAGACATGGAGGAGCCCAGCTATGAGGAAAGATTAGATTAACTGAATTTATTCTCTCTTGAGAAGAGGAGATTAAGGGGGATATGATCAACATGTATAAATACATAGGTGGTCCACATAGTGAACTTGGTGTTGAGATATTCACTTTAAGGTGATCACTGAGGATAAGGGTGCACACTTTACTTCTGGAGGAAAAAAAAAGATCTCCAAATATGGAAAGACCTGGCAACCACATTTTTTTCTCAGAATAAAAGAAATATGGGTGCAATTAAATGTAGAGTTAACATTAAATGGTTTAATTGTACTAGTACATAGAGAATAGGGATGAGCCAAACACCCCCGGTTCAGTTCACACAAACTTGCGCACAGGCAAAAAGTTTGTACGAACATGCGAACACCATTACAGTCTATGGGATATGAACATGAAATATCTAAATTGCTCATTTTAAAGGCTTATATGCAAGTTATTGCCATAAAAAGTGTTTGGGGACCCGGGTCCTGCCCCAAGGGACATGTATCAATGCAACAAAAAATTTTCTTCAAAGGTTGAATAGGCTATGTGGGTACCCCATCCTGTAGAATATTTTATAAGATAGGACTGATATGGTGGACTTTAACGTTACCAGTAAGGGACATCTAAACAAAATAATGCTAAATATCTTTATTACGAAATAGTTTAAAATACTATACAAATAAAATCAATTGATCAATATGCTCAATCACATGTAGATTATAGATCTCTGTTATTACAATGTCAAGAGGTTGACGTGTTTCACATCTTTTCTTCTTCAGGACCTTACCTTCTTGACTTAAAACAGAGATCCTGTTCAGAAATAGAAAGGATACGAACATTATTTACTTTTTGATTCAATGGGAGTGCAGAGGCGTTCATTTTAACATACCAACCAATTACATAGAAAAAATTGCATAAAGGCCCACTTACGTCTAGAAGGTGCCCACAAAGAATGACATACCAAGTGTCATGGGAGAGCAATCCAATAATCAGTATCTTTCAACAATAAAAAAATTAATGTAATTAAAGCTATTAGTAAGACCAAATAGTTTATTCTGAAAAGTACCAATAAACGTGGGGTTGGTAGGTAATATTGAGTGCTGAGATAGATATAAGGTTGAAGGCTACCCAAAATGATAGAGTACTTACTTAAGGATGACATTTTAAGCCAGGAGAACCTGTAGTTACTCAATCAATATCTATAACCAATAATCTATATGCTGCATCAAAATAGAGTTCCTCTATTTCGAAAGAGAACAAGCAGAAAAAATAGTAGGATAGATATATACCTCAATGGTATGAAGATATTACTTAGAGATGCTGTTCAGAACAAAGTTTTTCAATCACTTATAAGGGCAATGTAGGAAATATACTCTGCAAATAGTCCAAAATAGTAAGGTAGAAAAATGAATACTGTCTTTCAATAAGCATATATAAGTTCAAGTGAAAAGAAATTCACTGGAAACAGTGTATGACAGTGTGTAAACTTACCGTCTAACTGATAGCACAGGAAACTCTATACCCTTCTGATATTGCTATTTAGGGATGAGCCGAACACCCCCCTGTTCGGTTCGCACCAGAACATGCGAACAGGAAAAAAGTTTGTTCGAATACGCGAACACCGTTAAAGTCTATGGGACACGAACATGAATAATCAAAAGTGCTAATTTTAAAGGCTTATATGCAAGTTATTGTCATAAAAAGTGTTTGGGGACCTGGGTCCTGCCCCAGGGGACATGGATCAATGCAAAAAAAAGTTTTAAAAATGGCCGTTTTTTCAGGAGCAGTGATTTTAATAATGCTTAAAGTCAAACAATAAAAGTGTAATATCCCTTTAAATTTCGTAGCTGGGGGGTGTCTATAATATGCCTGTAAAGGGGCGCATGTTTCCCGTGTTTAGAACAGTCTGATAGCAAAATGACATTTCGAAGGAAAAAACCCATTTAAAACTACTCGCGGCTATTGCATTGCCTACAATACACATAGAAGTTCATTGATAAAAATGGCATGGGAATTCCCCACAGGGAAACCCCGAACCAAAATTTAAAAAAAAAATGACGTGGGAGTCCCCCTAAATTCCATACCAGGCCCTTCAGGTCTGGTATGGATTTTAAGGGGAACCCCGCGACAAAAAAAACCC
Source organism: Lithobates clamitans (assembly GCA_037952925.1). Taxonomy (NCBI): domain Eukaryota; kingdom Metazoa; phylum Chordata; class Amphibia; order Anura; family Ranidae; genus Lithobates; species Lithobates clamitans. Next base: position 291,831 of record JBBGZY010001182.1, read on the forward strand.
CAAAAAACGGTGTGGGGTCCCCCCAACAATCCATACCAGACCCTTATCCAAGCACGCAACCTGGCAGGCTGCAGCAAAAGAGAGGGGGATGAGAGTGCGGCCCCCCCTCCTGAACCGTACCAGGCCACATGCCCTCAACATTGGAAGGGTGCTTTGGGGTAGCCCCCCAAAACACCTTGTCCCCATGTTAATGAGGACAAGGGCCTCATCCCCACAACCCTGGCCGGTGGTTGTGGGGGTCTGTGGGTGGGGGGCTTATCGGAATCTGGAAGCCCCCTTTAACAAGGGGACCCCAGATTACGGCCCCCCAATGTGTGAAATGGTAAGAGGGTACTTACCCCTACCATTTCACTAAAAAACTGTCAAAAATGTTAAAAATGACAAGAGACAGTTTTTGACAATTCCTTTATTTAAATGCTCCTTCTTTCTTCTATCTTCCTTCATCTTCTTCTTCTGGTTCTTCTGGCTCTTCTGGTTCTTACTCTGGCGTTCTCGTCCAGCATCTCCTCCGCGGCGTCTTCTATCTTCTTCTCCTCGGGCCGCTCCGCACCCATGGCATGGGGGGAGGCTCCCGCTCTTCTCTTCATCTTCTTCTTCATCTTCTTCTCTTCTTCCTTCTTCTCTTCTTCATTTGCTTCTCCAGGCCGCTCCGCACCCATGCTGGCATGGAGGGAGGCTCCCGCTGTGTGATGGCGTCTCTTCGTCTGACGGTTCTTAAATAACGGGGGGTGGGGCCACCCGGTGACCCCCTCTGACGCACGGTGACTTGACGGGACTTCCCTGTGACGTTACGGGGAATGCCACAGGGAAGTCCCGTCATGCCCTGTGCATCAGAGGGGGGAGGGGTCACCGGGTGGCCCCGCCCCCCGTTATTTAAGAACCGTCAGACGAGGAGAGGCCGTCACACAGCGGGAGCCTCCCTCCATGCCAGCATGAGTGCGGAGCGGCCCGGAGAAGAAAATGAAGAAGAGAAGAAGAGAAGAAGGAAGAAGAGAAGAAGAAGAAGATGAAGAGAAGAGCGGGAGCCTCCTCCCATGCCGTGGGTGCGGAGCGGCCCGAGGAGAAGAAGATAGAAGGTGCCGTGGAGAAGATGCTGGACGAGAACGCCGGAGGAAGAACCAGAAGAACCAGAAGATGAAGGAAGATAGAAGAAAGAAGAAGCATTTAAATAAAGGAATTGTCAAAAACTGTCTCTTGTCATTTTTAACATTTTTGACAGTTTTTTAGTGAAATGGTAGGGGTAAGTACCCCCTTACCATTTCACACAGGGGGGGTGGGATCTGGGGGTCCCCTTGTTAAAGGGGGCTTCCAGATTCCGATAAGCCCCCCGCCCGCAGACCCCCACAACCACCAGCCAGGGTTGTGGGGATGAGGCCCTTGTCCTCATCAACATGGGGACAAGGTGTTTTGGGGGGCTACCCCAAAGCACCCTCCCAATGTTGAGGGCATGTGGCCTGGTACGGTTCAGGAGGGGGGCCGCACTCTCGTCCCCCCCTCTTTTCCTGGGGCCTGCCAGGTTGCGTGTTCGGATAAGGGTCTGGTATGGATTTTTGGGGGGACCCCACGTCATTTTTTTAAAAATTTGGCTGGGGTTCCCCTTAATATCCATACCAGACCTGAAGGGCCTTGTGTGGAATTTAGGGGGACACCCACGTCATTTTTTTTTTAATTTTTGGTTCGGGGTTGCCCTGTGGGGAATTCCCATGCCGTTTTTATCAATGAACTTCTATGTGTATTGTCGGCAATGCAATAGCCGCGGGTAGTTTTAAATGGGTTTTTTCCTTCAAAATGTCATTTTGCTGTCAGACTGTTCTAAACACGGGAAACATGCACCCCTTTACAGGCATACTATAGACACCCCCCAGCTATGAAATTTAAAGGGATATTACACTTTTAGTGTTTGACTTTAAGCATTATTAAAATCACTGCTCCTGAAAAAACGGCCGTTTTTAAAACTTTTTTTTGCATTGATCCATGTCCCCTGGGGCAGGACCCAGGTCCCCAAACACTTTTTATGACAATAACTTGCATATAAGCCTTTAAAATTAGCACTTTTGATTTTTCCCATAGACTTTTAAAGGGTGTTCCGCGGCATTCGAATTTGCCGCGAACACCCCAAATTGTTCGCTGTTCGGCGAACTTGCGAACAGCCAATGTTCGAGTCGAACATGAGTTCGACTCGAACTTGAAGCTCATCCCTATTGCTATTTATCAAACATCTCTTGACTCATATTCCATCCACATTAATCATCCAAAGAATCCATGAAAAGCACAATTGCACAGCCGGTGAGTTGAAATCAACTCACACAATAAGCATTGGCAATGTGTATAGTAACATCACCTAATATAAGTTGCACTCATCTCTATTATCTCCCACCAACAAACACAGCACCGTTCACAAACCTGTTCAACCTAAACATATAGCCCGTTATCAGTGCCAAAACTGTGTCTTAATTAATATACAATGCAGGTGAGGAGAAAGGAGGGTGCTAGCAAGCTGGGGGCATGTGGAAGGGGCCTTTTTAATAATACAGGAGACCGTTTGCACTCCCGCGCATGTACCATACCAGACCATGTAGAACAAAACCGAAAGTCAGCGCATGCACACTAGAGCTGGGGCAAGTATCGTAATAATGGATAGTACGCAACCAAGCTGTCCTGAATGAGTAGAGAAGACAAAATCTCATAAGCCCACTCTGTACCCCCTCACAGAACCACACCACAGTCTTTTCTGCAAAAATGGACAAATAAGACTATATTAGGAATAATGATAGAAGAATACCTCCAATGCAAGATGCCTGACAAAATGGGAATCCCCGAGCTCCTACCACCTCAACCCCACCACCTTGGTTGGGCAGGGGGCCAAAACATTAGCCCTACTGCCCAGCGATTGTAACTGTGCCAGGGGTCCCATTAATCAAGGCCTGGTTATACATCATATCTCAAGACCCCTTGGCACGTCATATATGCATATATAAAAAAATTCCCCAAAGCGATGAAAAGGAGATAAGTATTCTTTCCCTGGTTATTGTAAGAATGACTTACGCTGCAACCACATCCAAATCCAGATTGTACATAGTAACATTGTTTAGAACAATTTTAAACAACAATACAGATAACTTTTATGATCATAAATATGCGTCTTTGAGGCGCATACGCGGCTCTCGGACATGTCGGATGCATAGAGGCTGAGCTCCGGGTCCCGTCTGCTCTCCGGACCCCCGCGCCATGTCTAATCTGCTTCAAAAGCTATGGGGGTAAGCCCTGATACTACCTGAATGCCTGCAGAACCCCATGGGAAGATAGGGCAGTAAAAACACTGCTACAAGCCGATACTAGATCCGCGCCACCAGACCACGATGGACAAGTTCCTTACTAGGCCGCAATCCCCGGCCTTGCCTAACTCTGCGGACCCGTTCGCTAATATGGACCCCTTGTTGGGGACGGATGACACGGACGGTGGCATCCTTCACACACCAGACATACAGCACACCCCTGCAATGCCCCCCCTCAAACAACACAGGCTGTTTTAACCCCTAAGTTGCTGGATGTGAAGCTCCAGGCCCTCCTTCACCAACTGACCCATAACATCACTGCGGAGGTGGGTAAGCTGTCCCAGGAACTGAGGGGGGAAATAGCTCAAATAGGGGAAAGAACGGATGTTATAGAGACTAAAATGGATGATCTTGTCCACTATGTCCAGGAACTAGAAGAAGAAACCTCCTCACTGAAACACACTGTATCCCAACTCCAATTGCAGCAGGAGGACCTGGAAAATAGGGAGATACGCCAGAATCTATGCTTTAGAGGTATTCTAGAGACAGTGGGAGATAATACTCTGCAATCATATCTGCTGGGTCTCTTCAACACTCTAGCCCCCTAAATTGCGGACATAGACTGGAGACTGGACCGTGTTCATAGGTCTTTGGGCCCTAAATCACCCTCTGGAGCCAGACCAAGGGATGTCATAGTCCGCTTCCATTTTTATGACAGCAAGGAGGCCCTGACCCTTGCCACATGCAACAAGTCATCTACTGAATACAAGGGGGCAAAAATCCAGATTTATAATGATCTGTCCCCGGTCACTTTAGCTAAGAAAAAAATCACAGAAATCTCCATCCAATTACCTCCCACCTACAAAACCAACGCATCCCATATTTTTGGGGCTTTCCATTTCGCTTGATAGTTCCTGGAGATGGTATTCAACATTGTCTTTGTGACATACATGAAGTGGAGGCATTCATTAAGAGTTTGGGTCTACCTCCTCTACCGGAAGATTTTGTGCTCCCACCTGCTTCTTTGTCAACCCGTGCAGCACCCGCTACACCTAGTAGGATGTGGACCCCGGTTCAAAACAAGCAGAAGAAATCCTTTTCCACCCCTTTTCCACCATTCATCCAGACGTCCTCCTTGAAAAGTTGACAGGTATACTCGGCTTTAATTTACAGGCCAATGTGCTTGTGCCCTAGTGACAGAACACAATTTTTACACTTTCTTTTTTTTATATATGTTATTAGTTGTTTTTGTTTTGGACACTAGGTGGATCGTTTCTCCTGAAATTGGAGACATTACTCTGCATACTCATGGGGTACAGTCCTTTAGTATACATACAAAGTATACATAACGTGTTCTTTTTCTATATTCTGTTTTTTTTTGTCCTTCACCATGTTAAGGGAAGAAAAGGGACATGTTTACATTTGTATGCACAGTTTTATTTCTTTTTCAAGTTGCTACTCTCCTGCTGGAGAGCAGATGGATGCTTCCTCCCTGCATCTCCATCTGATGGTACTCGCCAAGTGGCCTAGAATTGTCCATGACTTTTGTCTAGGACTCCTGAGTAGTCTGTATTGCACAGGTGTATTGACTGTTTTTTTCTTTTTTATTACTTCAGACCCCTCCTGGGTGTCACCAAAATTGGTTTGTGTTTTTTCTTTTTTTTTTTTATTGTCATTTTTTATTTACGTATTTCCATGGCCTGTTCTACTCATGGTACCTTAGAAAGTCCTACTACAGCCCCATGGAATCTGTTTTTTGTATATCCTAAACCTATTCGTACTTATATTTTGTATCTGTTCTTTTTCAATTTTATTATTATTTCATTGCTTTCTCCTTTTTGTTTTGTTTTTTATTTTTGGATGTACAATTTGTGACATACATGTTATATCTATAATGTGTTTTTTCTCAAACTAATAAAAATTACAATTATAAAAAAAAAGATGTGTCTTTACAGATGAGACACACTCGGACAGATACACGTATACGGATCAGATTATCATATGATTACATCTATTATGTTGTGTCATAGCGTTAACCCAAAAAGGGTTTGTAGCTCAGGGACTCATTCAGGCCTGGTGAGTGGGTGGCATTTCATTTAAAAATCCACCTTGCCCCACATTGGAGTAATTTTTTGTCTATGTTCACTCCTCTTGGATCTTCAAGAACCCTTTCAAGGACCATAAATTGCACCATTGAAGTATCATGTTTATGTTTAAAAGCCACATGTCTGCCAATGGGAGTATACAATACTTTTTTTCTAATATAGTAAATATGGTCATAGATTCATTTCCAGAAATTACGAAACGTCTTACCAACATAAAATGTTCCACACCTGCAGAAAACAATATATACAACACCTTTTGTTTGACAATCGACATGGTATTCAATATAATGTATATTTCCATTAGGCAGAGTAAATGATGCTCCTTCTAAGATCCAGTTACAGTATTCACAGGTACCACATTTGAGCATATCCCTATTTTGTTCATTGGTCCTTGAGGGTTCCTGAAAATGGCTATGAACCAATCGATCCTTTAGAGATCAACATTTTTTTGTATGTGATCTGAGGATAGTCATTGATATATTTCCTCAGAATAGGATCACCGGTGTGGAGATGCCAGTATCTGCTTACCATCTTTTACCATATGATGGTTACTTGAGTATGTAGTAACTATCCTCACAAAGTCTAACTGTTTTTTAGATCTCTTACCAAACAGTTTGTGTCTTTCTTTCTGGCATGCCTTATTATAGGCCTTCTTTAAGGTCAATTGGTATTACATCTTTTTAGTAATCTAGATTTTAAAAGATTAGATTCCTTCTTGAAAGTCTCTTCATTGGAGCAGCTGCACCTAATACGTAAGTATTGTGAATATGGTATGCTCTTAACCGCTTCAGCCCCGGAAGAATTTCCCACCTTCCTGACCAGAGCACTTTTTTGCGATTCGGCACTGCGCCGCTTTAACTGACAATTGCGCGGTCGTGCGACGTGGCTCCCAAACAATATTGACGTCCTTTTTTCCCAGAAGTAGAGCTTTCTTTTGGTGGTATTTGATCATCTCTGCGGTTTTTATTTTTTGTGCTATAAACAAAAAAAAGCGACAATTTTGAAAAAAACACATTATTTTTTACTTTTTGCTATAATAAATATCCCCAAAAAATAATTTAAAAAAAAATTTTTTCTCAGTTTAGGCCTAAACGTATTCTTCTACATATTTTTGGTATAAAAAAAAAATCGCAATAAGCGTTTATTGATTGGTTTGCGCAAAAGTTATAGCGTTTACAAAATAGGGGATAGTTTTATGGCATTTTTATTAATAATTTTTTTTCACTAGTAATGGCGGCGATCAGCAATTTTTATTATTTATTATGACTGCGACATTATGGCGGACATTTTTGACACATATTTGGGACCATTGTCATTTATACAGCAATCAGTGCTATAAAAATGCACTGATTCCTGTGTAAATGACACTGGCAGTGAAGGGGTTAACCACTAGGGGGCGGGGAGGGGTTAAGTCAGTACTAGGGAGTGTTTTCTAACTGTAGAGGGGGGTGGGCTAGCTGTGACATGTCACTGATCTCTGCTCCCGATGACAGGGAGCAGAGATCAGTGACACTGTCATTAAGCAGAACGGGGAGATGCTTGTTTACATCAGCATATCCCCGTTTGTCCTCTCCATGAGGCGATTACGGGTATCCCCACAGTGATCGAGTCTGTGACACCCGCAACCCGACTCACGGAGCTCCTGGCCGGCGCGCACGCAATGGCACGGCTGGGAATTCAATGGGACTTACAGATACGCACATTTGCCCAGCCGTGCCATTCTGCCAGCGTTCATCAGCGTGCGCCGTTCGGGAAGTGGTTCATTAGTGGTTAGGGATGGGCACTGGATGCGTGAAGTATAGCATTTCCCGCCATGGGTTTCCTATATAATGACGTTCCCAGTCTTCCATCCTCCTGTTTAAATATGTCTAGATCGAGAAATGCTATCGATCGCAAATCATACTGCATAGTAAATTTAAGATTATATGTGTTGGCTGCTAACCTCTCTATAAATCTCAGCAGGTCCACTTCACTCGAGTTCCATACCATAAAGATATCATCTTTGCACCTATACCAGCATAAAATGCTGGACAGGTACATAGATAAGGACTGGTCTGCAAACAGAGTACGATCCCACCCCTCCAGGTACAGATTGGCAAACGATGGGGCACAGCAAGTCCTCATCACAACCCCCTGCACCTGAAGGTAGTGGGAGCCATCAAATACAAACACATTCTTAGTCAGGATATTGTGCAACAAGTCCATCACAAAGGCATTATGAGGCCTGGCTGCCTCATTCAAAAATGTTTCCACTAAAGAGATACCAAGTGAATGCAGTATACTACAGTGTAGTGCCTCCACATCAATGGAGACCAATATACTGTTTGATGGTATTTTTATGTTATACAACTTTCTCAATAAATCCATGTTATCCTGAATGTATGATGGGAGTTCCACAACATGGAGTTGCAAAAAAGCATCTACCAAGCGACTTCCCTTCTCTGTTTTTGCCCCAATTCCAGAAATAATTGGGTTTCCTGGTGGCTCTCAAATTTTTATGGCTTTTTGGTAAAGAATAGAATGAAGGGATTCTTGAACGGGATACCTTTAAGGCCTCAAAAATTTCCTTATCAATAATTCCATTAATGTAAGCACTGCTTACAATTCTGTCATAATCTTTGTTGAATTCCTGGGTATTTTCCTCACGAATTAGGGCATACCAGTCTCTATTGAGAGGATATCGAGGCACATTTTCCGATAACCACTTTTGTCCATCTCCACCTTTGTCAGCCATCTTAATAGTGATGTCCCTGTTATTTTGTAGCAGGTTTATTGCCTGCTGTTGCTGAAAAGTGATATTGTCACCACAGATACCAAAATTCAATTTCTTGATGTCCGATGTAACTTGGGACAAGAATGTCCAGATGTTGGAAATTGGTTTTCAAAGGGGGGAAAGTTTGTTGATTTTTTTTCAAAATTTTGGAGTCTCTAAGGGGGACTGTGCTGGAGGGGAGACTCCCAGTAATGTATCTGAGAGACCTCCCTCAGTAGACCCCCCACAGATGCATCAATTTCATCTAATAGATCCATAAGATCTTTCAGGGCCATAAAATCTCTTACTGTGAACCCTTTCCATTGTTCACGTTCTATACTCTCTTGTTTTTTATTTTCTTTTTTTTCTTTCATGCCTGGGGGGTGTCCTTAGTATGCCTGTAAAGAAGCACATTTTCCCATGTTTATAACAGTACCATAGCAAAATGACATTTCTAAAGGAAAGAAAGTAATTTAAAACTACTCGCGGCTGTAATGTATTGTCGGGTCCCGACAATATAGATGAAAAACATTGAAAAAAAAACGAAATTAGTTTCCCCTAGTCCATTACCAGGCCCTGTGGTTCTGGTAAGGATATTAAGGGGAACCCGAGCCAAAATTAAAAAAAAAATAGCTTGGGGTCCCCCAAAATCCATACCAGACCCTTATCCGAGCACGCAACCTGGAAGGCCACAGGAAAATGGGGGATGAGAGAGTGTCCCCCTCCTGAACTGTACCAGGCCACATGCCCTCAACATGGGAAGGGTGCTTTGAGGTCCCCCCAAAGCACCTTGTATCCATGTTGATGGGGACAAGAACCTCATCCCCACAACCCTTGCCTGGTGGTTGTGGGGGTCTGCGGGCAGGGGGCTTATCGGAATCTGGGGGTCCCCTTGTTAAAGTGGGCTTATGTGTATGGGTATCAGGTACATGGTACCCCTACACATTCACCAAAAAAGTCCTTAAATAAAAAAAACTGTCCCACAATGTCCATCCGTCTTCGATCACAGCGTCCTGCAACAAGATAAAAAAATGAAAAAAAAATCCGCCTCCATGGGAGGCTCCCGCCAACTGAAGTCTCTTTGTGAGGACAGCTGTTATATAGCTGAGGGTGGGGCCACCCGGTGACGTACCAGGCCACATGCCCTCAACATGGGAAGGGTGCTTTGAGGTCCCCCCCAAGCACCTTGTTCCCATGTTGATGGGGACAAGGACCTCAGCCCCAGAACCCTTGCCTGGTGGCTGTGGTCTGCGGGCAGGGGGCTTATCGGAATCTGGAACCCTCCTTTAACAAGGGGATCCCCAGATCCTGACCCCCAGCATCCGGCAACCCGATAAAAAAATTGAAAAAAACTCAGCTGACTGAAGTCTCTTCATGAGGACAGCTGTTATATAGCTGAGGGTGGGGCCACCCAGTGATGTAAACAGGTGACCCTGCCCCCTCTGACATTATGTGACATCACGTAACATCAGAGGGGTGCGGGGTCAACTGTTTACATCACTGTGTGGCTTTGACCTCAGCTATGTAATAGCTGTCATCGCAAAGAGGCCTCAGTCAGTGGGAGCCTCCCATGGAGGGAGATTTTTTCCATTTTTTTTATCGGGTCATTGGATGCTGTGATCGAAGATGAATGGACATTGCAGACAGCTTTTTTTTAATAAAGGACTTGTCCCAAACTGTCTACTGTAATTTTTAACATTTTGACACTTTTTTGATAAATGTCTACGGGTACAATGTACCTGATACCCATTCACATAGGGGGCCTGGATCTGGGGGTCCCCTTGTTAAAGGGGGCTTCCAGATTCCGATAAGTCCCCTGCCTGCAGACCTCCACAACCACCAGGCAAGGTTTGTGGGGATGAGGCTCTTGTCTTCATCAACATGGGGACGAGGTGCTTTGGGGGACCTCAAATTCTCCTTCTCATGTGGCCTGGTAGGGTTCAGGAGAAGGTGCCCTCTCTCATCCCCCCTTTTCCTGCGGCCTACCAGGTTGCAAGCTCGGATAAGGGTCTGGTATGGATTTTGGGGGGACCCCTATGCCATTTTTTTTTATTTTGTCTCGGGGTTCCCCTTAAAATCCATACCAGACCTGAAGGGCCTGGTATGGATTTGGGGGGACATCTATGCCATTTTTTTTTCATTTTGGCGCAGGGTTCCCCTTAATCAGGATTCCCCTTAATATCCATACCAGACCTGAAGGCCTGGTATGGATTTTGGGGGGACCCCCACGCAATTTTTTTTATTGGGGGGGACCCATGCCATTTTTTTTAATGATTTTTATCTACTTTGCCGGGACCTGACAATACATTACAGTGGCAAGCAGTTTTAAATGACTTTTTTCCTTTAGAAATGTCATTTTGCTGTGGTACTGTTCTAAACACGGGACAAATTCACTACTTTACAGGCATACCCCAAACACTTTTTATGGCAATAACTTGCATGTAAGCCTTTAAAATTAGCACTTTTGGTTTTTCATGTTAGTGTCCCATAGACTTTAATGGCGTTTCAAAGCTTTCAAATTTGCCGAGAACGTTGTATATTGTTCGCTGTTCGGCGAATGGGCGAACACCAGATGTTTGAGACGAATTTACGCTCGACTTGAACATCAGGCTCATTGCTAATAAAGAAGGACTATGCTGGCTGGACAAAAACCCTAGAACATTGCTTCTTAGCAACTGTGCTTCAAGTGTTATCTCAATCTTTATGTTCCAAGGCAGGACAGTATGTAATGGTATACTTTTTACTCAATCACACACACCACCTCTATTGTAAAGGGCAGTTACAGTTTGATTCTTCTAGGTGAGAACAGGACATCACATGCAACTGGCTTTTTCACAGGTTACTCCAAGGAGTAGATTCCTAAAGCAATCCAATCCCTAGGTTCAAAAGCTTGGAAGAAAGACAGTTCTCACAATGGCATCATCACCAAGCAGAAGCTCAGAAGGGAAGGCCATGTTCCAGGAAGTATTTAGATATTTCATGCCTTCCTAGTCAGCTCATCAGGCTCCTCAAGCCTACAGAGTGACTAAGTAATTGCTAGGTTCACATTGCTGGGGGTTAGAAATCATTTTCAACCCGGCAATGCAGTCTGACTTTGGGGGCAATTTGGTAGACATCTGTGTGGGTTCATGCACAGATGTCTATTTAACCCTTTCTCAACCAGCCGCCTCAGTTGTTCTGCAGCAGGTTGGCTCCCCTGGGCAAAACGATGTTACCGTTTGCCTTTTGGCCGCTAGGGGGTGGGTGATCGCCGCCGGGGCCGGAGTCAATGCAAGTGCGCCGGGCACCCGCAATCGCTCCGCACAGAGACAGAATGGAGATCTGTCAATGTTAACAGACAGATCTCTGTGCTGTCAGGGGAGAGGAGACTGATCTGTTGTTCATACTGTGTATGAACAACAATCGGTCTCCTTACTCAGGCAGTCCCATCCCCTCACAGTTAGAATCATTCCCTAGGACACACAATTAACCCCTTTATCCCCCCTACTGTTAATCTCTTCCCTGCCAGTGACATTTACACAGTAATCAGTGCATTTTTATAGCACCAAAAGTGTGCAATTTGTCCGCCATAATGACGCAGTCCTGATAAAAATTGCTGATCATTACTAGTAAAAAAAAATTAATAATAAAAATGGCATAAATCTTACCCCTATTTTGTAGATGCTATAACTTTTGCACAAACCAATCAATATACGCTTATTGCGATTTTTATTACCAAAAATATGTAGAAGAATACATATCGGCCTAAACTGAGGAAAAAATTAGCTTTTTTTTAAAAAAAAAAAAATTGGGGATATTTATTATAGCAAAAGTACAAAATATTGTGTTTTTTTCACAATTTTCAAGTTTTTTTGTTTATAGCGCAAAAAAAAAAAAAAATCGCAGAGATGATCAAATACCACCAAAAGAAAGCTCTATTAGTGGGTAAAAAAGGACGTCAATTTTGTTTTGGTAAGTCGCACGACTTGTGCAATTGTCAGTTAAAGCGACGTGGTGCTGTATCGCAAAAAATGGCCTGGTCATTGAGCAGCCAAATCTTCCGGGGGAAGTGGTTAAATCACAGCCAAAGTTGCCAAAAGTAGTGCAGGAACTACTTTTGGGAATCAGTGCTGCGCCGCAAAGTTGGCGTCGCACCGATTCGGACAGTGCTCTTGCTTGCAATAGCCGGTGATCTGGCATGCAATTTGACATGTTAAATCACATGCCAAATCGTACCAGTGTGAACCTAGACTTAACATCCATAAAACAGAATGTCACTTCTCTAGCACACCCTCCTGGAGCAAGCTCAAACAGCTTGTCACTGAGAAAGAAAATTCCATGCTAACCCTAGATTCACACCTATGCATTTTTGTGTGCATTTTGCAGTTTGCAGAAAGGCACTACAGTCCATTTAACTAGGGTTTCCTATGGTACGAATTCACATCTATGCGTTTTGCGGCCGGTGCGTTTTTGGAAAGGGGTCGGGGACTTTTTTCCATGTTTTGCATGTAATAGACTTCAATGAAACCACACCAGAAATGCCACTGTTGTGTTGCTCTGCCCCCCCAAATCACTTTTCCCCCATATTGATGGAGACAAGGGCCTCTTCCCGACAACCCTGTCCGGTGGTAGTCGGGGTCTGTGGGCGGGGGGCTTATCAGGATCTGAAAGCCCCTCTTTAAGAAGGGGCCCCCAGATTCAGCCCCGCCTATGTGAATGGGTATCTGGTACATTGTACCCCTACCCATTCACCTAAAAAGCAGTGAAGTGTAAAAAAAAAAAAGAGCCGGTTTTTGACCTTTATTAAAAAAATAGCTCTGAGCTGTCTTCTTCCTTAGCCGTCTTCTCCCGATGCCGTAAAAATTAAAAAGGTGCTCTTATGCTGTGGCTGTTTTCCTGTCTTCCTCTGTTGTGTTGTCGTCCGCTGTCTGGAATCTCTTATATAGCTATGGGGCGTGACCATCTGATGACATCATCTGGAGAGCCCGCCCCTTGTGACAATTTTGGGGGACCAAAATTTTTACACTTTGCCATGGGGGGTCCCCTTCGAATCTATACTAGACCCGAAGGGCCTGGTATGGATTGCGGGGGGGGACCCCACGCGGTTTCTTTCGCAAATTTATTTTGCAGGCATTTTTTTTTTTTACATTCAACTGTCAGTGGGAACCTCGCTGACAGCTGATGACTCCTCAGTTTGTTAAAGATGCAGCAGCCAGCTTCCCGGCTCCCTGCTTAGCAACCAGCTACATACAGTGTGTTTAAAGAGAAAAATAAAAACAACGTAAAACGCAAAAATGCATGAAAACTGCATTCAAAGACGCATAAAAATTAAGGACTTAAAACACAAAACACACTGCAAAATGTGCCTGAAAAACACATCAAGCGCAGCCGCCTAGATGTGAACGCAGACTAAGAGAACACTAACGGGCACACACAGACAGGCTGACTACAACCTTCTATTTTCTAGAGAAAACAAAAAAAGGCAAAAAAAAAAGAATTACAAAAAAAAATAACTGCATACCTACTTTTTTATCATAATTTGTTCAGATATACTATTGAAAACTAAATACTAATACATTTGTGAAAATATATTTATGTATACCTATCCTGGTTTTGAATGCACTGTTTGGAGAATGATGACATATCGGAGGAAAATATGTATACCTAAGTCAATTTCCTCATTCCGTGACCTCCAGGCAACATGCAGACATTTTACACAAAACACTCACAGTGGAGTGAGAGAATCTTATTTAGTGGGGAAAGTGCAGATCTGCCAAGAGGGCTCACCATCCATCAGAGACATAAATATGAAAGTTCTTCTTTTATCTGCATTTTTTTTTAATTATAGACACTTTATTTTATAAAGAACACTTTCTTACCTTTTAATAAAGCTTTAATTTTCCAAGTAGTTGTATTCTAGCTTTATAGCTATGGGAATCAACTGATTTTTTGTAATTTTTTTTTTAAGCCATTTATGATAGCTTTCAACAGGTGTTATTTGCATATACATTTTAATGTTATTTTCGGTCTGAGGTCCCTATAGAATATACATCATTGCAAATTGCAATTGATGATACATGCAATTGCGAAGCAATTTTCAAACTAGCCAATGGAAAGGTTAGTTTGACATTTAATCAACATTTTACATCTTTATCATATGCTGTGTACTTAATTGCCTATCTGAATAATTAAAAGTCCTTAAGAGAGGCCTTTGGTTAATCACATAATGCTTATAATAGATGATGTTTTTACTCAGGGAATCAAGTGCATTACAGACTGCAAACACAAGGAAATTAGTGAGATTTGTAGAGATCTCATGTTTTCGATTTTACAATGTAACATCAATGATAATTAAACTACTGTATGTAATTCTTATGAACTACATTAAGAAATTATATAATTCATTTGATCTGGTACTTAGATGATATATCTTGTCTATTTTGATAACTACTTTGTTTTTGCATTCTGGCAAAAAAAATTGTTTTGTATAAAACTCTGCAGCTTTTTAAACTGCCTCATTTTCAATTGTTCAATTGTGTGTACAAGTGCACACAGCTCTGAAATGCATGCACATGAAGTTAAGGTATATACACATTTTATCGATTGCCAGAGTCAGTTTAGGAGTCAGGTTGCTGTTTGTTTTTGGGAAAATGCTAAATTCATACCAAACAATGTAGATTTATTTCTAAAAAGCTAGAACCGAACATCTGCAGTGTATGAGGGTACAGAATTTGGTTCATAAAATGCATTAAAAGCCTTGTAGTGGTCATACATTTAATGTGCATAGATGTAATTATGTGCATATTTTTATGTGCTCAGCTCTTTATATTTAGTGGGGATCTTTTTGCATTGGTAAAAACAAAATTTATAATTCTGTAATGTATTGTCACAAAAATGATATAGAAACCCCCACAGCAGTAAAATAAAGAAAACAAAAAGACAATGTGTGGTTCACTTAATAATCAACCTGGCCCCTATCTAGCAGTGCAGCTTTGATGCCCAGGAAAAGAGGACAGCAAACATGCAACCCTTTTCCCTGTACCATAGAAGGCCATGTTCCTTTCAACATCTTAGAGGTATTTTGCAAGAGAGGGTTACAAACCCCCCTCGCAAAAGCACCCTTGTACCAATGTTGATGGACAAAGGACCTTTCTCTACCTCTGTGTTTCCCAAAAAGAAGGTGGGACAATAGCAACATGGGGGGGGGGGGGGGTTTATGGTAGAATCTAGAAGTCCACTTTAAATAAGAGGGCATCCAGGTATCTGTTCCCTCCTAGGGTACAGGGCTACCTCAAAGAGTGAAAAAAAAAACACCCAATTAAAAATGCTTTAATAAAAACAACATAATAACCAGTTTTTAAAAAAAAAGTTTTTAATGCTCCCAGAGTTAAATCCAGCATCAATTATGGAATCCAGAAATGTATCTATTATCTGAGTAATCCAGCAATATTTTGGGGGATACATGGAGGGATCTGTGTGACTTTTTTTTATATAGAGGCCAAAAGAGAAATGTAATCTGTTAGACCCCGTTCACACTGAGACATTTTACAGGCATTTTTTGCACTAAAAATAGCACCTGAAAAGTGCCTGTAAACTGCCTCTTCTGCAGCCCCAGTGTGAAATCCTGAGTGCTTTCACACTGGGGCAGTGCGCTTGCAGGACAGGAACAAAAAGTCCTGCAACCAGTATCTTTGGGGTGGTGCGGGAGCGGTGTATACACTGCTCCTACAGTGCCCCTGCCCATTGAAATGAATGGGCATCGCTGCTGATGTGCCTGCAAATCGATTTGGCAGCAGCGCTTTCCGGGCGCTATTAACCCTTTCCTTGGCCGCTAGCAGGGGTTAAAAGTGCCCCGCTAGTGGCCGAATTGTGCCGATATAACAGCGTTAAAGCATCACTAAAACTAGCAATTTTAAATCATTTTGACTTTGTAAGTGTCAGTGCTTATAAAAAAATCACCAATCCTATCCAAATCTAATTTTTAAAAACTTTTTTTTTTTGCACTGATGTAACCACCACCCCCACCATGCTATTTTTGACAACCCTTTTCCTATTAGCCCAGATAATGGATATTTTGAATTTGACAGATTTGGCTCCCTTTTATTTCAATGGGGTTGCTGTGAAGTTTGCTGAACCCTGCAAGAACCAAACACAGTGCAATTCTGTCCATCCTGATTCTCCAATAGAGCAAATCTGTGTGCGTTTTGGTTCGTGAACCGTTTTGTAAATCTTGTTTGGAGTTGAAAGTTTGCAGATTTTGAAGAGAATCTCTATTAATTACTATAAGGGGTGAATCTTGTTATTCAGTTCTACAATAAAAAGAGATTTTCTTCAACTGGGGCTTTATAAGATTAATAATTGTTTTGAATATGCATTTCATGCATGAACAATAAAACATGCATTGTGTACTGATATTACTGGAGTGTTTGTGAAAAAACACTGAATGTTAAAAAAAGGTTATACTGCAAGGTCTATGGAAGTAACAAAAGTCATATGTGTACCTGCCTTGGCCACAGAAAATGTGCATACACAACTTCTTGCATTGCATGTCCGAAGGATAATTGCCGTAAAATAGGGTACTCTTGATAAAGTCACAGTCACTCATTCAGGAGTGCGTAGGTGTCTTCTTGAGGAACCAATACCCCTGACACTTTCCTCAAGATATGGAAGAATTTATTCCAATAACTCCTGATGTGAGGACAGGACAACCAGATGTGGAACATAGATCCTACATGGTTGCACCCACTGTAGCATAGGGGGACACATTGGGGAACATCATGGTCAGTCTCGTGGGAACGTCGTACCATCTAGTAAATACATTGATAATCACTTCAACTAGGGATATGTTCATAATACCCTTGTAGCTGTGACAGAAAGTGTCACGTACCTTACAGCGGAGTCTGAAATGCTGAGGGAGGCCTCTCGCATGGTTCCGGTCCCAACACCCCTGGTAGTGAGGACAGGGAGTGCCATGGCACAGAAGGGTGCAGGTGCCTGCGACTGGAAGCTGGAACTTGGAGATTCAGGATCCTCTTGGAGAAGATGAGAAGACTGGTCACCAGAACTGCTCAGTAGAAGCCAGGCAGGTAGGTATGGATTCAAGAACAACTGCAACGTCAGGACAGGCAAAGGTTGGCAACTGGCTGGCAACGAGGTATCCACACAGGAGGCGAGTTCGTGGTCAAGGACAGGCTGAGGTCGGCAACGGGTGGGCAGCGAGGTACAAAGTCAGGAAGCAAAGCCGTAGTAGAGAGTCCAAGCCAGGGTCAGTATAATCAGTAAAGGTAGGTAACAGGTAAGGGAGATCCAGGAGAGTAGTCAAGGAAGCCGGGTAGTCAGGAGCAAGGTAACAGGTCACACAGGAATCAAGAACTTAGGAACTAGCTGAAGACGATCCAGCACTAGTGTCAGGCAAAGACCTTGTTTATATATGGCGCCGAGCGCCAGGATTGGTGGGCGTAAATGTGCATGCGTGAGAATGTACATATGGGTGTGCAGGTGCACTGGTGTGCATGTTCGATCCAGAACTCGTTCGCCTCTGTCGGGGACACCGCGCATGGCCGTTAGTAACTGCTGCATGGAGATGGGAGCTAGTACTGTGAGTTCTGACATGGCCCCCTCCTTAAGGGCAGCCTCCGGATGCCTCTTGAAACCGAACCCTCTGAGCGGGAGCGGTGAAAGGCCTGTATCAGTCTCTGGGCATGGAGATTTGTTTTGGGTTCCCAGGAATTCTCTTCTGGGCCAAAGCCTCTCCATTTGATTAAATATTGATTTTGCCCTTGTCGTTTCCTATAGTCCAAAATGGCTTCAATCTCGAATTCCTCTTCCCCATCCACGACTATAGCTTCAGGGGGTCCTACCTCCCAATCCGAAAAGGAATTTGGTACATCGACCTTGAGTAGTGAAGCATGGAAAACAGGGTGGATCCTGAATGAATTGGGGAGTTCAAGTTCGTAGACGACTGAATTGATTTTCTTCTTGACTGGGAAGGGCCCTAAGTATCTGGGTCCCAGTTTCTTAGAAGGGCATGCCAATTTCAGGTTTGTAGTAGCCAGCCACACACGGTCACCAACCTTTAAATCCAATTCTCCCCTTCTTTTCTTGTTGAAGAATTTTTTGTTATCTTCCTGCTCCTTAGAGATAGTTTCTTTAAGCAACTGATTGTTTGCGACAAAGAAATTTAGTCTGTCCTGGACAGTGGGTACAGGAGAGTCTGGTACGAGTATTGGCAAAAAGGAGGGGTGAAACCCGTAGTTGGAGAAGAATGGTGACTGGTTTGTGGTAGAGTGCATAGAATTGTTAAATGCAAATTCTGCCAAGGGCAGCAATGAGGCCCAATCTTCCTGAGAAAAAGAAGAGAAGCAACGTAGGTACTGTTCCAACGTTTGATTAGTGCGTTCAGTCTGCCTGTTGGTCTGGGGGTGATATGCTGAAGAAAAGCTAAGTTTGATGCCTAGTGCCTCACACAATGATTTTCAAAATTTGTGAATTGTACTCCACGATCACAAACAATGTCACTGGGAATTCCGTGAAGTCTAACGATTTCCTTAATAAAAATCCTGGCAGTCTCAGTTGCTGACGGAGTCCCTTTCATGGGAATAAAATGTGCCATTTTGGAAAAACGGTCAACTACCAGGAAGATGGATGAAAATCCCTCAGAAGGAGGGAGCTCGACAATGAAGTCCATTGCAATTTTATCCAAAGGTCTTTCAGGGATGGGCAGTGGTCTCAATAGTCCCCATGCTTTATTTTTGCTACTCCTAAGGCAGGTCAAGCAAGAATTTACATAATTTACATAATTCCTACAGTCTTTTGCAAGGTTGGGCCACCAAAAATGCCTTTGAATTAGGTCCATGGTCTTGTGACTCCTAAAGTGGCCCGCTAAGGGATAGTCATGGCAGACCTATAGGGTGGTGGTACGTAGATCTTGAGGGACCAAAATTTTATTTCCTTGCCAGAAGAGCCCGTCTTTTTCTTGGAGGTTTGTTGCTAGGGGTATTGATGTCCTTAGAGATACCTGACAGATTTGTGATATAAAGCTAGATTGGGTTAATAAGAAATGTCCAGCTTGCAGGATTGTATCTGGTGGTGAAGAAACCTCAGCCTCTGGGATAACGCATCGGGTTTGATGTTTTTAGACCCTGGCCGGTAGGTAAGGTGAAAATTGAAATGAGAAAAGAAAAGAGCCCATCTTGCCTGTCTGGGTCTGAGACGCTTGGCAGTCCTGAGATACTCTAAGTTCTTATGATCTGTGAAGATCAATATTGGATGCGCTGCTCCCTCCAGAAGATACCGCCACTCTTCCAAGGCTGCTTTTATCGCTAAGAGCTCTCGGTCCCCAATGTCATAATTTCTCTCTGATACACCTAATTTCTTGGAAAAGAAAGCCACAGGGTGCATTAAGGATTGGCGCTGGGACAGGATGGCCCAACAGCACTCTCCGATGCATCCACTTCCAGGGTAGAAGGCAAGGCAGGATCAGGGTGTATCAACACCGGGGCGGAGGTAAATAGCTCTTTTAATTTGTCAAACATAGCTTGGGCTGCTGTGGTCCATTGAAAACGGCTTTGCTTTCTTGTGAGCTGTATGATGGGTGCTATAATACTGGAGAAATTTTTAATACATTTTCTGTAAAAATTAGAGAATCCAATAAAACGTTGCACTCCTTTTTTATCGGTTGGGGTGGCCAGGACATGATGGCTGAGACCTTCTGAGGATCCATTGCCACACCCCCAGTTGTTATTACCAAGCCGAGAAAGTGAATGGTCTGGCGTTCAAACTCACATTTCTCGGCTTTGGCGAAAAGTCCCTTTTATCTCAATCTATGAAGAACTTGTCTTGCATGGTCACGATGTGCTTCTAGGGAGGTTGAGAATATCAGAATATCATCCAAGTAGACAATTATGAATGAGTAAAAAAGTCTTTGAAAATGTTGTTTACAAAATGTTGGAAAGTAGCCGGTGCATTACAGAATCCATATGGCATAACTAGGTACTCAAAGTGGCTGAAGTTTGTCCAGAAAGCCGTCTTCCACTCATCCCCCTCACGGATTCTAATCAAATTATAGGCACCTCAAAAATCCAGCTTTGTGAATATACGTGCCGAGCAAAGTCTCTGAAACAGTTCTGGGATCAATGGGAGAGGATATTGATTCTTAACCGTTATTTTATTTAAGTCTCTGTAGTCCACACATGGGCGGAGGGAATGATCTTTCTTCTCGACAAAGAATATTCCAGCACCAGCTGGAGAAGAGGAATGTCGGATGAAACCTTTTTTGAGGTTTTCGTCAATGTACTCCTTAAGGACCAAGAGTTCGGGTTCCGACAGAGGAAAGATCCTCCCAAGCAGAATTTCTGCTCCCGGTAATAGTTCGATTGGGCAATCATAAACCCGGTGGGGAGGAAGAGTGTCTGATTTCTGTTTTTCAAACACATCCAGGAAGCTATGGTACACAGATGGGACTAGTTTTTGGGATTCTGATGCAGATTTTAAACAGCCGATCACTGGGGTCACATGGTGGAGGACCTTAAGGCAGTTCTGGAGACAATAGATAGACTGGAAAACAACTTCACCCGTAACCCAATTGATTTGAGGATTATGGGCTTGCAGCCACGGCATTCCCAGAATAACTGGAAATAATGGGGATGAGATGACGTCCAGGCATAGTAGTTCCTGATGGTTGGGTAGTATGTTGGCAGGCAGTGGTTGGGTTTCATGAGTAATAGGCCCGCATTTAATAATTGACCCATCTGCTAGCCGTATGGAGAGTTGTTGTTGCTTGGGTTTTAACGGAATGTTATGTTTCAGGGCAAAGGCACGATCCGCGAAGCAGCTGCAGGCGCCAGAATCAATTATGGCCCGGACCCAGAGCTTCCTTCTGGAAGCTGCAAGGAAACAGGGACAGCAATGTGAGCAGATCTTGTTACAGGTAGGTCACTAGGTTCATGAGGCAGAAAGTTAAACTTATGGGTCTTATTTGGGCACATATTTGCATAGTGGCCAGCTTCCCCACAATAGAGGCAGAGGTTGTTCTGGCGTCGATGCTGCTTTTCTTCGGGTGGCAGTGGTGTACAGAGCCGACCTATCTGCATTGGCTCCGGAGCTTCGGAGGTGGAAGCAGGTACATGGGAGGTGGACATAGGAGGATTGCTAGGAACCTTAGGTGTCATCCACATGGGTCGCATCTGGCTGGTTCTCTCAGATCTCCGCTCTCTTAGACAATGGTCTATCTGGATGGACAATTGGATCAGGTCTTCCAAAGTGTCTGGAAGTCCAACATGGGCCAACTCATCTTTCAGTGCCTCAGAGTCCCATGTGGAACTGATAGCGGAGGGTGGCATCGTTCCACTGGGTATCGGAACTCCACCGCCTAAAGTCTGTTACGTAGTCTTCCACTGGCCTACGTCCTTGTTGGAGGGCATGAAGACTGACTCTGCGGTGGTGGTACGTTGAGGGTCGTCATACAATTTGGCCATTTCATTCAGAAAAGAGTCCATAGTGTCTAACAGCGGACTGGCCTGCTCCAGTAAGCAATGAGTCCAGGTTTGAGGTTCCCGCTGGAGTAGTGAGACGATGAACCCCACCTTGGTGCTTTCCAAAGGGAAGGTATGGGGCTGTAGCAGGAAGTATAGCTGTCAGGCATTCTTGAAGGCACGGAACTTGCTGCGATCTCCCGAAAACCTCTCTAGAGTGGGGACTCGAGGTTCTGGGGGTGCTAATGCTGAGGCCGCTGGGCCGGGAAGCCAAGATGCTGTAGCCGCCTGGTGAGTTGAGGGATTTGGAGACAATGACTCCACTCTTTGCTCGAGTTGCCGGTACTCGCGGCTATTAATGAATTGCCGGTCTGACAATACACATAAAAGTTTATTGATAAAAACGGCATGGGAATTCCCCACAGGGGAACCACCCAACCAAAATTATAAAAAAAAATTACGTGGGGGGTCCCCCTAAATTCAATACCAGGCCCTTCAAGTCTGGTATGGATATTAAGGGGAACCCGGCCAAAATTTAAAAAAGAAAAAGGTGTGGGGTCCCCCTCAAAATCTATACCAGACCCATCAGGTCTGGTGTGGATTTTAAGGGCAACCCCGTGCCAAAATGTTTCTAAAAAATGGCGTAGGGTCTCCCCAAAAATCCATACCAGACCCTTATCTGAGCACGCAACCTGGCAGGCCGCAGGAAAAGAGGGGGATGAGAGAGCGCCCCCCCTTCCTGAACCGTACCAGGCCACATGCCCTCAACATTGGGAGGGTGCTTTGGGGTAGCCCCCAAAACACCTTGTCCCCATGTTGATGGGGACAAGAGCCTCATCCCCACAACCCTTGCCCAGTGGTTGTGGGGGTCTGCGGGCGGGGGGCTTATCGGAATCTGGAAGCCCCCTTTAACAAGGGGACCCCCAGATCCCCCCTGTGTGAAATGGTACCCCTACCATTTCACAAAAAAACTGTCAAAAATGTTAAAAATGACAAGAGACAGTTTTTGACAATTTCTTTATTTAAATGCATCTTCTATCTTCTATCTTCTATCTTCTTCTTCTGGTTCTTCTGGTTCTTCCCCTGGTTTTCTCGTCCGCCATCTTCCTCTGCAGCATCTTCTTCCCTTCTTCTCCTCGGGCCGCTCCGCATCCATGATGGCATGGAGGGAGGCTCCCGCTGTGTGACGCTTCCCCTCTTCTGACGGTTCCTAAATAACAGGGGGGCGGGGCCACCCGGTGACCTCGC
Organism: Lithobates clamitans; assembly: GCA_037952925.1. Classification (NCBI taxonomy): domain Eukaryota; kingdom Metazoa; phylum Chordata; class Amphibia; order Anura; family Ranidae; genus Lithobates; species Lithobates clamitans. Next base: position 314,662 of record JBBGZY010001182.1, read on the forward strand.
CCCCCTTTGATGCACGGGGACTTGACGGGGACTTCCCTGTGGCATTCCCTGTGATGTCAGAAGGGGGCAAGGTTATGTAACGGGTGACCCCACCCCCCTCTGACGTCATGGGGTATGCCACAGGGAAGTCCCCATGCGTCAGAGGGACGGGGTCACCGGGTGGCCCCGCCCCCGTTATTTAAGAACCATCAGAAGAGGAGAAGCGTCACACAGCGGGAGCCTCCCTCCATGCCATCATGGATGCGGAGCAGCCCGAGGAGAAGAAGGGAAGAAGATGCAGCAGAGGAAGATGCTGGAAGAGAACACCAGAGGAAGAACCAGAAGAAGAAGAAGAAGAAGAAGATGGAGGAAGAAACCGAAGGAAGATAGAAGAAAGAAGATAGAAGATAGAAGAAAGAAGAAGCATTTAAATAAAGGAATTGTCAAAAACTGTCTCTTGTCTTTTTAACATTTTTGACAGTTTTTTTGTGAAATGGTAGGGGTACTTTTGTATCCCCTTACCATTTCACACAGGGGTGAGGGCCGGGATCTGGGGGTCCCCTTGTTAAAGGGGGCTTCCAGATTCCAATAAGCCCCCCGCCTGGAGACCCCCACAACCACCGGGCAAGGGTTGTGGGGATGAGGCCCTTGTCCCCATCAACATGGGGACAAGGTGTTTTGGGGGGCTACCCAAAAGCACCCTCCCAATGTTGTGGCCTGGTACGGTTCAGGAGGGGGGGCGCTCTCTCGTCCCCCATCTTTTCCTGCGGCCTGCCAGGTTGCATGCTCGGATAAGGGTCTGGTATGGATTTTTGGGGGGACCCCACACCATTTTTTTTTTATTATTTTGGCGCGGGGTTCCCCTTAAAATCCATACCAGACTTAAATGGTCTGGCATAGATTTTGAGGGGGACCCCACGCCATTTAAAAAAAAAATTTGGCTGGGGTTCCCCTTAATATCCATACCAGACCTGAAGGGCCTGGTATGGAATTTAGGGGGACCCCCACATAATTTTTTTAAATTTTGGTTCGGGGTTCCCCTGTGGGGAATTCCTATGCCATTTTTATCAATGAACTTTTATGTGTATTGTCGGACCGGCAATTCATTAATAGCCGCAAATAGTTTTAAATGACTTTTTTTCCTTTAAAATGTCATTTTGATGTCAGACTGTTCTAAACACGGGAAACATGCGCCCCTTTACAGGCATACTATAGACACTCCCCAGGTATGAAATTTAAAGGAATATTACACTTTTATTGTTTCACTTTAAGCATTATTAAAATCACTGCTCCTGAAAAAAACTGACGTTTTTAAAACTTTTTTTTGCATTGATCCATGTCCCCTGGGGCAGGACCCAGGTCCCCAAACACTTTTTATGACAATAACTTGCATATAAGCCTTTAAAATTAGCACTTTTGATTATTCATGTTCGTGTCCCATAGACTTTAACGGTGTTCGAACAAATTTTTTGCCTGTTCACAAGTTCTGGTGCTAACCGAACAGGGGGGTCTTCGGCTCATCCCTAGTCAGGACCCTGTCTTCCCAGGATGAAGCCCACCTGATCTTTATGTATATACTTCGCTATAAAGCTTAAAGGCCAAATTGCAAGGATTTTCCTCATAATTTTAAGGTTGTTGTTATTAAGGGAAATTGGGCCATAGTTACTGACATCACTTGCATCTTTCCCTGGTTTAGGTATGACAGAGACATAGGCAGAATGAAGTGCCTTATCCAGTGGGGCTCCATTGTGGAGAGAGTTAAAGAAGTGGTGTAAGATGGGGGAGAGGAGAGGGTGTAACTTTTTATAATAAGTGACCTAGAAACCATCGGGCCCCGGGGCTGAGGCTGCCTTCATCAATTTAATGACCTCAAGTATCTCTTCTGTAGTGAAGGGTGTATCTAGTAGTTTTTGATGCATGCGTGTTATTTTAGGTAAGGGTATATTGCGGAGGAATGTTTCCATTCTAGAGGACTTGTCAGGTGGTTTGTCATTATAAAGTTTGGAATTGAAGACATGAAAAACTTCCATGATCTTCAAGGAGTTCTGAGTAAGATCGCCAGTCTTATTGCAGAGTTTAGGGAAGGTTATGCCGCGTACACACGAGCGGACTTTACGGCAGACTTTGCCCGGCGGACTTTTCGACGTACTTTACGACGGACTTTCTGAATGAACTGACTTGCCTACACACAATCCACCAAAGTCCGTCGAATTCGTACGTGATGATGTACGATCAGACTAAAACAAGAACGTTCATAGCCAGTAGCCAATAGCTGCCCTAACGTGGCTTTTTGTCAGTCGAACTAGCATACAGACGGCGGACTTTTCGACCGGACTCGATTTCAACAGATTAATTTAAAACATGTTTCAAATCTAAGTCCGTCCAACTTTTGAGAAAACAAAGTCTGCTGGAGCCCACACACAATTGAATTGTCCGACCAAATCCCATCCGCCGGGCAAAGTCTGCCGTAAAGTCCGCTCGTGTGTATGCGGCATAACGGTTTGTTTTTTGGGCTGATTTTGGCTGCCAGTTTAGATCCTACCTTATCTTTTTGAGTGTAAAATCTAGCTCAGGTCCATCTTAAATGTTTCTCGGCAGAAGGGTCAGTGCTAAGTTTAGTTTAATGAGAGCTGCATCTAGGTTGGGTTAAATTGTCAGTGGTAGGATTATTTTTGTGGCGTTTGCTGAGAAGGGGGAATTCTTCTGACATCTTTTGTACTTCAGCATTTTGTTCACGCTTAAGTTGTGAAGAGATCTGGATAAGTTTCCCTCTCATTACCATCTTATGAGCTGCCCTTAATGTTCCTGGGGAGACTTCGTTATTGTCATTTTCGGTGAAATATTCCCTTAGGGTCCCCTCCAATGTCGTGCAGTGTACAGGGTTGCTCAGGAGTGCTTCATTAAGTAACTATTTGAAGGGGCCTTTGACCCTTGCGGAGAAATTTAAGGTTAGCGTCACTATTGAGTGATCAGAAAGAGAAGTGTCCTGAATTTTGGAGGAGACCACTGAGGGAATCGCTGTGGATTGTAGAAAGATGTAATCTATCCTGGAATGGGTGTGGTGCGGCACAGAGAAATGTGTATAGTCCTTGACATGGGGGTTCATTTCCCTCCAAATGTCTACCAAGCCATTAATATGCAACAACTGTGCAAATTTGGAGCTCTGTCTGAGGGTTGTTTGGATTTTGGGGTTCCTAGGTTGGACTTATCTAAGGAGAGATCAAATGGCAGGATTTGCATCTGCCCTAGAACAACCATGCCTGTGAGATAAGGTCGTAATGTGTGCATCATATTTTTAAAAAATCTCCCTTGGCCTTTATTTGGTGCATAGTAGGAAACAAATGTATAGGTTTCCCCATCTATTGTACCTGATACAAGCAAGTAGCATCCTTCAAGATCTCTAACAGTCTTGGTGGGAGAAAAATGTAGGCGTTTAGCAAAACAAATTGCCACCCATCTCGTTTTGTTTTCCGCATTCACTAGAAAAAATTGTGGGAATCTCTTGTGAATAAAGGATGGGCTGTACGAGGCTGGGAAGTGTGTCTCTTGTGATACCAAGACGTCTGCTTCTTGGGTATGATAAAACTGTAATATTTTCCGGGGTTTAACAGGGGAATTCCTTGAACGTTATGGGATGATATCTAAATCATAAATAAATCATAGATAAATTCTAATTGCTACAACCTTAGCCATGGATCAAAATGGGGGAGAGCTCAAAGGAAGGTAAACATCTCACCACAAGCAGAAAAGGGTCCCCCTAGAGTGAAGTCTTTCTAGATGTTGAGATGTCCCATTCTTGTCCATTGGAGTAGAAGGAGCTCCAGGAAAACCTTGGAAGGGGAAAGGATTGGGAAGTAGAGAAGAGGGGAAGAATTAGCAAAGAAGGAGGAGGAGATGAGAGAAAATACATAAATAATAAGCATATTAAACACTTTAGCCCAAAACCCATTCGGATTGAGAAGGGACCGGCCACTTCTCAACCCTAACCCTACAAGAAAAAACTTCCACCTAAACCTGGGGGAAGTAATCTGTCTCAGAGAAGGCTAAGTATAAAATTGATGCGCTTTAAATAAATAGTGCACAATATGCTGCTGCGACTAAGCTTAAATCCAGGAATAAAAAAACATACATGTGAATAAAATAAATAAATAATTATGGTGCTAATACATGTGTTAAAATTGCCAAAATAAATCTTCAAATTGGTGATGTGACGGGGAATATAAATAAAATAATAATGACACTCTGAGTACAATGTCCAGGCAGAGATAAATAGTGGGGGAAAGTAAAAATAATTAAACAGTTCCTTCCCTTAATCCAGATTGATTGACTCACTGGGTTAGATCGTTTGTATCAGGATATTTAGTTTTTCTTGCATCCCACTTTAGCCCTAATACTGCTGGTGATTTGGCTCTCAGGATAAAGTTATATGCAAAGCAAGTAAAGAAAAAATAGATCATTGTGCAGTGAACTTACTAGATAGTACATAAGCAAAACAGGGACAAGAGATACACTCACAAACTCCCGGTCTATTAGAAGCATTCAAATAGGCAGATTGCAGTCAGCCGCTGTGGACGAGGTTTCCCATAGAGAAACAGCTACTGTTAACCTTCAGGTGTATTGCAGCACTGAACGTCCTAAGCTCCTCCCAAGCGTTACATCACTGACACGTGACTTTTTCAAGGATAAACTGTCTCCGAGAAGGGTTAAACACTTCTCCAAAACAGATGGAGGTGCATTGTGATCTCACCAGTCACCCCACCCTGGAAAAGACCTACAAATTTAATAAAAACAGAGCTTTGCTTTTTGTAACTTAGAAATATCTGTCATACCCAAGGGGACCGCATTCCCGCCCCCCCACCAACTGCATGCAACCCCATGAATTGAAATGCAAACATGGGGGTATCTGCCGCTAGCCAGGTGGGGCCAGAACACAGCCCTGCCCAATAACCTGTGGGGGTAAAATATCAGAGTCCAGAGAGAATACTTGTGCTGGGGAAAGCTGCAGGATAAACCATGTAGGATAGTGCTGATTCTTTCTCTAATCAAAACCAGTGGCAGTTGTTGTGCTGCGATTAATATATTAGTTCTCTTCTGAAGCTTAACGTATGGGTGAGCAATTAACAAACTAGCAGAATTCAAAAGAGGGCCTCCTGGGGAATTAGTAACCTAACCAGTCAACAATCTAAATAAAGTGTGATAACCATCACAGTGAGTGGATCTGTTTCCAAAGATCAGATCGAGGGATCTGAGAGGAAGGGCAGTGTCTTTGATCTGTAAGTTGTCCTCATGGCGGGTGAGAGTCCTCTGACCTCTTGTGTTGTTGTTTTTGACAAATTGGAGTCAGGGGGCTTGGTGGGGATGGTCGCTTGGAAGAAGATGCTCCTCTGTAGGAGGGAAGTTGTGGGAGTTCTTGAGTGATCAGGCCAAGGTGTAAGAGCAATCTCTTGCCCTCAATAAATGATGAGAAGTTGTAGGCCTTATTCCAGTAAGGAAAGTTCAGGCGCAAAGGGAAGGCCCATCTATATGCGAATCCTTTTTTGAGCCAAAACCTGCAGTAGAGGTTTTAAAGAGCATGAATTGTGTATGGTGAGAGATCCACAAAGATCTGCCCCGGGTGCCCCAAGATTAAAAGCTGATCAGAGTTACGAGCTGATTTCATCATTTCCCCTTTTACCGCATAGAAGTGCGGTTTGACTATAATGTTCCAAGGAAGGCCGTCCGATCGTACTGGTTGTAGGACGGCCCTATGTGTCTGAATAGCTTCAGCCAGTGCTCTGGGATGTCAGAGATTAAGTTCTTTATGAATGTGCGGATTGCCGGATACACTTCTTTAACTGACTCAGGGAGGCCATGGATTCTGAAGTTGTAGCATCTAGACTTGTTTTCCAAGTCTTCAATTTTGGATATAGCTGTTTCTAATTGATCAGTAAGGTCCTGGATTCTGTCAGAGTTCTGGGTAACTTTAGCGACTGGTCAGTTTTCTTTTCCATGGCTTCTTTTCTTGCCCCAATATGTTGGAGGTGAGCAATTTCAGCATCTAGTTGCACAGAGTTTAAGCCTGGGAATGGTGTTTGTAGGCTTTGGTGTCAGTTTAGCCTTACTAGACATGTGCACTGCCGAAAAATGTGTTTGATTTTGTTTTCGTTTCATTTGGGGGTTTTTTCTTGTTTGTTTTTCGTGTCATTCATTATGAGCGAAATTCGTTAGTTCGAATGAATTTGCAACTTTGGAAAAATGTGAATTTGTTATGTTCCATTCATTTAGATGCGGTATTCATTATTTTGATAATTTGGAAATTCGAAAATAAGAAGGAAAATCCGAAAATTCGAAAGAACTAACTAATGATAACTATTAAATTATAGATATTGGAATTTCCTTTCAAATTTGGCAGTTAGTGAACGCAACGAATACCAGTTTATCCAAAGTTACAAATTATCTGAAATAACGAATGCCGCTTCTAAACGAATGGAATGTAACAGATTAATAATAATAACAATAAAAAAAATAATAATACTAATACTAAAAATAATACATTATTATTATTATTATTTATTATTATTATTCATTTGTTACGTTCCATTCATTTAGATAGTCATTAGGTATTTTGGATAATTCGTAACTTCAGATAAATTTGTATTCGTTACGTTCACTAACAGCCAAATTTGAAAGAATATTCCAATACTTACAATTTAATAGTTAGTAATAGTTATTATTACTAATAGTTATTATTATTTTTGTTCTTTCGAATTTTCAGATTTTCGAATTTCAGATTTTCCTTCTATCGAATATTCAAATTTTTGAAATTTCTGAAAAAAACGGGTTTTCGTTCATTTGAATATTTCCGAATTAACGGATTTGTCCAATTTCATTGAAAAACTAATTTGTAATGAAACAAATTGCACATGTCTAAGCCTTACCCAGGATGAAACTACTACTAAGATTAATAATTCTGAAGTAGACTACTACAGCTATAGCATCAATGAATACATTAGAGAAATCATGGTTCTCACTTCTGGGTTAGAAGTAAGCTGTCTTAATCATATCTTACCCTAAATAGTAAAGGGTGACAAACCAAGTGGATCATAAAAGCTCTTTATTTCACACAAAACTTCCCTTTTTGTGAAGAACTTCTCACAGGCTGATACTTGAAATTTTATACATAGGAGGAGGGTCATAACCTTTCCTGGACAGTTCTGGAGAGATTTGGGCCTCTCCAGCAATACAGGTTTGTGTCCCTGACTGGGAATGTTCAAAGTCCATGTGTCATCTCAGATCAGTGCAGGGAACAGAGTGCAGAACTGTTACCTTTGCTGAGCCTATGCAGAAATTAGGTGCCATTGCTATGTCCATTAGAATCTAGTGTCTGCAGCAAGGGAGAACCAATGAGGATTAGAGCTGAGAGACTGAGCCTAAGTGAGGACTGAGTCATGGGGTCCTGGGTACCTGAGGACAACAGACCACCAAGAGATCTGGACCCAATTCCTGTGTACAAGGAGGGATGAGCTGAATCATCTGTGCTTATTTCAACATTGACATGGTAAATCCAATAGAGACTGCTCTACATATCAGCCATCAATTACACACTCTTAAAGGGATAACTTAATGTGTACTACCTTACAGAAGGGCCCCAACAGTACTTTATAGCCACCTCCAGAGGTACCCCTTTGTGAGGAACGCATAGTGTGCACATAAGGACCTTTATTTTTGGGTTAGTTGATGCTGATACCCTGTTTGCACCAGTTATAATTTGTTTTAACATCACTACAGTTCAGTTGATTGTCATGGGTTAGGGTTCACATTATCTAGTACAACATCTTTAACCTAATGGCAATTCAACACTCTTTTTCCCTTTTACTTTATTAAAATATTTAATATGCATTGATTCTTTTTTGTATCTAGGTATAATACGCACTCACACTAGTATCCATTACTTACTGAGACGTTATCCCTCGTTACTACAATGCATTTTTCACTTCAGTCCTAATTTAGTTTCCTTTCACTTTTTTCAACATCAATTTCACGTTTTTTTCACACACCTTTATTTCACATTAAGCATCTTATATAATTGGTTCTTCCCTCATATTTTTCTGTTGCTTACACATTATATATCCTACACTCACAGGGACTCTTAATCCCAGTGTTTATTAATCACTGACCAATGTTCACACTTCTCACAGCCGGACCTCAGCTATTCTGCATTTTAGATTCATCACATGGTCACATGATTTATGATAGATAGTATATATGTGGTCTTATTTCTTATAAGTGCTTACTCATAGTTAACAATGATAAGAAATAAGACCACATATATACTATCTATCATAAATCATGTGACCATGTGATGAATCTAAAATGTGTTAGCTGATTGTCTGTACATTCTATCCATGGTGTCCTGTACATGACATGTTCCTGATTTTATAGCTAAAAAAACTTCTTTGGATTACATTTTCCTGGTGTGCGGCTGTCCGGATTTTCTTGTTTGCTCACAACATCATTAACCTGTTTATGGATTCATGCATTGTTTAACTGCATTGTCATTATACATCCTTTCCGTCTACCACGAAGTTTATTGTGATCTATTTTCTTTGCAATCACTTTCAGTGGTAGCTTACTGATGTTTAAATTACACAGGTGTCTCAGTGGGGACAGAGCAGCTCAAAAAGTCATGGCAGAACAGAGAACCCATCATATCAAGCAGCTCCTGTGTCTCAGTGGGGACAGAGCAGCTCAAAAAGTCATGGCAGAACAGAGAACCCATCATATCAAGCAGCTCCTGTGGGGGTAAGCATTACATGTGCAAAAGTTGTTATGTGTTTTTCGTACAATTTGAAAAGCTTTTGTATGTATACCCAGGTTTTTATTTTGGATAGAGTAAGGAAAGGGTTAAAAATCCTGCCAGGTTTTATTTATTTATGTATTTATTTTTTCTGTCTGCAAACCATTAAGGAAACTATACTTCACTTCCTATTCAAAATATTCAACAGGAACTTAGAATTAACACCACAACAGGTGTCCTTATATGAAGATTTACCTTCACGACTAGACCTTTGCATTTCCCCTCACTTTATTTCTTGGTGAGACAGTTAGCAATAAAAGCTTGACACAGAGTCTAACACTTACCTACTATATCGAAAACTAAAATAAGTCTTTAGCTAAAGATATACTTTAATTTTCCATGTTTGATCTTGTAGAGACTTTGATACTGAATGGACATTATTTTAAGAAATACACAAAAGGAGGAAATACTGTTGCTCTCATTCTTTTAACAATACTTGCCTCCTTGCTGATAAGTTTGCCCAGCTATTTAGGGCTATCACTGAAACATGGTGTCTAAAGACTAATTTTTATAGTCATGCCACAGATACTTCTCCCCTCTCCTCTGCCGTGACCACTGTTTCCTTGCATGATCTCGAAAAACAGAACCTCTGTGCACTGTTTGGAGCAGTGAATTATCCTGATAGCCATTTAATGAATACATAGATGATAATAGCTATCAAGATTATTCAGCAGAAACAGTAAGTGCTCCTTTTGTACATTTATTACTGCTAAAGTCCCTTTAATGTCATAGGTAGAGACTTGCATATGATATTGTAAGTAACCAACCCCCTGTCATTTTTAGCATTTGAAGGATTAACACTAATTTTTCCATGCTTTTTATGGAGTTTGCAATCAATGATATCTAGCTCATATGCATACTAGGGCTAATTTAGATAAGAGCCAGTTAACCTCGGAGTAAGGATGAGCTGATGGTTCACACTGAACATTTAACCATTCAGCCCCATGTTGGCAGGAGAGGAGCATCATATACAGAAGCAGTATTTCTACAGCTTATTTATATGATATCTTCCCATGGTCAGTGGTCCCTTTGCACCTGCTTGGTCCCTTGAAACTGCGGCCATCTTTGGCAGATTGGCTTACTTGGCCAGGAATCCCTGGCCACAGGAGCAAAGGGGCAGTGGCAGAGATAGCATGCCAAATATGGTCACTGACCGAATTTGGATAATGATATTTAGAAAATATGTCCATGACCATATTTGGTCAAGGATGTCACTACTATCACCTCCTCTTTCCGTATATAGCCGATGACAGCCCAGGGAGCTGTCATTCAGTCAATAGTACCATTAGAATCAATTGTGTGTGTCAGTCCATTGGATTTATAACTTTGGCAAGTTGATGGGCTGTGGGCATCATGATTGAAGATGAATTTATAGTGAGCGTCATGTTACTGTTAAAGACTTCTATATTCTGGTAAACACCCAGCCCACAGACCTCCACAACCACTGGACCAGGGTTTTCAGGTAAAAGGCCCTTGTCCTCATTAACATCATCTTCAACCTGGGGACAAGATGTTTTGCCAGGAGGGTCCCCTCTGGCAAGGCACCCCCCATTTTGAGGAAATGTGGCCTGTTATTGTTCAGGTGGAGGGTTGCACTCATTTGCCTTTTTCTTGCTATACAGGCTGCATGCCCAGATTAAGGGTCAGGTATAGATTTTTAGGGGAGGGGCTCTATGCATTTTTTTTGTTCATTCTTGCTGTAGGATGTGTTTAGAAAAAATGTAATTTACAAAGAAAAAAATGGCACAGTTTAAAGGGCCGGCAAATTTCATTGCTGGCTTATTTTTAAAGAAAACAGCACATAGACTCTACTGAAGGTCCCTTAAATATTTACCAGGGGAACTTAAGGAGAGTCTGTGTCCTGTTTAAACCAAGCAATTTAAAACCATTTTTCCTTTGTAGATTTCAGTGCTTTAAAAATCGCTGCTCCCAGCCAAATGGATTTTTTCTACCTTATTTTTTTTCACTAGTATATGTTCCCATTTCATCGGGTTTAGGATCTGAACTTTTTTGAAGTTTGCCAAACCCTGTTAGAACTGGGAAGTTAGGCTCACCCTTTGGAGTTTGAGAGAAAACTAAAGTATTCCATGAAATAACAGAGAGAACATGTTTTAAACATATACATATATCCATGTGAAAAAAGATGCTTAAGGGCGTGATCTCCGGCCTTTTATATGAAACAATGTGTCTGCCCCGCTGACTATTAACCATTGCAATGACCTCGACTGATCGCACGCCAGGCACTAAATGTACTAGCAAGCAAACAGACATCGATCAAAGCCGTCACTGACAGGGTACAACATCTATTTAGTAATGTTCAAAACAATAATATAGAAACACTATAAATGCTGATATGTAACCTTACACATTTAAAACTATTTCTAAACATAATAAAACTAATAATTCATGATAGATAAAAAGGTTAAAATCAATAAATGAATGCAGCAGGCTAACAGCCATAAATTCATAAAGTGCATTTATATAATCAGAGATCTGAATCCTAAATAATGAAAAATGCGACATATGCTTATGTGTTATCTCTACTATCACTCATGTCTTTATGCTGGTATATAATACTGGCATAGACCTAGTGGAACAAGATCAAGGAAAATAGTGGAAAGACTTATTGAGGTATGATTTAACTTAATTAAAAATCATACAAACCATAATTTTAAAAACCATAATTTAAAAAAAAAGCAACTTAGCCAAAGGAATAGTCCTTAAAATAATATCTACCTATTAGATATTTGCATAGGAGCCAGGTACAGAGCCCCTCAAATTGCTATGAAAATTGCTCAAAATCGATATTCTGAAAGATCACACTATGTATCACTAATAAAACAATTGATGTCTAATTCTATAGTCAGTCCTTTAGGTGAGAGAACATCTGTTAAATATATCCACTGGGTCTCACGTTTAGACAATTCTCGAAAGAGATTAGACCCCCTCCAATGTGGCTCTAGGTGTTCGACTCCCCAAAATTCTAGACATGCAGCATCTTGGTTGTGTTTCAATTTAAAATGTAAGAACACATTGTGGTCCTTAAACCCTATCTTTATAGTGTGTATATGCTCAGATATCCTCACCCAGAACATCCTGTTGGTGCGCCCTATATAGATGGAGTCACATGGGCATTTCAAAGTGTAGACCACACATGTGCTGTTACAAGTAATAAATTGTTTAATGTCAAAACTTCTATTATTGGCAGTAGAACTGAAATTATTCAAACCTCTAATTGGTCTTGAGGCCTCCCGAAATGCCTTACACCTTCTACAGGTAAGAAACTGTTCCTGTCCCAAAATGACGGAGGTCATGTTGGAGGGTCTAGGACCTTTTTTACTACCCAATCTCCAAAGCTGGATGCTTTTCTCTATGTAAACTGCGGTGCAGGTGGAAGAGCAGTATTCAGTTTTTTTGTCCATAAGCAGGATATGCCAATGTTGTCTGAAGATTGACTCTACTTCTTTGTATTTTTCATGAAACCCTAAAATAAAACCCCATTCTTTATTATTATTTGTTTCAGGGGGATCTGTGAGTTCATTTCTTGTAAACATATATCTCTTAAAACAGCTCCAACTTCCTCGACCAACTTTTTCAAACTTTGTGGATCATACCCTCTGGCTTCAAATCTATCAGTTAAGATTTTGGAATGTAGGATGAAATTATCAGCCTCAGAGCAATTTCTCTTTACCCTCATAATTTGCCCTTTTGGGATATTTTTAAGCCAGAGGGGATGGTGGCTGCTGGAAGTGGGGAGGTAACTGTTCCTATCTGTTGGTTTGAAGTGAACATTTGTCTCTAATCTATCATTCCTACGATAGACATTTACATCCAGGAAATTAATTTCTTCACTATGCCAGTGGGAGGTCAACTTAATATTATTGTTATTTGTGTTTAATTCCTGTAAAAAGAGGTGTAGAGACTCAGTTGATCCTGCCCAAATAAAAAAGAGATCGTCTATGAAGCGTTTGTAAAAAAATCAACTACCTTTCTTTATCTTTAAAAATGACATTGTCTTCCCATTCTGCCATGAATAAATTTGCAATACTGGGTGCAAACTTTGCGCCCATGCCAATGCCTCTTTTTTGCGAGTAAAAATTATTACCATACCAAAAATAGTTATGGGATAAACAAAAGTCAAGCACATGTCTAAAAAATATTTTTTGATTGTGAAGCAGGTCATCTCTTTGGCTAAGAGTCCACTTTAATGCCAGAAGGGCATCATGTTGTATTATAGAATACAAAGATGCTATGTCAGCTGTTACTAAAAGGACATGTTGTATCCCTACCAAATCCACGTTCTGTAGACAATTAAGTCCTTTATGAATGTGCGGATTGCCAGATACACTTCTTTAACTGACTCAGGGAGGCCATGGATTCTGAAGTTGTAGCATCTAGACCTGTTTTCCAAGTCTTCAATTTTGGATATAGCTGTTTCTAATTGATCAGTAAGGTCCTGGATTCTGTCAGAGTTCTGGGTAACTTTAGCGACTGGTCAGTTTTCTTTTCCATGATTTCTTTTCTTGCCCCAATATGTTCGAGGTGAGCAATTTCAGCATCTAGTTGCACAGAGTTTAAGCCTGGGGATGGTGTTTGTAGGCTTTGGTGTCAGTTTAGCCTTACTAGACATGTGCACTGCCGAAAAATGTGTTTGATTTTGTTTTCGTTTCATTTGGGGTTTTTTTTTTCTGTTTTTCGTGTCATTCGTTATGAGCGAAATTCGTTAGTTCGAATAAATTTGTAACTTCGGAAAAATGTGAATTTGTTATGTTCCATTCATTTAGATGCGGTATTCATTATTTTGATAATTTGGAAATTCGAAAATAAGAAGGAAAATCCGAAAATTCGAAAGAACTAACTAATGATAACTATTAAATGATAGATATTGGAATTTCCTTTTAAATTTGGCAGTTAGTGAACGCAACGAATACCAGTTCATCCAAAGTTAAAAATTATCTGAAATAACGAATGACGCTTCTAAACGAATGGAATGTAACAAATTAATAATAATAAAAATAATAATAATACTAATACTAATAATAATACATGATTATTATTATTATTATTATTATTATTATTATTATTATTTATTATTATTCATTTGTTACGTTCCATTTATTTAGATGTGGCATTAGGTATTTTGGATAATTCGTAACTTCAGATAAATTTGTATTCGTTACGTTCACTAACAGCCAAATTTGAAAGAATATTCCAATACTTACAATTTAATAGTTAGTAATAGTTATTATTACTAATAGTTATTATTATTTTTTTTTTCTTTCGAATTTTCAGATTTTCGAATTTCAGATTTTCCTTCTATCGAATATTCAAATTTTTGAAATTTCTGAAAAAAACGGGTTTTCGTTCATTTGAATATTTCCGAATTAACGGATTTGTCCAATTTCATTGAAAAACTAATTTGTAACGAAACAAATTGCACATGTCTAAGCCTTACCCAGGGTGAAACTACTACTAAGATTAATAATTCTGAAGTAGGCTACTACAGCTATAGCATCAATGAATACATTAGAGAAAACATGGTTCTCCCTTCTGGGTTAGAAGTAAGCTGTCTTAATCGTATCTTACCCTAAATAGTAAAGGGTGACAAACCAAGTGGATCATAAAAGCTCTTTATTTCACACAAAACTTCCCTTTTTGTGAAGAACTTCTCACAGGCTGATACTTGAAATTTTATACATAGGAGGAGGGTCATAACCTTTCCTGGACTGTTCTGGAGAGATTTGGGCCTCTCCAGCAATACAGGTTTGTGTCCCTGACTGGGACTGTTCAGAGTCCATGTGTCATCTCAGATCAGTGCAGGGAACAGAGTGCAGAACTGTTACCTTTGCTGAGCCTATGCAGAAATTAGGTGCCATTGCTATGTCCATTAGAATCTAGTGTCTGCAGCAAGGGAGAACCAATGAGGATTAGAGCTGAGAGACTGAGCCTAAGTGAGGACTGAGTCATGGGGTCCTGGGTACCTGAGGACAACAGACCACCAAGAGATCTGGACCCAATTCCTGTGTACAAGGAGGGATGAGCTGAATCATTTGTGCTTATCTCAACATTGACATGGCAAATCCAATAGAGACTGCTCTACATATCAGCCATCAATTACACACTCTTAAAGGGATAACTTAATGTGTACTACCTTACAGAAGGGCCCCAACAGTACTTTATAGCCACCTCCAGGGGTACCCCTTTGTGAGGAACGCATAGTGTGCACATAAGGACCTTTATTTTTGGGTTAGTTGATGCTGATACCCTGTTTGCACCAGTTATAATTTGTTTTAGCATCACTACAGTTCAGTTGATTGTCATGGGTTAGGGTTCACATTATCTAGTACAACATCTTTAACCTAATGGCAATTCAACACTCTTGTTTCCTTTTACTTTATTAAAATATTTAATATGCATTGATTCTTTTTCGTATCTAGGTATCCTTTCACTTTTTTCAACATTAATTTCATGTTTTTTTCACACACCTTTATTTCACATTAAGCATCTTATATAACTGGTTCTTCCCTCATATTTTTCCGTTGCTTACACATTATACATCCTACACTCACAGGGACTCTAAATCCCAGTGTTTATTAATCACTGACCAATGTTCACACTTCTCACAGCCGGACCTCAGCTATTCTGCATTTTAGATTCATCACGTGGTCACATGATTTATGATAGAGAGTATATATGTGGTCTTATTTCTTATCATTGTTAGCTATGAGTAAGCACTTGGCACAGTGCGAAACGTGTTAGCTGATTGTCTGTACATTCTATCCATGGTGTCCTGTACATGACATGTTCCTGATTTTATAGCTAAAGAAACTTCTTTGGATTACATTTTCCTGGTGTGCGGCTGTCCGGATTTTCTTGTTTGCTCACAACATCTTTAACCTGTTTATGGATTCATGCATTGTTTAACTGCATTGTCATCATACATCCTTTCCGTCTACCACCAAGTTTATTGTGATCTATTTTCTTTGCAATCATTTTCAGTGGTAGCTTACTGATGTTTAAATTACACAGGTGTCTCAGTGGGGACAGAGCAGCTCAAAAAGTCATGGCAGAACAGAGAACCCATCATATCAAGCAGCTCCTGTGGGGGTAAGCAATACATGTGCAAAAGTTGTTATGTGTTTTTCGTACAATTTGAAAAGCTTTTGTATGTATTATTTTGGATAGAATAAGGAAAGGGTTAAAAATCCTGCCAGGTTTTATTTATTTATGTATTTATTTTTTCTGTCTGCAAACCATTAAGGAAACTATACTTCACTTTCTATTCAAAATATTCAACAGGAACTTAGAATTAACACCACAACAGGTGTCCTTATTTGAAGATTTACCTTCACGACTAGACCTTTGCATTTCCCCTCACTTTATTTCTTGGTGACACAGTTAGGAATAAAAGCTTGACACAGAGTCTAACACTTACCTACTATATCGGAATTACTGTTGCTCTCATTCATTTAACAATACTTGCCCTCCTTGCTGATAAGTTTGGCCAGCTATTTAGGGCTATCACTGAAACATGATGTCTAAAGACTAATTTTTATAGTTATGCCACAGATACTTCTCCCCTCTCCTCTGCCGTGACCACTGTTCCCTTGCATGATCTCGAAAAACAGATCCTCTGTGCACTGTTTGGAGCAGTGAATTATCCTGATAGCCATTTAATGAATACATAAATGATAATAGCTATCAAGATTTTTCAGCAGAAACAGTAAGTGCTCCTTTTGTACATTTATTACTGCTAAAGTCCCTTTAATGTCATAGGTAGAGACTTGCACATCATATTGTAAGTAACCAACCCCCTGTCATTTTTAGCATTTTAAGGATTAACACTAATTTTTCCATGCTGTTTATGGAGTTTGCAATCAATGATATCTAGCTCATAAGCATACTAGGGCTAATTTAGATAAGAGACAGTTAAACTCAGAGTAAGGATGAGCTGACGGTTCACACTGAACATTTAACCATTCAGCCCCATGTTGGCAGGAGAGGAGCATCATATACAGAAGCAATATTTCTACAGCTTATTTATATGATATCTTCCCATCGTCAGTGGTCCCTTTGCACCTGCTTGGTCCCTTGAAACTGCTGCCATCATTGGCAGATTGGCTTACATGGCCAGGAATCCCTGGCCACAGGAGCAAAGGGGCAGTGGCAGAGATAGCATGCCAAATATGGCCACTGACCGAATTTGGATAATGATATTTAGAAAATATGTCCATGACCATATTTGGTCAAGGATGTCACTACTATTACCTCCTCTTTCCGTATATAGCTGATGACAGCCCAGGGAGCTGCCATTTAGTCAATAGTACCATTATAATCAATTGTGTGTGTCAGTCCATTGGATTTTTAACTTTGGCAAGTTGATGGGCTGTGGGCATCATGATTGAAGATGAATTTATAGTGAGCGTCATGTTACTGTTAAAGACTTCTATATTCTGGTAAACACCCAGCCCACAGACCTCCACAACCACTGGACCAGGGTTTTCAGGCAAAAGGCCCTTGTCCTCATTAACATCATCTTCAACCTGGGGACAAGATGTTTTGCCAGGAGGGTCCCCTCTGGCAAGGCACCCCTCATTTTGAGGAAATGTGGCCTGTTATTGTTAAGGTGGAGGGTTTCACTCATTTGCCTTTTTCTTGCTATAAAGGCTGCATGCCCAGATTAAGGGTCAGGTATAGATTTTTAGGGGAGGGGCTCTATGCAATTTTTTTGTTCATTCTTGCTGTAGGATGTGCTCAGAAAAAATGTAATTTACAAAGAAAAAAATGGCACAGTTTAAAGGGCCGGCAAATTTCATTGCTGGCTTATTTTTAAAGAAAACAGCACATAGACTCTACTGAAGGTCCCTTAAATATTTACCAGGGGAACTTAAGGGGAGTCTGTGTCCTGTTTAAACCAAGCAATTTAAAACCATTTTCCTTTGTAGATTTCAGTGCTTTAAAAATCGCTGCTCCCAGCCAAATGGATTTGTTCTACCTTTTTTTTTTCACTAGTATATGTTCCCATTTCATTGGGGTTTAGGATTTGAACTTTTTTGAAGTTTGCCAAACCCTGTTAGAACTGGGAAGTTAGGCTCACCCTTTGGAGTTTGAGAGAAAACTAAAGTATTCCATGAAATAACAGAGAGAACATGTTTTAAACATATACATATATCCATGTGAAAAAAGATGCTTAAGGGCGTGATCTCCGGCCTTTTATATGAAACAATGTGTCTATTAACCATTGCAATGACCTCGACTGTGCCTGATCGCATGCCACACACTAAATGTACTAGCAAGCAAACAGACATTGATCAAAGCCGTACAACATCTATTTAATAATGTTCAAAACAGTAATATAGAAACACTATAAATGCTGATATGTGACCTTACACATTTAAAACTATTTCTAAACATAATAAAGCTAATAATTCATGATAGATAAAAAGGTTAAAATCAATAAATGAATGCAGCAGGCTAACAGCCATAAATTCATAAAGTGCATTTATATAATCAGAGGTCTGAATCCTAAATAATGAAAAATGCGACATATGTATATGTGTTATCTCTACTATCACTCATGTCTTTATGCTGGTATATAATACTGGCATAGACCTAGTGGAACAAGATCAAGGAAAATAGTGGAAAGACTTATTGAGGTATGATTTAACTTAATTAAAAATCATGCAAACCATAATTTTAAAAACCATAATTTAGAAAAAAGCAACTTAGCCAAAGGAATAGTCCTTAAAATAATATCTACCTATTAGATATTTGCATAGGAGCCAGGTACAGAGCCCCTCAAATTGCTATGAAAATAGCTCAAAATCGATATTCTGAAAGATCACACTATGTATAACTAATAAAACAATTGATGTCTAATTCTATAGTCAGTCTTTTAGGTGAGAGAACATCTGTTAAATATATCCACTGGGTCTCACGTTTAGACAATTCTTGAAAGAGATTAGACCCCCTCCAATGTGGCTCTAGGTGTTCGACTCCCCAAAATTCTAGACATGCAGCATCTTGGTTGTGTTTCAATTTAAAATGTAAGAACACATTGTGGTCCTTAAACCCTATCTTTATAGTGTGTATATGCTCATATATCCTCACCCGGAACATCCTGTTGGTGCGCCCTATATAGATGGAGTCACATGGGCATTTCAAAGTGTAGACCACATATGTGCTGTTACAAGTAATAAATTGTTTAATGTCAAAACTTCTATTATTGGCAGTAGAACTGAAATTATTCAAACCTCTAATTGGTCTTGAGACCTCCCTACATGCCTTATACCTTCTACAGGTAAAGAAACCGTTCCTGTCCCAAAATAACGGAGGTCATCTTGGAGGGTCTAGGACCTTTTTTACTACCCAATCTCCAAAGCTGGATGCTTTTCTCTATATAAACTGCGGTGCAGGTGGAAGTGCAGTATTCAGTTTTTTGTCCATAAGCAGGATATGCCAATGTTGTCTGAAGATTGACTCTACTTCTTTGTATTTTTCATGAAACCCTAAAATAAAACCCCATTTTTTATTATTATTTGTTTCAGGGGGGATCTGTGAGTTCATTTCTTATAAACATATATCTCTTAAAACAGCTCCAACTTCCTCGACCAACTATTTCCAACTTTGTGGATCATACCCTCTGGCTTCAAATCTATCAGTTAAGATTTTGGAATGTAGGATGAAATTATCAGCCTCAGAGCAATTTCTCTTTACCCTCATAATTTGCCCTTTTGGGATATTTTTAAGCCAGAGGGGATGGTGGCCGCTGCAAGTGGGGAGGTAACTGTTCCTATATGTTGGTTTGAAGTGAACATTTGTCTCTAATCTATCATTCCAACGATAGACATTTACATCCAGGAAATTAATTTCTTCACTATACCAGTGGGAGGTCAACTTAATATTATTGTTATTTGTGTTTAATTCCTGTAAAAAGAGGTGTAGAGACTCAGTTGATCCTGCCCAAATAAAAAAGAGATCGTCTATGAAGCGTTTGTAAAAAAATCAACTACCTTTCTTTATCTTTAAAAATGACATTGTCTTCCCATTCTGCCATGAATAAATTTGCAATACTGGGTGCAAACTTTGCGCCCATGCCAATGCCTCTTTTTTGCGAGTAAAAATTATTACCATACCAAAAATAGTTATGGGATAAACAAAAGTCAAGCACATGTCTAAAAAATATTTTTTGATTGTGAAGCAGGTCATCTCTTTGGCTAAGAGTCCACTTTAATGCCAGAAGGGCATCATGTTGTATTATAGAATACAAAGATGCTATGTCAGCTGTTACTAAAAGGACATGTTGTATCCCTACCAAATCCACGTTCTGTAGACAATTAAGTCCTTTATGAATGTGCGGATTGCCAGATACACTTCTTTAACTGACTCAGGGAGGCCATGGATTCTGAAGTTGTAGCATCTAGACCTGTTTTCCAAGTCTTCAATTTTGGATATAGCTGTTTCTAATTGATCAGTAAGGTCCTGGATTCTGTCAGAGTTCTGGGTAACTTTAGCGACTGGTCAGTTTTCTTTTCCATGATTTCTTTTCTTGCCCCAATATGTTCGAGGTGAGCAATTTCAGCATCTAGTTGCACAGAGTTTAAGCCTGGGAATGGTGTTTGTAGGCTTTGGTGTCAGTTTAGCCTTACTAGACATGTGCACTGCCGAAAAATGTGTTTGATTTTGTTTTCGTTTCATTTGGGGTTTTTTTTTTCTGTTTTTCGTGTCATTCGTTATGAGCGAAATTCGTTAGTTCGAATAAATTTGTAACTTCGGAAAAATGTGAATTTGTTATGTTCCATTCATTTAGATGCGGTATTCATTATTTTGATAATTTGGAAATTCGAAAATAAGAAGGAAAATCCGAAAATTCGAAAGAACTAACTAATGATAACTATTAAATGATAGATATTGGAATTTCCTTTTAAATTTGGCAGTTAGTGAACGCAACGAATACCAGTTCATCCAAAGTTAAAAATTATCTGAAATAACGAATGACGCTTCTAAACGAATGGAATGTAACAAATTAATAATAATAAAAATAATAATA
Organism: Lithobates clamitans; assembly: GCA_037952925.1. NCBI lineage: Eukaryota > Metazoa > Chordata > Amphibia > Anura > Ranidae > Lithobates > Lithobates clamitans. Next base: position 335,526 of record JBBGZY010001182.1, read on the forward strand.
ATACTAATACTAATAATAATACATGATTATTATTATTATTATTATTATTATTATTATTATTATTTATTATTATTCATTTGTTACGTTCCATTTATTTAGATGTGGCATTAGGTATTTTGGATAATTCGTAACTTCAGATAAATTTGTATTCGTTACGTTCACTAACAGCCAAATTTGAAAGAATATTCCAATACTTACAATTTAATAGTTAGTAATAGTTATTATTACTAATAGTTATTATTATTTTTTTTTTCTTTCGAATTTTCAGATTTTCGAATTTCAGATTTTCCTTCTATCGAATATTCAAATTTTTGAAATTTCTGAAAAAAACGGGTTTTCGTTCATTTGAATATTTCCGAATTAACGGATTTGTCCAATTTCATTGAAAAACTAATTTGTAACGAAACAAATTGCACATGTCTAAGCCTTACCCAGGGTGAAACTACTACTAAGATTAATAATTCTGAAGTAGGCTACTACAGCTATAGCATCAATGAATACATTAGAGAAAACATGGTTCTCCCTTCTGGGTTAGAAGTAAGCTGTCTTAATCGTATCTTACCCTAAATAGTAAAGGGTGACAAACCAAGTGGATCATAAAAGCTCTTTATTTCACACAAAACTTCCCTTTTTGTGAAGAACTTCTCACAGGCTGATACTTGAAATTTTATACATAGGAGGAGGGTCATAACCTTTCCTGGACTGTTCTGGAGAGATTTGGGCCTCTCCAGCAATACAGGTTTGTGTCCCTGACTGGGACTGTTCAGAGTCCATGTGTCATCTCAGATCAGTGCAGGGAACAGAGTGCAGAACTGTTACCTTTGCTGAGCCTATGCAGAAATTAGGTGCCATTGCTATGTCCATTAGAATCTAGTGTCTGCAGCAAGGGAGAACCAATGAGGATTAGAGCTGAGAGACTGAGCCTAAGTGAGGACTGAGTCATGGGGTCCTGGGTACCTGAGGACAACAGACCACCAAGAGATCTGGACCCAATTCCTGTGTACAAGGAGGGATGAGCTGAATCATTTGTGCTTATCTCAACATTGACATGGCAAATCCAATAGAGACTGCTCTACATATCAGCCATCAATTACACACTCTTAAAGGGATAACTTAATGTGTACTACCTTACAGAAGGGCCCCAACAGTACTTTATAGCCACCTCCAGGGGTACCCCTTTGTGAGGAACGCATAGTGTGCACATAAGGACCTTTATTTTTGGGTTAGTTGATGCTGATACCCTGTTTGCACCAGTTATAATTTGTTTTAGCATCACTACAGTTCAGTTGATTGTCATGGGTTAGGGTTCACATTATCTAGTACAACATCTTTAACCTAATGGCAATTCAACACTCTTGTTTCCTTTTACTTTATTAAAATATTTAATATGCATTGATTCTTTTTCGTATCTAGGTATCCTTTCACTTTTTTCAACATTAATTTCATGTTTTTTTCACACACCTTTATTTCACATTAAGCATCTTATATAACTGGTTCTTCCCTCATATTTTTCCGTTGCTTACACATTATACATCCTACACTCACAGGGACTCTAAATCCCAGTGTTTATTAATCACTGACCAATGTTCACACTTCTCACAGCCGGACCTCAGCTATTCTGCATTTTAGATTCATCACGTGGTCACATGATTTATGATAGAGAGTATATATGTGGTCTTATTTCTTATCATTGTTAGCTATGAGTAAGCACTTGGCACAGTGCGAAACGTGTTAGCTGATTGTCTGTACATTCTATCCATGGTGTCCTGTACATGACATGTTCCTGATTTTATAGCTAAAGAAACTTCTTTGGATTACATTTTCCTGGTGTGCGGCTGTCCGGATTTTCTTGTTTGCTCACAACATCTTTAACCTGTTTATGGATTCATGCATTGTTTAACTGCATTGTCATCATACATCCTTTCCGTCTACCACCAAGTTTATTGTGATCTATTTTCTTTGCAATCATTTTCAGTGGTAGCTTACTGATGTTTAAATTACACAGGTGTCTCAGTGGGGACAGAGCAGCTCAAAAAGTCATGGCAGAACAGAGAACCCATCATATCAAGCAGCTCCTGTGGGGGTAAGCAATACATGTGCAAAAGTTGTTATGTGTTTTTCGTACAATTTGAAAAGCTTTTGTATGTATTATTTTGGATAGAATAAGGAAAGGGTTAAAAATCCTGCCAGGTTTTATTTATTTATGTATTTATTTTTTCTGTCTGCAAACCATTAAGGAAACTATACTTCACTTTCTATTCAAAATATTCAACAGGAACTTAGAATTAACACCACAACAGGTGTCCTTATTTGAAGATTTACCTTCACGACTAGACCTTTGCATTTCCCCTCACTTTATTTCTTGGTGACACAGTTAGGAATAAAAGCTTGACACAGAGTCTAACACTTACCTACTATATCGGAATTACTGTTGCTCTCATTCATTTAACAATACTTGCCCTCCTTGCTGATAAGTTTGGCCAGCTATTTAGGGCTATCACTGAAACATGATGTCTAAAGACTAATTTTTATAGTTATGCCACAGATACTTCTCCCCTCTCCTCTGCCGTGACCACTGTTCCCTTGCATGATCTCGAAAAACAGATCCTCTGTGCACTGTTTGGAGCAGTGAATTATCCTGATAGCCATTTAATGAATACATAAATGATAATAGCTATCAAGATTTTTCAGCAGAAACAGTAAGTGCTCCTTTTGTACATTTATTACTGCTAAAGTCCCTTTAATGTCATAGGTAGAGACTTGCACATCATATTGTAAGTAACCAACCCCCTGTCATTTTTAGCATTTTAAGGATTAACACTAATTTTTCCATGCTGTTTATGGAGTTTGCAATCAATGATATCTAGCTCATAAGCATACTAGGGCTAATTTAGATAAGAGACAGTTAAACTCAGAGTAAGGATGAGCTGACGGTTCACACTGAACATTTAACCATTCAGCCCCATGTTGGCAGGAGAGGAGCATCATATACAGAAGCAATATTTCTACAGCTTATTTATATGATATCTTCCCATCGTCAGTGGTCCCTTTGCACCTGCTTGGTCCCTTGAAACTGCTGCCATCATTGGCAGATTGGCTTACATGGCCAGGAATCCCTGGCCACAGGAGCAAAGGGGCAGTGGCAGAGATAGCATGCCAAATATGGCCACTGACCGAATTTGGATAATGATATTTAGAAAATATGTCCATGACCATATTTGGTCAAGGATGTCACTACTATTACCTCCTCTTTCCGTATATAGCTGATGACAGCCCAGGGAGCTGCCATTTAGTCAATAGTACCATTATAATCAATTGTGTGTGTCAGTCCATTGGATTTTTAACTTTGGCAAGTTGATGGGCTGTGGGCATCATGATTGAAGATGAATTTATAGTGAGCGTCATGTTACTGTTAAAGACTTCTATATTCTGGTAAACACCCAGCCCACAGACCTCCACAACCACTGGACCAGGGTTTTCAGGCAAAAGGCCCTTGTCCTCATTAACATCATCTTCAACCTGGGGACAAGATGTTTTGCCAGGAGGGTCCCCTCTGGCAAGGCACCCCTCATTTTGAGGAAATGTGGCCTGTTATTGTTAAGGTGGAGGGTTGCACTCATTTGCCTTTTTCTTGCTATAAAGGCTGCATGCCCAGATTAAGGGTCAGGTATAGATTTTTAGGGGAGGGGCTCTATGCAATTTTTTTGTTCATTCTTGCTGTAGGATGTGCTCAGAAAAAATGTAATTTACAAAGAAAAAAATGGCACAGTTTAAAGGGCCGGCAAATTTCATTGCTGGCTTATTTTTAAAGAAAACAGCACATAGACTCTACTGAAGGTCCCTTAAATATTTACCAGGGGAACTTAAGGGGAGTCTGTGTCCTGTTTAAACCAAGCAATTTAAAACCATTTTCCTTTGTAGATTTCAGTGCTTTAAAAATCGCTGCTCCCAGCCAAATGGATTTGTTCTACCTTTTTTTTTTCACTAGTATATGTTCCCATTTCATTGGGGTTTAGGATTTGAACTTTTTTGAAGTTTGCCAAACCCTGTTAGAACTGGGAAGTTAGGCTCACCCTTTGGAGTTTGAGAGAAAACTAAAGTATTCCATGAAATAACAGAGAGAACATGTTTTAAACATATACATATATCCATGTGAAAAAAGATGCTTAAGGGCGTGATCTCCGGCCTTTTATATGAAACAATGTGTCTATTAACCATTGCAATGACCTCGACTGTGCCTGATCGCATGCCACACACTAAATGTACTAGCAAGCAAACAGACATTGATCAAAGCCGTACAACATCTATTTAATAATGTTCAAAACAGTAATATAGAAACACTATAAATGCTGATATGTGACCTTACACATTTAAAACTATTTCTAAACATAATAAAGCTAATAATTCATGATAGATAAAAAGGTTAAAATCAATAAATGAATGCAGCAGGCTAACAGCCATAAATTCATAAAGTGCATTTATATAATCAGAGGTCTGAATCCTAAATAATGAAAAATGCGACATATGTATATGTGTTATCTCTACTATCACTCATGTCTTTATGCTGGTATATAATACTGGCATAGACCTAGTGGAACAAGATCAAGGAAAATAGTGGAAAGACTTATTGAGGTATGATTTAACTTAATTAAAAATCATGCAAACCATAATTTTAAAAACCATAATTTAGAAAAAAGCAACTTAGCCAAAGGAATAGTCCTTAAAATAATATCTACCTATTAGATATTTGCATAGGAGCCAGGTACAGAGCCCCTCAAATTGCTATGAAAATAGCTCAAAATCGATATTCTGAAAGATCACACTATGTATAACTAATAAAACAATTGATGTCTAATTCTATAGTCAGTCTTTTAGGTGAGAGAACATCTGTTAAATATATCCACTGGGTCTCACGTTTAGACAATTCTTGAAAGAGATTAGACCCCCTCCAATGTGGCTCTAGGTGTTCGACTCCCCAAAATTCTAGACATGCAGCATCTTGGTTGTGTTTCAATTTAAAATGTAAGAACACATTGTGGTCCTTAAACCCTATCTTTATAGTGTGTATATGCTCATATATCCTCACCCGGAACATCCTGTTGGTGCGCCCTATATAGATGGAGTCACATGGGCATTTCAAAGTGTAGACCACATATGTGCTGTTACAAGTAATAAATTGTTTAATGTCAAAACTTCTATTATTGGCAGTAGAACTGAAATTATTCAAACCTCTAATTGGTCTTGAGACCTCCCTACATGCCTTATACCTTCTACAGGTAAAGAAACCGTTCCTGTCCCAAAATAACGGAGGTCATCTTGGAGGGTCTAGGACCTTTTTTACTACCCAATCTCCAAAGCTGGATGCTTTTCTCTATATAAACTGCGGTGCAGGTGGAAGTGCAGTATTCAGTTTTTTGTCCATAAGCAGGATATGCCAATGTTGTCTGAAGATTGACTCTACTTCTTTGTATTTTTCATGAAACCCTAAAATAAAACCCCATTTTTTATTATTATTTGTTTCAGGGGGGATCTGTGAGTTCATTTCTTATAAACATATATCTCTTAAAACAGCTCCAACTTCCTCGACCAACTATTTCCAACTTTGTGGATCATACCCTCTGGCTTCAAATCTATCAGTTAAGATTTTGGAATGTAGGATGAAATTATCAGCCTCAGAGCAATTTCTCTTTACCCTCATAATTTGCCCTTTTGGGATATTTTTAAGCCAGAGGGGATGGTGGCCGCTGCAAGTGGGGAGGTAACTGTTCCTATATGTTGGTTTGAAGTGAACATTTGTCTCTAATCTATCATTCCAACGATAGACATTTACATCCAGGAAATTAATTTCTTCACTATACCAGTGGGAGGTCAACTTAATATTATTGTTATTTGTGTTTAATTCCTGTAAAAAGAGGTGTAGAGACTCAGTTGATCCTGCCCAAATAAAAAGAGATTGTCTATGAAGCGTTTGTAAAAAAATCAACTACCTTTCTTTATCTTTAAAAATGACATTGTCTTCCCATTCTGCCATGAATAAATTTGCAATACTGGGTGCAAACTTCGCGCCCATGCCAATGCCTATTTGTTGCGAGTAAAAATTATTACTAAAATTATTACTAAAAATAGTTATGGGATAAACAAAAGTCAAGCACATGTCTAAAAAATATTTTTTGATTGTGAAGCAGGTCATCTCTTTGGCTAAGAGCCCACTTTAATGCCAGAAGGGCATCATGTTGTATTATAGAATACAAAGATGCTATGTCAGCTGTTACTAAAAGGACATGTTGTATCCCTACCAAATCCACGTTCTGTAGACAATTCAAAAAGTTTTTTGTATCTCTCAGATATGAACAGGTCTGGACCACACTTTTTTGCAAAAATTGGTCTAGATATGTTCCCATTCTTGAAGAAACTGAGTCTATGCTATTAACAATGGGTCTAGCGGGAGCATTTATTGGACCCTTGTGGACCTTTGGTAGGGTATATAACATCAGAATGCGACTGCTTGTAGGTACCAGAAACTTTTTTTCTTTAGTAGATAGTACCCCAGAGCGAAATTCTTTGTCCACTAAGGCTTCCAATTGGTCTCTATATGGTTGGGTGGGGTCCCTATCCAGTACTCTATAGGTCACATCATCAGACAACATTTCCGTGATCTGGCCATGATAGAACTCCTTTGACAGTAGCTCCACACCACCTTATTTATCAGCGGGCCTTATAATGATATCCTTCTGTTTTTCCAACATATCAATGCCTTCCTGTATATGTGTCAAATTAACCTCTTTTTTTGTGGTTTAAGGTGGTCTAAATCTCTTAGGATTAAACCCTTGAAAACCTCCACTTGGTGAAAGGCATTATTTAAAGGCTTGAACGAGGATTTATTTTTTAAACCACTATTCACTACCTTTGATGGATACTCAATGTTATTCACAGTATGAGAATTGCATCCTAAGAAATATTTTTTTATATTTAACTTCCTGATATACTTGTGGATATCAATGAATACATCCAATTTGTTAATCAGCCTTTTCATGCCACATTTCAAACCCAAATTCAGGATGTTGGTTTCTTTATGTCTTAATTTTGTTTGACTAAAGATACTTCCTAGTCCAATTCCCTTCTTTTTTTGGGTCATGCATCCGGCCCTGCAACCTTGGGACCTTCTGTCTTTGGGCGCAGGTATTGTGTATGATCTTTCTCCCATTGGGGTTGTTCTTTCCATATCTGGGTTTCTGTGGTAAGGTGGAGGATGAGACTGCATATGCGGCTTCCCTCTGCGTGGTGCGTAGCCTCAACCTCTCCTCTGACCTCACCTTCCCCTCCCTAAAAAATGACTAGGGGGAGGTGCAACTCATAACCATCCTGGCATTTCCATAGTGGTTGAAATTTATTGTGAGTCGAGATCTGATATGATCCCTGTTGACGATTCCCCATTTGGTTATCCCTCTCACTTTTCCCCTACCTCTTCTGATGGGGTAGAGAAATGTGCAGGGGAGTCCATTTGAGTAAATTCTTCAACATACTTCAACATACTTATTGGCACATTCTTGTGCCGTACTGGAGGGAGGTATAGGGATTTGGTTTTTCATAGGTTGTATGGATCCAGGTTTCTCTACCAAATTTCTATTACCAGGCAACGTCTGTTGCCAAGCATATATAGCATTGGCTTTGAAATCCTCCATATCCCTGTGATACTTTTTTATTTTATTTTTTTGCGTCTCCTTATCCACCTTTTCCAACCTCTTTTTAACTCTACTATTAAAATCAATTATTTGTTGAGTGTCTTGAACAGGATTCAGATGCTGTTTCAAAGCTTTAATCCTAGACTCCAGATGAACCATTTTGGGTTTTTTTTTTCTGAAGAATCAACTCTTGTAACTTAAAGCCAACTCCATTAAAAAAGTCCAACCATTCCTGGATGGAACCTGGATCATCCAAACTGTCCTGTGGTATTACTTCCCATCTCAAACTTTTAATGATTATCTTTTCCTTAAAAAAACTGTTCCAAACTGCATATGTCCCACCAGGTCCTCACCTGTTTTTCTAAAACGTTACCTAGTGCTGACATAGCTCCATTAAAATTAACCTCAGTGGTGGTTGGTTCATTATGAGTAAATAAACTGTTGACATCAATATTTCTACTACTTAGAAACCTCAAGGCATCCATAGCGGCTAAGAAAAATTGATAACTAAATGTGAAAAAGATGCTTAAAAAGGTTAAAAATGGCCCATCTAGAAAAGCACCGCCTCAGCACCCTGGATCTGAGCAATTGAGGTCTCTATGTAATACTAGATGTCACGTATGTAAAATCAAATTCTACAAAGCGGACACTAAAAAAAATGCAATATGTAAAACAATACTAAAAATGCTCCAAACTAAAAGAGTCATTTATAATATTGTAGCAGCGCTCTTGTCAAATATTTGAAAATGACAAGCTTCCATATGAAGTTCATATATTAGACAATGATGCAAAGGCAGTCAGTTGTGATTTGTGTTGTGATCATAAACTAAACACCATCCACCAGATACTTCACCACGTGAGGGAAGCTCCCCTTTGGGGATGCACTCACCACATATACGGGTATATTGCGCCTTTAGTAAAAACTAGTTCTCCACCTCTCCACCAGAACTTCTACCAAACTTTAGTCACACTGTGCAAGGCTCCAGTATAATCATGTAAAAAAACTAATTGTCCACATAGTGTAATACTGTATATAAGTTTTAATATAGCCCATAAACCCCCTTACAGGTTATGCGTACTTAAAGCAAGTTAATCTGAAGCAAAAAAAGTGCTTGTGAAAATGTAATCACCTGGTCACAGGTAGTAGTAGTAGAGGAGAGACATTTGGTATCCATATATCCATTCGAAACAAAAAAAGCTATTGTCACCTTAGTAGATTTACAACTATCTCCATTTTAACAGCTGCTGAGAACAAATAAACACCCACATTAAGCAGCATGTTTACAATTTTTTTAATGGACATGATCCATTCACTTGTTTGATTTTTTATTTTATATACTATTTTAAAACCAGGCAAGTCATAGATTTTAATTTGTTGTTAAAGGTAGTACATTTGCCTATTTTTTTCTAAATCCACCTGTTTCAATGCTGACCTTGAGATCTACAAGCAGTGGAAATGAAAACTTAGTAGGTCAACAAGCAATATTTGCAGAATAGTAACGAGCATTTTATAGGTCAGAATGTTATATTTAATAGATATTTTAATGAAATTCAGGACAATTGCTCCAGACCAACACACATTTTATTGAGAAATATCCAGGTTAGAAGAAAAACAAATTGCAGTACTGAAATATAGGCTTTCTGTCTTTCCTTGAACCTTGTTTGCAATGAAATAACTGTGTATTGGTCTTAATGTGCATTTACATTTAGGCTGGCATTAGTCTACACCAGTGATCTCTAACTAGTTCCCCTGTATTTTAAGCTTAGGATTTAGGTTTATATATATATATATATATATATATATATATATATATATATATATATATATATATATATATATATAAGAGTTATTAAGATAATAAAGAAACATATGAAATTAGAAGCATGTCTTCACTGAATATTACCCTAGCTATACTTTTAAAATTAAGTATTCATTCTAATCATAGCTAACCAGGGTTGTAGTACATGTGGTTAGTACTTTCACTAATTTGTATTGTCATTTTAATTTTCAAATGTAAAACTACATGGGCAATGCTTTGGTAGGGCAGGGGCAACATATCAGGTCCATTAACATTGTTTTCCACTTATGAATTCCCAGAATTCCCAGAACTGGACAAACCTACTTGTATTTACTGTAAGTAATAATTTAATAAGTATATTTTATATCCCAAAAATGCATGTACAGTAATTATCTGTATGTGTTCAAACATAACAATAGCAAGCTGTTCCAGTCTGTTTATGTTACTTGCCATCATTATGTGCTATGTCTTAAGGCATAAAAAATGAACCCCAGCATTTCTGATGCTTGGGATGCAGTTTTTGGTGGCCTTCTGTATCCTGGAGACTTCTCTTGGCTTGTTGGATCTATAGGGCTAGTCAGCTCTTAATGCTGCTAGGAAGAGTGCTCAGTGGATTTTGAGCCTGCATTTTATCCATGGTCGAGCTTATAAGTTTTTATTTTAGAAATGCCAGATGCACTTTGACACTTGTTCAGTTCTAGGTCACATACATTATGCTGTTGCTTTTTTGAGTCTGTCAGCTATTCTCCATCTTGTGTTCTTGTGCTTGTGTCATCTGTCCTGGTTTGAAGTCTCAAAGCAGGATTAGACTCCTAAGGCAATACCCATAAAAATTGGGTAAATAGCCATAAGTTCTTACACCACCATAAAACTTTACTGTAAGTCATTTTCTATCTTCAACTTTACCCCCTAGATCTGACTCCAAACTCTAACTAGTGCCTAATGCGTAACCTCAAGAACTAAACTACCATCTGAATTGTCAATTGATACCTACTTAGACAATACTCACCTTACATCTGTCCATTCATATAAAGTCCCAATCCAAATTGCGTCTGCATCAGTAGTCAATCAGCTTTGATTATGTAGTGGACTGTTTTTAGAGGTCAGTTTCAACCAAACCTGATGTTTTGTTATGTATGGTTGATGACAGGTTGAATTCCATCCTGGCCTCTTATATATGTCATGAGCTCCAGGGGTGATTAGTTATTTATCTACCAAAAATTTCAAGAGCTATTATAACTGATACAGTCTTTACTATGCTAAATGATAGTGCAGAACTACCCTAAAAAACACTTTATAACTTGAAAGAAACAAACTTTGGAAACTCCAACTGCAAAAAACTGGAGCAGCACTAACCAACAAAGACCTCATTTAGTATTAATACATTTAATAAACCTATGATGGAGGAATTATACATTTGATGCACATGTCAAGCTGAGTTTGTACTGATTATGGTCATCTGTGGCATATTATCTTGTACAAAATCCTAAATATGTCAACACAACAGACTACTGGAGAGTGCATAAAGTTACAAAAGACATTTCTTTTTTAATGCAAACACTTTTATTGAGAGGTATAAAAATTATACAATCCAGAAGAGACATCATATAAAAGACATCAAATAGTATGCATATAGAAGGCTCAGACTCTGAGGAACAAATGGATGTATAAGTCAAATTGAAAGCATGCATAATAAGTATGTCTATACCAAGACTAAACTGTAACAATACAGGAACCAACTAAATGTAGGTGTACAATATGAGTATTATCGGTAAGTAAACAGTAAGAAAGGAAAGCATTGTCCTTATCAATTACATCACAGTCAATAACTATTTACCAGTAGTGTTCAATATAAAGACTACATCTCCCTTTTACGTTAAAGTATAGGCATATTATCCATGCTAGCATGATGAATGTTACATAGTAGGTGAGATTAAAAAATGACACAGTCCATCAAGTCCAACCTATGTGTGTGATTATATGTTAGTATTACATATGTGCTCCATCAATCTAATAGCTTCCATTTGGTGTAACATCTGAGACCAGTGAACTGTAGAGGTACATCAATTGAGGGCTATGGCCCATAGAATTGCTCTATAGAGAGTATGATTTGGGATTGGTATGTCTGGTAAAGAAGCAAGGAGTAAACACATTAGCATGGTCAGCATTAATTGAGTCCCAGTGATTCGGGCCACTTTGCTGCTGGTTGCCAGAGTGGTTTAAGGACAAGGCAGCTTAAGAAAATATGGAAAATGTGGCTCTATCGGTGTAGCCTCTAAAGCAGGTATCTGGAACATTAAGAAAGATCATATGCAACTTCTTAAAACATCATCATCATATTTAACAAATTATCCTGTATGGAGCTTTACCACCATTTCCTTAAAGGAGAAGTCCAGCCTGAGCTTTTTAGGCTGGGCTTCTCCTCTGGGTCACAGGAGTGCAATTCATTTTGCACTCCTGTGACCCATTTTCAGCGGAGAGCGGTCTGAAGTCTGCTCTCCGCTGACATCACTGCCATCAGTCGAGGCAGCGCGCATCATCCCGACTTCCAAATCTATATCCGCCAGCTGCCTTGATTGATGGCAGTCTCAGCGAGCTGATGAGCTCCATAGCTCAGCATTCCAATGAGCTTAGAGAAGCAGGGAGAGGAGAGATGCTGACTGACAGTCAGCAGCTTTCCTCTCGGTGATCTGTGAGAACTGAGCAATCAGCGGTGTTAGGTGGCTCAGATCTCAGTGAAGAGACAGAGGGGACAGCTGCAGCATCGATCTGATGCTCCCTCCACAGAGGTAAGTATGAATTAAAAAAAAAATATATATATATATATATATATATATATATATATATATATATATATATATATATATATATATATATATATATATATATATATATATTTCTCTTTTAATGGTCATAGCACGTGTACATTTATGCAGCCCTCAAATTTTCCACTCACCTACTCGCAAAAATGAGGGCTGGCGAGGAGCTGGGCTGCCTGGGAGCAGGGGGACCGAGCACCACAAGTGGGCAGAGTTGATCAGGACCAGTTCTCCCAGCGATCGTGGGGAAGAGAGCATGGAGGAAGAAGAAAGCCACAGGATCACAGAGCACGGATAGCACACTGTAACAGCTTACATTACAATTGTCTCCGCTCTGCTGGCTGTCACACACAGCCCTTCCTCCCCCTGACCTGTGCCTGTGATAGACAGAACGTGGGTCCAATGCTGGGATGCGTTCTGTCTATCACAGGGTCAGGAGGAGGCGGGGCTGTGTGTAATGGCGAGCAGAGCAGAGACAATTGTAATGTAAGCTGTTCTGGCATGCTATGTGCATTCTGTGATCCTGCGGCTCTCCTCTTCCTCCAGTCATGATCCCTCTCTCTTCCTCTGCCCAAGCGAGGCTTCAATGGTGGGCACAGTGTTGCTGCAATGGTGGGCACAGTGTGGTTGCAATAGTGGGCAGTGGGCACAGTGTGGCTGCAATAGTGGGCAATGAGCACAGTGTGGCTGCAATGGTGGGCACAGTGAGGCTGCAATGATGGGCACAGTGTGGCTGCAATGGAGGGCAAAGTGAGGCTGCACTGGTGGGCACAGTGAGGCCAAAATGGTGGACACAGTGAGGCTAAAATGGTGGGCACAGTGTGGCTTCAATGGTGGGCCAAGTATGGCTGCAATGTTAGACACAGTGAGGCTGCAATGTTAGACACAGTGAGGCTGCAATGGTGGGCACAGTGTGGCTGCAATGATGGGTGCAGTGAGGGTGCAATGGTGGGCACAGTGAGGGTGCAATGGTGGGCACAGTGAGGGTGCAATGAGGGGTGCAGTGAGGGTACAATGATGGGCGCAGTGAGGCTGCAATGGTGGGCACAGGTGAGACTGCAATGGTGGGCACAGGTGAGGCTGCAATGGTGGGCACAGGTGAGGCTGTGCTAAGTGGCACTGATAAAGTTGTTGTTAATATTTATTTTTGTAACTTAATTGTGCATAAAACATTCAAATGTCATTTCATGAGATAATTAATTAGGGTTTGTTTAGGGGCAGAATTAGGGGTGGGGCAGGGTAGGGTTTGGTTGGGGCAACTGGTGGTGAGTAATCCTTGAAGCCTGGCTAGTAGCTCAGGACTTGAACTTTTGATGCCCTACATTTATGCACATTCCAAAGCATCTCTAGGCAATCATCCATACAAAACTCTTGACCTACTTCTGCTTCTCATAGTACCATGGCGTTAGATTTATCCAGGAGGTATAGCCCATTTAACTAACCATATATCTTTTAAATTATCCCATATTATTGGGACTTTTCCCTCCCACCCTGGAAAATCAGTGGTGGCTTGAAAGGTTGGGATGAAGCCTAAATCCCCCAAGTAGGAAGACAATGGAGGTGTAGTAGAGCGCAGTTTATAATTTTGCCAGTGTAATGCCCATAAATGCAATCTTTGGTATACTACACTATTCAAAGGGATTACATCTCTAGGGCATATGGAAGCTGACCACAATACACCTGGAAGGTAATAGGGGTAAAGTGAGGCTATTTTGAACTGGAGCCAAGGTATCTGTATAGGGGGGCATGCCACTGCTCCATTTGAGTAAATCAGAGAACCATTCCAAGTTGAAAAGCCAAAGTTACCTCTAATACTAGATATCAAGGATTGAGGTACGTTGATTCTGAGGGCTGCACACTTAGAGAGTAGGGATGAGCCGAACACCCCCCGGTTCGGTTCGCACCAGAACCCGCGAACGGACCGCAAGTTCGCACGAACGTTAGAACCCCATTGACGTCTATGGGACTCGAACGTTCGAAATCAAAAGTGCTCATTTTAAAGGCTAATTTGCATGGTATTGTCCTAAAAAGGGTTTGGGGACCCGGGTCCTACCCCAGGGGACATGTATCAATGCAAAAAAAACTTTTAAAAACGGCCGTTTTTTCGGGAGCAGTGATTTTAATGATGCTTAAAGTAAAAAAAAAAAAGTGAAATATTCCTTTAAATATCGTACCTGGGGGGTGTCTATAGTATGCCTGTAAAGTGACGCGTGTTTCCCATGTTTAGAACAGTCCCTGCACCAAATGTCATTTTTAAAGGAAAAAATCTCATTTAAAACTGCTTGCGGGTTTAATGTCATGTCGGGTCATGGCAATATGGATGAAAATCAGTGAGACAAACGGCATGGGTACCCCCCAGTCCATTACCAGGCCCTTTGGGTCTTGTATGGATATTAAGGGGAACCCCGCACCCAAATTAAAATAAGGAAAGGTCCCTATATACTCTGAACAGCAGTATACAGGCAGTGCAAACAAGACAGGGACTGTAGGTTTGTTGTTAAGTAGAATCTGTTTGTAATTTTGAACATTTTTAATGTGTTTAGCTCCAGCCAAAAAATCTTTTCTAAGCTTTTTGGAAAACATAGGGAAGGGTTATCACCCCTGTGACATTTGTTTTGCGTCTTTCCTCCTCTTCAGAAGATTTCACCTCACTTTTTTGTCCCAATGAAAAATGTTTTTTGAAAATTTGGGTTTTTTTGTGGAACAAGGATTGGAAAGCATCAGTGGAAAGGAGAAATTGTTTTCCCATATTAACTCTTACAGGAGAGAATTTCCCTTCCTTAGGGGTAGATTTCATCTCACTTCCTGTTGTCTCCTTCCGTTTGCAAGTAGGAGTCGTTTGTAAGTTAGATGTTTGAAAGTAGGGTCCTGCCCTATATACTCAGCAGAAATTTGGGCCTTAGGTGTTGCTGTGGCCAAAACACTGTAAGCCCTCACAGGGCCCTGCTGTGAAATATTAGATCAAGAATTGTAATTACATGCCCCTGTTGAACAGGAGCTGAAAAATTAGGCCTTAGGCACTGGTGCTGGTGCCACAACACTGCAACCCCTCACAGACACTCTAGTTGGAACGCAGGAACGAGCCCTGCTGCAAAGTATTGCATCAAAAATTGTAATTACACGCCCCTGTTAGACAGGGGCAGAAAAATTGGGCCTTAGGCACTGGTGCTGGTGCCACAACACTGCAACCCCTCACAGACACTCTAGTTGGAACGCAGGAACGAGCCCTGCTGCAAAGTATTGCATCAAAAATTGTAATTACACGCACCTGTTAGACAGGGGCAGAAAAATTGGGTCTTAGGCACTGGTGCTGGTGCCACAACACTGCAACCCCTCACAGACACTCTAGTTGAAACGCAGGAACAAGCCCTGCTGCAAAGTATTGCATCAAAAATTGTAATTACACGCCCCTGTTAGACAGGGGCTGAAAAATTGGGTCTTAGGCACTGGTGCTGGTGCCACAACACTGCAACCCCTCACAGACACTCTAGTTGGAATGCAGGAACGAGCCCTGCTGCAAAGTATTACATCAAAAATTGTAATTACACGCCCCTGTTAAACAGGGGCTGAAAAATTGTGCCTTAGGCACTGGTGGTGGCGCCCAGAACCAAAAATGTTCTTACAAGCTATCAGCGTGATGATTGAGGAGGAAGAGGATAATTACTCAGGGATAGTCACTCAGCATCAGCATAGGCAGTCTTTGAAGGGATCTGAGATTTCAAAAAAAATTATTCGGTTACATCTGCATCAGGTGCTTGGTAGCTGGTGGTGATCCAAGACTGATTCATTTTTATGAAGGTCAGCCGATCGACCGAGTCGGTGGACAGACGCACCCTGTGATCGGTTACCACGCCTCCAGCAGCACTGAATGTGCGTTCCGAAAGAACGCTGGATGCAGGACAGGCCAGTAGCTCAATTGCATACTGTGCAAGCTCTGGCCAGTGATCCATCCTCAAGACCCAGTAACCCAGAGGATTTTCGGTGGGAAAGGTGTCCAAGTCTGATCTTGCCCCTAGGTATTCCTGCACCATGTAAAACAGACGCTGGCGATGGTTGCTGGAACCGATCATACCTTGGGGCTGCGGACCAAAAAATTGTCTGAACGCATCGGTCAGACGGCCACCTTCTCCACCGCTCCTTCTTTGACTGACCGAAGCCTCAGCAACACGTTGTCCAGAAACAGGAGTTTGTAACCTCCCAGTCTCTGGGAACGCGTTGCACAGACCTTTCTGCAAGGCCTCCCGAAGATGTTTCATCCTCTGCTCCCTCTGCGATGGCAAGATAAGGTCCGCAACCTTACCCTTGTAACGTGGATCAAGGAGGGTTGCCAGCCAGTATTGGTCCTTCTCCTTGATACCACGAATACGAGGATCCTTACGCAGGCTTTGCAGGATCAGGGAGGCCATGCAGCGTAGGTTTGCTGAGGCATTCGGTCCGGAGTCCTCTGGGTCACTAAGGACAACAACGTCCGCAGCCACCTCCTCCCAGCCACGTACAAGTCCATGTGTTCCTTGGGACTGATCCCTTAAAGACTGCTGATGCTGAGTGCCAGGCTCCACCTCCATACTGACACAATCTTCCTCCTCCTCCTCCTCCTCCTCCTCGTCCTCTTCCTGTGTGATCGGCGGGCACGCAGGAACACTGTCTGGATAAAGGGGGCCTTGAGAGCTAAGGAAGTCCTCCTCTTCCTGCCTCTGTTCTGCCTCAAGTGCCCTGTCCATTATTCCACGCAGCGTGTGCTCCAACAGGTGGACAAGGGGGACAGTGTCACTGATGCATGCACTGTCAGTGCTCACCATCCTCGTGGCCTCCTCGAATGGTGACAGGACAGTGCATGCATCCCTGATCATGGCCCACTGGCGTGGGGAAAAAAAACCAAGGTCCCCTGACCCTGTCCTGGTGCCATAGTCGCACAGGTACTCATTGATGGCCCTCTGCTGCGTGTGCAGCCGCTGCAGCATGGCCAACGTCGAGTTCCACCTGGTGGGCATGTCACAGATTAGGCGGTTCTTGGGCAGGTTAAACTCCTTTTGGAGGTCCGTCAGCCGAGCACTGGCATTATATGACCGGCGGAAATGCACAGAGACTTTCCTGGCCTGCCTCAGGACATCCTGTAAGCCCGGGTACCTGCCCAAGAACCGCTGCACCACCAAGTTAATGACGTGAGCCAAACAGGGCACATGGGTCAGTTGTCCTTGTCGGAGGGCAGAGAGGAGGTTGGTGCCATTGTCGCAAACCACCATTCCTGCCTTAAGTTGGCGTGGCGTCAACCACCTCTGAACCTGCCCCTGCAGAGCTGACAGAACCTCTGCCCCAGTGTGGCTCCTGTCCCCCAAGCACACCAGCTCAAGCACCGCATGGCATCTTTTGGCCTGCGTACTTGCGTAGCCCCTTGAACGCCTACGGAGCACCGCTGGTTCCGAGGAAGAGGCCATGGAGGAAGAAGAAGAGGAGGGGGTGGAGGAGAGAGGTGTGTCACAATCAGCATTTTGGAGGCGTGGTGGCGGAACAACCTCCAACACTACTGCACCTTGTCCTGCATCCTTCCCAGCTGCCAGCAGAGTCACCCAATGCGCCGTGAAACTTAAGTAACGTCCCTGTCCATGCCTGCTGGACCATGAGTCAGCGGTAATATGCACCTTACCGCTGACCGCCCTGTCCAGCGAGGCATGGACATTGCCTTCCACATGCCGGTAGAGAGCCGGAATCGCCTTCCGTGAGAAAAAGTGGCGTTTGGGTACCTGCCACTGAGGAACCGCACATTCCACAAACTCACGGAAGGGGGCAGAGTCTACCAACTGAAAAGGCAGCAGTTGAAGTGCTAGCAATTTTGCCAAGCTAGCATTCAACCGCTGGGCATGTGGATGGCTGGGAGCAAACTTCTTTCGGCGGTGCAGCAGCTGGGGCAGGGAAATTTGCCTGGTACAATCTGACGTCGGTGTACCAAAAGCAGATTGCCCACAAGTACTTGGCTGTGACACACCTAATTCTACACCTTCATTCCTCTCACTGCAGGTCTCAGAGAGGACTGAAGGTCTAGTGGGGTTGGAAATCTCAGCTGATGAGGAGCAAGGAGAGATCGTCTTTGTTCTTTGGTGTGGGTCTTTTAGATACGCTTGCCAACGAACTGCATGGCAGGTCAACATATGTCTGGTCAAGCATGTGGTACCCAAGCGGGAGATGTTTTGGCCACGCGAGATACGCTTGAGACATATGTTGCAAATAGCAGCGGTGCGATCTGATGCACTCGTCTCAAAAAAGGCCCACACCAAAGAACTTTTTGAATAACGCGCAGAGACTGCAGCGCCCTGCACATGTGGAGCTTTGGGGTGTGATGCAGTCAATGTGCTGCCCTTAGGCTGGCCCCTGGAGGGCATCCTGCCTAGTTGGTGATGTGCCACCTCCTCCTCCTCCTCCTCCTCTCTCCTATCAGGCACCCACGTTGAGTCAGTGACCTCATCATCCCCTCCCTCCTCATCACTGGAGCAAACCTGGCAGTATGCTGCAGCAGGGGGAGCATGACTGCCAGATTGCTGTCCTTCTTGGGCACCCCCTCTGTCCGTGCTCATGTTACTGCCTTCATTGAGCTCAGTATCATCATCAGAGCCTTCCAAACGCTGGGCATCCTCCTGGAGCATGTACCCAACACTGTGGTCAAACAGTTCGAGGGAATCCTCATGAGGACATGGTGGAGCTAGGGAAGGAGTCACTGATGACATTGAGCTGAGGGAAGAGGCCGCTGCTTTGCCAGACAAAGCACCCTGGGCATGGGTGAGAGAGGATGAGGAGGATGAGGACGGCTTGGTCATCCACTCGACCAAGTCTTCCGCATGTTGCGGCTCAACACGGCCAGCTGCCGAAAAAAAGGCCAAGCGTGTCCCATGGCCATGTGCTGATGAGGATGCACCGTCTCCACGACCAGCACTAGACACAGAGCCTGCTTGCCCTCTCTTATTGGCTTGTGACTGTCTGCCTCTCCTTCTTGGCCTTCCAGACATACTAATGGCCAGTAGCTGCACTAAGCTGGGATAGAACACCTGTAATTTTCTTAAGGTAGCTTTATATACTGTAACCAGACAAGCCTGCCTGTCAGTAGGAAGATAACAGGAACGGATCTAGCTGAACACTGTGAGCAGGACGCACTGCACTAAATGTAAATACCAGGAACGGATCTAGCTGAACACTGTGAGCAGGACGCACTGCACTGAATGTAAATAGCAGGAACGGATCTAGCTGAACACTGTGAGCAGGACGCACTGCACTGAATGTAAATAGCAGGAACGGATCTAGCTGAACACTGTGAGCAGGACGCACTGTACTAAATGTAAATAGTCTAGCTGCCTGACCGTGGTACTAATAGGATCAAAAAGAACACCTGTAATTTTCTTAAGGTAGCTTTATATACTGTAACCAGACAAGCCTGCCTGTCAGTAGGAAGATAACAGGAACGGATCTAGCTGAACACTGTGAGCAGGACACACTGTACTAAATGTAAATAGTCTAGCTGCCTGACCGTGGTACTAATAGGATCAAAAAGAACACCTGTAATTTTCTTCAGGTAGCTTTATATACTGTAACCAGACAAGCCTGCCTGTCAGTAGGAAGATAACAGGAACGGATCTAGCTGAACACTGTGAGCAGGACGCACTGTACTAAATGTAAATAGTCTAGCTGCCTGACCGTGGTACTAATAGGATCAAAAAGAACACCTGTAATTTTCTTAAGGTAGCTTTATATACTGTAACCAGACAAGCCTGCCTGTCAGTAGGAAGATAACAGGAACGGATCTAGCTGAACACTGTGAGCAGGACACACTGTACTAAATGTAAATAGTCTAGCTGCCTGACCGTGGTACTAATAGGATCAAAAAGAACACCTGTAATTTTCTTCAGGTAGCTTTATATACTGTAACCAGACAAGCCTGCCTGTCAGTAGGAAGATAACAGGAACGGATCTAGCTGAACACTGTGAGCAGGACGTACTGCACTAAATGTATATAGCAGGAACGGATCTAGCTGAACACTGTGAGCAGGACGCACTGCACTGAATGTAAATAGCAGGAACGGATCTAGCTGAACACTGTGAGCAGGACGCACTGCACTAAATGTAAATACCAGGAACGGATCTAGCTGAACACTGTGAGCAGGACGCACTGCACTGAATGTAAATAGCAGGAACGGATCTAGCTGAACACTGTGAGCAGGACGCACTGCACTAAATGTAAATACCAGGAACGGATCTAGCTGAACACTGTGAGCAGGACGCACTGCACTAAATGTAAATACCAGGAACGGATCTAGCTGAACACTGTGAGCAGGACGCACTGCACTGAATGTAAATAGCAGGAACGGATCTAGCTGAACACTGTGAGCAGGACGCACTGCACTAAATGTAAATACCAGGAACGGATCTAGCTGAACACTGTGAGCAGGACGCACTGCACTGAATGTAAATAGCAGGAACGGATCTAGCTGAACACTGTGAGCAGGACGCACTGCACTGAATGTAAATAGCAGGAACGGATGTAGCTGAACACTGTGAGCAGGACGCACTGCACTAAATGTAAATACCAGGAACGGATCTAGCTGAACACTGTGAGCAGGACGCACTGCACTAAATGTAAATACCAGGAACGGATCTAGCTGAACACTGTGAGCAGGACGCACTGCACTAAATGTAAATACCAGGAACGGATCTAGCTGAACACTGTGAGCAGGACGCACTGCACTGAATGTAAATAGCAGGAACGGATCTAGCTGAACACTGTGAGCAGGACGCACTGCACTAAATGTAAATACCAGGAACAGATCTAGCTGAACACTGTGAGCAGGACGCACTGCACTGAATGTAAATAGCAGGAACGGATCTAGCTGAACACTGTGAGCAGGACGCACTGCACTGAATGTAAATAGCAGGAACGGATCTAGCTGAACACTGTGAGCAGGACGCACTGCACTAAATGTAAATACCAGGAACGGATCTAGCTGAACACTGTGAGCAGGACGCACTGCACTGAATGTAAATAGCAGGAACGGATCTAGCTGAACACTGTGAGCAGGACGCACTGCACTAAATGTAAATACCAGGAACGGATCTAGCTGAACACTGTGAGCAGGACGCACTGCACTGAATGTAAATAGCAGGAACGGATCTAGCTGAACACTGTGAGCAGGACGCACTGCACTAAATGTAAATACCAGGAACGGATCTAGCTGAACACTGTGAGCAGGACGCACTGCACTGAATGTAAATAGCAGGAACGGATCTAGCTGAACACTGTGAGCAGGACGCACTGCACTGAATGTAAATAGCAGGAACGGATCTAGCTGAACACTGTGAGCAGGACGCACTGCACTAAATGTAAATACCAGGAACGGATCTAGCTGAACACTGTGAGCAGGACGCACTGCACTGAATGTAAATAGCAGGAACGGATCTAGCTGAACACTGTGAGCAGGACGCACTGCACTAAATGTAAATACCAGGAACGGATCTAGCTGAACACTGTGAGCAGGACGCACTGCACTGAATGTAAATAGCAGGAACGGATCTAGCTGAACACTGTGAGCAGGACACACTGCACTAAATGTAAATAGTCTAGATAGAAGATAACAGGAACGGATCTAGCTAAACTGAATACAGTGTATATATATATATGCAACACCTGGGATGCATATATATACACAATACACTGTAAGTGCAGCTAACTGACTGACTGTTCTGCCTAATCTATCTAACTCAAATCAAATGACACTGTCTCTCTCTCTCTCTATCTCTCAGCACACCGGAACACACACTACACAGGGCCGCCGTGCAGGCGGCCTTATATAGTGTGGGGTGTGTACTAAATCCCCTGAGCCATAATTGGCCAAAGCCACCCTGGCTTTGGCCAATTACAGCTCTCTCTACTGACGGCGCTGTGATTGGCCAAGCATGCGGGTCATAGTGCATGCTTGGCCAATAATCAGCCAGCAATGCACTGCGATGCCGCAGTGAATTATGGGCCGTGACGCGCCACACGAATTTGGCGCGAACGGCCCATATCGTTCGCAATTCGGCGAACGACCGAACAGCCGATGTTCGAGTCGAACATGGGTTCGACTCGAACACGAAGCTCATCCCTATTAGAGAGATTAACTCCTAAACCAGTGAGATCCTGAAACACCTTCAGAATAGCCACTAGGTTTGGAAGGGATACCTATGGGTCTGACAAAAACATTGGTGCATGATCTGCCTACATACTCAATTTAAACTCATGTTCTATTTTCAAATAACCTTCAGGTCATTATTTATAGCTCTGGCTAAGAGTTCTATCTCCAAGGGAAAAAACAATGGTGACAGTGGGCAGCCCTGCCATGTGCCATGTCCAAGATGGAAATATTCAGAGAAACAAACCGGTAATTTAATTAGTGTACGGGGGTTATGGTATAATGCCCATGAAACCCAAATTTAGTGAGTATATTTTCTACATATGTCCACAAGACACTGTTGAATGCCTTATGTATATCAAGGCTAAGTAATGGGACTGGATTAAAAAAAGATTGGAGTCTTGTATGATATTGTAAGGTGCCTGTGATAGGTAGTGTCCGAAGTGGAGCTTGTGTGCTGAGGTTTCAGGCGAAAGCAGTACACGACTGAAATCCAGAGATTAGTCAGGTAGGCAAAGGTCATACACAATCTGGCAGTGAAGTACAAAATCAGCAGGGTACAGAGTAGCCAGGAACTCAGGCAGAAGTTTAAATACGGTATTCAGAGTCACAAAGCAGTCAAAATGCCCAGTAAGCTAGACCAAACAAACGGGCACTGAGAGATAGGAAGTGCTGCTATTTATGGGCTGCTTTGATTGTAGATTGTCCACAGCTGGCAGCAGGTGGGTCTAGTGAGTCTAGGGGGGCACAAGTAACACTACAGCTGTGGGACCAGGAACATCCCGGTTCAAATACACCCAGGTACATGACAGGGCCCCCTCCCCAGTGGCCCCCTCCGGGGGCCTAGCGGGGCTTAGTGGAAAAGGAGGCATGGAAGTCTTGAATAAGAGCAGGAGCAGGCAAATCTTTGGCTGGGACCCAGGAATGGTCTGTGATGGGATATCCCTTCCAATGAACCAGATACCGTAGGCCATGACCCTGTCTTCTAGAATCCAGAATATTATAGACTTCAAACTAATTTGGTCCATCAACAAGAACAGGAGGAGGTAGCTGTTGCGTTCTGGAGAAGGGATTGAAAATTGCCTTTTTGAGGAGGGAAACATGGAATACGGGGTGAATCCCGAGAGAGGAGGGCAATTTCAACCAATAGGAGACTGGCCCAACTCGAGTAATAATTCTGTAAGGACCAATGAATCGAGGGCCCAATTTGGTAGAAGGTTGTTTCAGTCTCACATATTTGGTTGATAGCCAAACTCTGTCCCCCACCACATATGGAGGTATATGGCGTCTTCGTTTGTTGGAAAAAAGCTCATACTTGCCTGCTGACTTCCGTATTAATAAGCAAATCTTTTTTCAATGTAGAAGAATATTTTTCACCTGCAGATCTGCTGCTGGTACACCAGAAGAAGGCTGAAGTAGGGGAAAAGTCTGAGGGTGATAGCCTAGGGCTGCATAGAATGGTGTGGTATGAAGAGCACTGTGCCAATGGGAACTAATGGCGAACTCAGCCAATGGCAAATACTCAGACCAATTGGGGTGTAAGGCATTGACATAATGTCACAGATAGGTTTCTAGGGTCTGGTTCATGCGTTCGGTTTGACCATCTGTTTGAGGGTGATGTGAGGTAGTGAATGCTCTCCAGAATCGGGAAAAAAACTGGGATCTACAGTCTGAGACGACATTGTTAGGTATGCCATGATATCTCACAATATGGGAAAGGAAGAGGGTAGAAAGTGGTTTTGCTGTAGGTAATCCCTGGAGTGGCACAAAATGAGACATTTTGGAAAAGCGATCCACTATGACCCATTTAGTAGTCATGCCCTCAGACTTAGGTAAGCCTGTAATGAAGTCCATAGTGAAATGGCTCCAAGGCTGTTGAGGTGCCGGAAGTGGTTGTAACAGTCCAGTAGGCAAAGTGCGAGGTACTTTATTAGCAGCACAAGTTGACAGGCAGCCACATAGTCAGTAACATCCCTTTTCATATGAGGCCACCAGACATGACGTTGCAAGGTCTTAAGAGTGAAGGTGACACCAGGATGACCGAATAACACACCATCATGAGCCCAGAGGAGTACAGGTTTTCTCTCAGTCATTGCAATACCTGCTTTACATGTGAGATGTGCTCTAGATGAGTCTTGGAAAAGATTAAAATGTTGTCCAACTATATGATCACAAAACTGTTGCTGAAATTGTGAAAAATGTAATTCATGAAATGTTGGAAGACAGCAGGGGTGTTACACAACCCAAATGGCATAACCAGATATTCAAAATGTCCATTACGAATGTTGAATGCTGTATTCCACTCGTCCCCGTATTTAATTAGAATCAGATTATAAGCCCCTCGTAGGTCCAGTTTAGAGAAGGTAATGGCACCCTTAAGTACATTAAACAGTTCAAGAATGAGAGGCAAAGGGTAGGAGTCTTTTACAGTGATTTGATTTAACCCTCGATAATCTATGCATGTTCGAAGACCCCATTTTTTTTTTCAAAAAAGGAAAAACCTGCCCCTTCAAGAAAATGGTCAGATAAAACCTCTTTCCAAGTTGTCTTTCACGTATTCCTCCATGGATTTTTGTTCAGGCAGGGGATAGGTCCTTCCTTTGGGAAGAGGTGCTCCAGGAAGCAAATTAATTGCGCAATCAAAAGAACAATGTGGAGTTAAAACCTCTGCCTTTGCTACATCTGCAAACTCATGGCATTTATGAGGCAAGGTAGGTTGGATGGCCACGGAAGCCAACAGACAACCAGAAAGTCTTTTGGGTTGCGACAAACAGTTTAGATGACAGAACGACCCCCAAGAAGTTAGTTCTCCATTTTCCCAATCAAAAGAAGGGTTATGTTGTTGTAACCATGGGTAACCAAGGCTTACTGGCAGAAGTGGGGAATCAATAAGAGACAAGACAACTTCCTCTTTGTGGCATATGCCTACCTGAAGGGTGATAGTCATAGTCTCAAATTTTACAATGCCATCGACCAAGGGGTGTCCATTCAGGGTGGTGCTGTTCAGGGGTCTAGACTTTGGAACAAATGGGATTTTATTTTCTTTGCCAAAAGTGTAGTCCAAGAATATGCCAGTGGCTCAGGAATCCACAAAAGCCTCACAACAGACAAGTTTAGAGGGTAAATGGATAATTGCAGGAACGGTAATTTTGGTCTTGGAGGATATACCTGTAAGGTCTAACCCAGCTCCTCCAACACTGGGCAGATCCTGCCTTTTACTGGACGGGAAGGGCAGACAGATAACAAATGTCCTTTAAGGCCACAGTACAGGCATAGGCCCAATGCATGCCTCCTTTGTTTCTCCGACTCAGTTGATTGCTTACTTCCATGGGTTCCACAGGCGCCTGTGGTCCAACTGAGATTTCAGGTTCTGGCTGAGGTGTTGCTTGAAAGTTAGGGGCCAAACAGTAACCTGGCCTAGGAAACTTGCAAGTTCTAAGTCTCTCTTGGCACCTTTCATGATACCGGACATCCAGACAAACACACAGCTCTATGAATTTCTCAAGGTCTTCTGGGGAATCCTTATAGACTAATTTGTCCTTGGTGTGATCTGTAAGACCTTTTTGGAAGGCTGCACGTAATGCCCTAGAGTCCCAATTAGTCTCAGTGGCTAGGGTACAGAACTCAATAGCATATTGTGCCACAGACCTGGTACCTTGTTGTATGTCCAAAAGTGAGTACTCAGCTGCAGAAGCTCTATCTGGCTTGCCAAATACAGTCTGGAGAGAAGCCAGTAATTTGTCAGCATCTAGCAACACAGGATCATTGCGTTCCAGGTAAAGAGAGACCCAGGCCAGGGCCTTCCCCTTTAACAAGGAAATTACAAAAGTCACTTTGGCAGAAGAAGTGTTAAAAGTCCCAGGGTTGTTGCGGAAATGCCAACGGCAAACATTTAAAAAGCCTCTGCAGTCCTCAGTATCACAACCAAATTTTTCAGGCACCGGAAACGGAAACTGCCGAGCCAAGGAGAGATGACATCAAATCCTCTGCCTTTGTGTACTACACACAGGCAGGGGAGGATTCTCATTGGCTGGGAGCGATTGCGAGGGGGGGCCACGATCGGATGGCCTCCCCCACATCACTGAACGCTCCCAGACCAACGGCGACCGCCTCAGGCACCGGGGGGGTCCGATCGGACCCCCCGCCCGCAGGAAGGCAATCACGTACCAGATTTTGCCTGCCCGTGCCATTCTGCTGATGTATATCAGCGTAAGGCGGTCGTCAAGTGGTTAACAACCAGCTATACTTCATGCAGAATTTGAATCAGTTGATTACTTTTCTACCAATTCTGAAAATTTTTAATTCATTGGAAAACTAATAAACGAAAGGAAATTAAACTAATTTAACAAAATGTGTTACTATTTCATTCATTGATTTGGATACATCCGGATATCTGAATAACCAAACAGTTTAAGAAATTTACATTTGGACCAAACCTAATTGCACATGTCTAGCAAACATTTACAGTGTGCGAGAAGTCATGTGAGGACACACCAAACATGTGGAAGAAGGTGCTCTGCTCAGATGAGACTAAAATTGAACTTTTTGGCCTAAAAAATGTCAAGGGGTATGAATACTTTTTCAATGCACTGTAAGAAGACTTGTCTATGACTTGACTTGAATCCTGATCTGCATATTTCTTTTGGGTCAGGGACTGGGGAAAAATAACACCAATGGTTTAAAATAGCAGGCAAGCAACTAACATTTCCAGCAAAGCAACCATCATATTTATCTCATGACAGGTTTACATTAACAATCTTTGGAAATGTATATATGTATAAGCCAACTGGGGTTGCCATCTCATCCCTTTAAATCCCGAGAGGTCCTGTGGCTAATAGAGGAGTTTGTTATTTTAGTCAGTGCTTGACTTGCATTTAATCAGCTATAAATCTTGTAAAGTGTGTCAGGGAAATAAAATCTGGATTCACAAGTTTTATTCTTTATGACCTTTTGATTACTGTATGGCAGACATCAGGTATATCCTATTAACCACCTTCAGTGCTCACTGAAACACTAATGGAACTCTGTTGTACAGTATCTGGTACTTGACAAGACTCAGCAGGTTGTATTACTAACGGAATACAGAATTTTCAATTTGCATATAGTTAATGAGATAAAACATCATTCAGTTTGATGATCCAATCATGCAGAATTGAAAAGTGAGGGTTTTTTTTTTAACCCCTTCCCGTCGAGCATACGCAGATATGCGTACTCAGCTTTCAGGGGTTATACCGGGATGATGCCCGCAGCTGGATGATCCACCGGGAGGCCCGATCACCAATCCGCTGCCTCCGGAGGTTACTGACAGTCTGGAATGAAACCGTGAGTGGCTTAGTTTCAGCCTCCTCATTGTAAACGCGGAAACGTCGTCATGACGTCACTTCCCATTTACTCGGCTGCCAATGGCGCCGGTTTTAAAAAAATATACAGTATTCAGAATCGCTGAAAACAGCGATCTGAATACTGTGAAGTGCAAAGGAGGGATCAGGGGTCTTTTGGAGGTCTTTTAGACCCCCGATCCCTCCATAAAGAGTACCTGTCATCACCTATTACTGTCACAAGGGATGTTAACATTTCTTGTGACAGCAATAAAAGTGACCAAAATTTAGTTTTTTTTAAACATAATTTATAAATATTAAAATAAATAAGAAAAAAAAAGTTTAAAGCACCCCCGTCCCCGCGAGCTCGTGCGGCAAAGAAAACGCTTACGGAAGTCGCGCCCGCATATGTAAACGGTGTTAAAATCACATATGTGAGGTATTGCCGTGATTGTCAGAGCGAGAGCAATAATTCTAGCACTAGACCCCCTCTGTTACTCTAACCTGGTAACCGTAAAAAAAATTTAAAGCATCGCCTATGGAGACAGGTACCGTAGTTTGTCGCCATTCCACGAGTGCGTGCAATTATAAAGCGTGACACGTTTGGTATCTATTTACTCGGTGTGACATCATCTTTCACATTATACAAAAAAACTGGGCTATCTTTACTGTTTGTTTTTTTTTTTTTAATTAATGAAAGTGTCCCTTTTCCCAAAAAGTTGCAACAATCACCATTTTATTATCTAGATTCTCTGCTAAAAATATATATATATATATAATTTTTGGGGGCTCTAATTAATTTTCTAGCAAAAAATACGGATTTTAACTTGTATACACCAAATTTCAAAAATAGGCTAATGCCGCGTACACATGAACGGACTTTATGGCAGACTTTGCCCGGCGAACTTTTTGACGGACTTTATGACGGACTTTCCGAATGAATGGACTTGCCTACACACAATCCACCAAAGTCCATCAAATTCGTACGTGATGACGTACGACCGGACTAAAACAAGGAAGTTTATAGCCAGTAGCCAATAGCTGCCCTAGCGTGGCTTTTTGTCCGTCAAACTAGCATACAGACAAGCGGACTTTTTCGACCAGACTCGAGTTCGACAGATAGATTTAAAACATGTTTCAAATCTAAGTCTGTCCAACTTTTGAGAAAACAAAGTCCGCTGGAGCCCACACACGATCAAATTGTCCGACGAAATCCCGTCCGCCGGGCAAAGTCTGCGTAAAGTCTTCTCGTGTGTATTAGTCATGAAAGGGTTAATTTTGCCATGCACTTACTTAGGGATTCAAAGTGAACATAGATTGAGAGAGTAAGCACCTGCAGTTGCTCTATTACTTGTATGAGAATCAATGGGCAGAACTGACATTCAGCACACTCCTTAATTTCGTGTCTTTGAATGCTATCTGTAGGATGATGGCAACCGGTTGTCCTTTTCTAAACTTGAAATATCCTCTTTTACAATTTACACCACTGCTACCGTTCCCTTCCTTTTTCTTTATCATGGTTTTGCTCTGCCTTAAAGAAGGCCTAAATATTGTTTGCAAATCGTGAAAAAAAATGCGTAGTAAGATGTTACCTGAAGTTAGAACTGCATGTCAGAACTTAAATATATAGGAAACTGATTGTATATGCAAGTCTCAATTTGCCCTGTAAAAAATAAGTTCACTGTACACCTTTCATCTCCAAAACTTTCCCATTGGTCCCCTTAATCTCAATAATCAGTAGGGAAATTAGATTAAACCATCATTTTTAATGAAAATGACAAACATTGTATACTTACCTGTTCTGTTCAATGGTTTTCTACAGAGCAGTCCGAGGTCCTCTGCCAGCGCTCCAGGCTCTTCCTCTTTGGCAAGTGCCCCTATGGAATGTTGCTTTACATGGATGCACCCATGCAAGCTCACTCCCAAGCCGCCCTGTCTGTGTCTATTGACACAAGGTGGCAGGCTTGGTCTCATCCCCTGCTTACTCGGCACAGCAATTGATTGACAGCAGCGGGAGCCATTGCCCAGGCAGGAGGGAGAAAGCCGCTAGGGCCACTGTTCTCATGCACATCACTGGATTGGATTGGGCTCAGGTAAGTGTAAGGAGGCTGGGGGGATTCTTTAGCACAGAAGGTTTTTCACCTTAATGCATACAATGCATTAAGGTGAAACACATGAAGTCTTTAGAACCATTTTAAGAGGTTAGAAAGTTAGATATATCCTCAACTAAAAAGCCCAGGTTTTAAAATATCTTCAAGTAATTATATCGGTGGATCCTCCTTTTCATTATAACTTTATATTTAGTATTTAATTTGCTGTTTAAATTACCCAGGATCCTGTAAAGTTTATTATGTTAAACTTAATGAAAGAGATGTGATACTCCCTTCACATGCTTTTATCCAAACTTTGTAATTTCCATGTTCATCACTTGGTAGTTAATTAGTGGTAGTAAACCGCAGCATTTAAAAATAAAAATCCCCTTCAAGGCAATGGCAAAATGTACTAGTATGCATCACATGAAATACTTACCCTAGAACAAAGTCCTCCAGCGGTGCGCTGTCACCATGATAGGGTTTCCATCTTCACTTGGTCTACTTTTTAAATTTGCTGTATCTAACAGCTTAAATGGCCAATCTGTGGGGACTTCACTCCCTCATGTGCGGGAGTCACGGCCACGGCACTGTGCTCTGATGGAATGGTAGGTTGTTCCTTCAGAGCACATGCACCGGTGACGAAAGAAAATATGTCCTAAACGGTGCATGGTTAGAAGATATTATTTTAGCTATAGGTCAGCTTTAGTATAAGCTTCCCTGTAGGTAAAAATAAAAAGGCAGACTCTACTACCTTACTTTTGCGGTATTAAACACAAAACCAAAAATGTAATATTTTGCAGCTTACCAAGGCTTAGATGTGGTGGCTGCATTTGTTTTTTGTTTTTTTTCTTCTTTTTTCTTTTAGCTTTTTTCCTCTATTTTTACCTAGGGATCTGGCCAGTAACACACCTTCTTATTAGCATGCCTTCACTCTGCATGAATGAGAACATGAAAAAGGTTGCACAGCAAACAGCAGCATTGCCAATCTGGGGAGGGAGAGTTAGGAGGACTAGAAGATTTAGATACGCCAACAAATTGAAGCCAAACTCCAGCTCAGACTGCAGTTACACAAGTAGTTACAACAACATTTTTTTTGTCTTTCGGGATAAAGGTTTTACAAATAAATAAAAGATGATCATTGTAAGGACCTTGTCTGTGGTAAAAGGTTTGTCTCAACACTCTTAACTGATATAATTTTCAGGAGAGCTTTTTCTGTTGAAAAACAGCATACTTACTGGCCAGGACAGGTGAAAATAAAAGAAAGAAAGAAAACCTAAAAAGGAAAAGGAATACAGCCACCACATCGAATAATTGGTATGCTGCAATATAAAAAATGGTGAGCACAAAGTTCATACTCACCTGATCTGCCTATCCTCCCAAAAACTTCATTCCCTCACGGTCCCACAGTGGATTGTTCCTATATAGTGTGAGTGTGCCAAACCAGTTAGTGCTAAAGCACCGCTCATTTTAGTGGCGCTTTATTGCTGTTTCAGCTGCTAGCAGGGTGCTTTTAACCCCAAAAAAGGGTTAAAAACTCCAGTTTTGCAGCGCTTTCAAATCACTTTTGAGGCGCTTTGAACATGCTGCCCATTCATTTCAATTTTTCAAAATTTCTGGGAGCGCTAAATACAACACTCCAAACCCAACTTTTCGGAACGTCCTGCAAGCGCACCCTCCCAGTGTGAAAAGACACTCTAGAATGAATAGGAGGCAGATTTCAGGCACTTTGCAGAGGCTATTTCTAGCGCTAAAGTGCCTAAAAAACTGCCCCAGTGTGATAGGGGTCTACCTACTAAGTTACAGACCCGAAACAAGCATGAAGGGCTAGCATTGCATCTAAAATTGCTGCGTGTTCAAGTGACCCATTAAGCCATTAAGCCATGAAGCAAGGATAAGGATAGAACCATCTAAGTCAGGAGTCAGTTCCACATTTAGGGGTCTAATTATTAAGGATAGAATTTGACATTCATATACATTTGTGAAATGATATTGGCAAGTTAAACTGATTAATGATTATTTAAGTGTTAATGAGTTTAACTTGCCATTATCATTATACTATGGGGTTGATTTCCTAAAACTGGAGAGTGAAAAATATGGTGCAGCTGTGTATGGTAGCTATGCATGGTAGCCAATCAGCTTCCAGCTTCAGCTTGTTCAATTAAGCTTTGACAAGAAAAAAACCTGGACGCTGATTGGTTTCTATGCAGAGCTGCACCATATTTTGCTCTCTCCAGTTTTAGTAAATAATGCAAAAATTAAGTTATGCACACACAAAACATGTTCAGGCCCTATGCATGCCCTTCAGTCTTCAGATCCCTAATGCATGCACGTCAGGCCTCAATTCAGCCCCAATTTTAAAATGTCAGGCTGTAGAGATCAGTCCCAATGCATAAAATCCAGACCTCCGATCATCTTCAAACCCTTTAGCATTACAAGGCTGGGTTAGCTCTGAGGAAGGGGGTGCACCCCCGAAACACGTTAGATGTATCCCATGTTCTGTGCATGTCCATGCACTGTGTTTATGGCCTTTTGTCAGTTGCATTTTGTGAGTACACACTTTTATACAAAAAATTCTTATTATGAAATTATCTCTGGTAACGCACTAGGTGTGTGCACCTTCCATTTCTGTTTTTCTTGTAGTTCCTTTCGGATTACCCCATCTGAGGAAGGCAGCATCCACCCAGTTTTGGGATACCATATATACCTTTCACACCACCATTTTATCTGACATCTGTTACTCCACCCCTTGGAAGACCTAGTAGCACTGGAAGTGACTGCGTAGGCAGACAGCACTCAGATGTCTCCAGCTGCTGACAGCCTTTAATTGAAGTCAGCAGAGCCATCTTTAATATTGACTCGACCCTGAGCAAACATTTTCTTGGGCCCCTCCATGCAATTTCCCTCTCCACCTGCTCTGAGACATACAATAAATAGCAGCTAGACTTAAAATCAGATTACTGCAGTAGACCAGGCAGCAATAGCAATTGGTTGCCAGAGGTTACAGCATGGGTGCTCAACCTGTGGCCCTCCAGCTGTTGCAGAACTACAATTCCCACCATGCCTCTGTCTTTGGGAGTCATGCTTGTAACTGTTAGCCTTGCAATGCCTTATGGGATTTGTAGTTCTGCAACAGCTGGAGGGCCATAGGTTGAGAATCCATGGGTTATAGCATTACATTACTGCTCACTGATTAGTTGCTACAGGTTACAGCACATCATTTCTGCTTCCTGGTTGGTTGCAAGAGATTACTGCACATCATTACTGCTCACTGATTGGTTGGTAGAGGTTACAGCACATCATTACTGTTAACAGATTGGTTGCTAGATAATACAGCAGATCACTACTGTTCACTGATTGGTTGCTAGAGATTACTGCACATCATTATCGGTCACGGATTGGCTGTGTAGGTTACGGTGCATCATTACCACTTACTTATCGGTTGCTAGAGGTTACAGCACATTATTACAGCTCATTGATTGGTTGCAAGATGTTGCAGCAAATTATTACAGCTCAATGATTGGTTCCTGAAGGTTACAGCACATCATCTCCTCACTGCCTGAACACCATGGACTGGGGAGGTGAGGGGACCCATCGATAGACAGAAAACTCTGCAAACTCTGAAAACTGCAAAGGGAAATTTACACCACCAATGTAATGAAGAATTTACAATAACAACTAATGTAATGAGTATGAATGGGCTGAACACCCCCTGGTTCAGTTTGCACCAGAACATGCGAACAAAAAATTTGTGCAAACATGCAAACCCTATTAAAGTCTATAGGACACAAACATAACAAATCAAAAGTGCTCATTTTAAAGGCTTATATGCAAGCTATTTCCATAAAAAGTTTATGGGGACGTGGGTACTGCCCCAGAGGATATGTATAAGTGCAAAAAAAGTTTTTAAAATGACAGTTTTTTCAGGAACAGTGATTTTAATAATGCTTGTGAAAAAAATAAAAATGAAATATTCCTTTAAGTTTCATGCCTGTAGGCTCCCCTTAGTATGCCTGTAAAGTGGGGCATCTGTGTGATGTGTTTCACAGTGCCGCAGCAAAATGACATTTAAAATTGGTCGCGGCTGTAATGTATTGCCGGCTCCTGGCTATATAGATAAAAAGTTAAGGAAAAAACAGCGTGGGTTCCCCCTTCGGGTCCGGTATGGATTTTAATGGGTACTCCATGCCGAAATAAAAAAAAACATGTGGGGTCCCCCCAAAAATCCATACCAGGCCCTTTGGGTCTGGTATGGATTTTAATGGGGACTCAATGCACCCAAAAAAAAAAGGAAGGACCCCCCCAAAACCCATACCAGACCCTTATCTGAGCATGCAGCCTGGAGGACAGGATAGGGGGAGACGAGTGAGCACCCCCCTTGAACCACACCAGGCCACATGCCCGCAACATGGGGAGGGTGCTTTGGGGTCCCCCCCAAAACACCTTGTCCCCATGTTGATGGGGACAAGGGCCACGTCCCCACAACCCTGGCCCAGTGGGCACCTAGATCCCAGCCTTCCCATGTGACTTGGTAACGGGTACATTGTAGCCCCTACCTATTTACCAAAAAAAGTGTCAAAAAGTAAAAACCACAAAAGACAGTTTGACAATTCCTTTATTAAAAAAAATGTACATCCATCGTCAAAAACGATGCCCGATGAACCTTAAAAATAGAAAAATAAATGAAAATACTGCACCTCCATGGGAGGGCTCCCACCTCCCATGCTGTCAGAGGGGGGTGGGGTCACTCGGGGTGACCCCGCCCTTGCCTATATAACAGCTGTCACAGCGAAAAGACACCAGTCGACGGGACGCCTCCCATAGAGGCGAAGCTATTTTTCTATTTTTCGGGTCCATCGGATGGTGTGATTGAAGATGGATGGACATCGGGGCACACTTTTTTTTCTGTTTTAATTGTCAAAAACTGTCTATTGGAGTTTTTACTTTTTGACACTTTTTCTTGGTGAATGGGTAGGGGCTACAATGTACCCGATACCCATTCACATAGGTGGGGGCTGGGATCTGGGGGCCCCCTTGTTAAAGGGGGCTTCCAGATTCCGATAAGCCCCCCACCCGCAGACCCCCACAACCACCGGGCCAGGGTTGTGGGGACGTGGCACTTGTCCCCATCAACAGAGTGCACTGTGAATGGCCAAAGCATGCAGGTCAGGTGCATGCTTTGGCCAATCATCAGACATCAATGCACTGCAATCTGGCAGTGCATTATGGGCCGTTTTTTGGTGTTCAAATTTGCCGCGACTGCCCCAAAAATGTTCACTATTTGGCGAACAGGCGAACACTTACATTTGACTCGAACATCGGGCCCAACCCTAGTAATGAGGGATTTTACACCAACAACCATTAAAGGGGGGTTTCTACACTAGCCACCAATGTAAGGGAGGATTTACACTCACCACCAATTTAATTGTAAATTTACAGTGAACACAAATTTAAGGGGGGGGGCTTCTACAATGTAGACTAACAATGTAAGGGAGGATTTGACACTGACCATAAATGCAAGTTAGGATTTTTTACTGACTACCAATATAAAGAGGAGTTTCTACACTGGCCACCAGGACTGGGATGTCGGGATGTCACTAAAGTTCATGTGCGTGTATAATTTTATATATATATATATATATATATATAAATTCAAAATATCATAAAACCTTTTTGAAGGCTTTATAGGAAAAAGAAAGTGCATACTGCAAAAGTAATTTCTTTTAGCTCTCAGGCATATTACATGTTATTTGTAATTCTATACAGGGCTTAACATCTACTTGGAGAACATTCTATGTAAATTAAGTCCACAAAAACCTGCATTGAAAAACATGCTTGATAACTTACTTATCCATATTAGCTTCAGGCTTGATATCATAATTTGTGCCATTTTCGTACTTCTTTTTCTAATGTAAAATTATAGTAACACTACAGGTAGGCAAAGTTATAAAATAGTTATGCAATAACTTTTTAACTTTTCTTTATATTTTAAGTAGTCTACTGTTATATCAGTTTTATTTTCTTTCCAAATGAAGGTTCAATGTTTTAATATTAAAACACAGCAAGGCAGAATAATTAACTTATTGTTATTAGAATACCTCAAAAGTTCTTTGGATGTAGAAAAGCATACAATTTTAAAACAAAAATAGCTCAATAAAAAAAAAAAAACTAACCCTAAAACATAAACAAACACATTTAACCTCTGATTATAATACCAACCCAAGCCTGCGGTCACACTGGTTACGATTTAAAGTGGTGATATTTAAAACCCAACTTCAACCATGATTTAATACTTCAGCACTACTTCTTTGAGATTTGTAATGATTTGATATGACTTCAGTGCTACTTTAGTGAGAGGTGCTGTTCATGTCACAAGGAGGAAGAGTGATGTTATGAACAAAAGTTTAATAAAAACTATCAGAGGAATGGTGTATAAATGAGGCATATTTAACTAACCAATCCTATTGTTTTGATATAGAGCTAGCCCTTAAGGAATACATACAGCATAATTCCACTCCTGATATCTCACCTGTCCTATTATGGGAGGCGCACAAACCCGTAATTCGAGGGACCTGCATATCCGTATCTACTCACCTCAAAAGAGATAAAAAACTCAGAAACCAGCAATTGGAGGCAGATTTTCACCGCCTCTTCCTCCAATTCCAATCCACCCCAACTGAACCTCATAGAATTTTGCTAGAAAAGGTGAAAACAGAGTTGGACCTGCTCTTGGCAGAATCAGCAGACAAAGCCATTCGCAGATCCAACCACACAATTTATACTAAAGCCAATAAGCCAGATACCTTCCTTGCATTGAGACTTCGTCGACCGGAAAGGGTACACAATCCCATCAGACTCAAACTGGCCAAGGATAATTTCACGAGTAACCCGGTGAAGGTGCTCTCTGAATTCCGCAGAAAGTTAGCTGAATTATATACCCCAACACGTACCTTCTCGGCGACACAAGCTGAGGTATTGTTTCAAAACATCACACTTTCGAAATTATCAGAGGCCAATAGAGAGTCTATGGAATGTCCCGTTACATCTGAAGAAGGCCTTATTGCTATAAAGTTTCTTAAACCACACAAAAGACCAGGCCCCGACGGTCTTTCTAGTTCATACTTCCAAAAATTTGCTCCCATCCTAGCCCCCCTTCTCACCAACACCTTTAACGCCCTCCTTAAACAACACTCTTTTGGTTGAGACACGTTGACAGCCATCATCTCCATGATACCCAAGCCTAACACAGACAATTCTCTGTGGTCCAATTACAGGCCCATATCCTTACTCAACCTGGATATAAAGATCCTAGCCAAGGATCTTTATATCTTTAGATCTTTATGTGCTTTTGAGAGGTGGCCTTATACACAAAGACCAAGTAGGCTTCATCCCAAAACGTCAGGCCAGTGATAACATCCGTCATGTCATTCTACTCCAACACCTAGCTCGAACACGCCAAATCCCTATGCATCTTCTCTCTCTTGATATTCGTAAGACGTTTGACACAGTCTCTTGGCCTTACCTCCACTATATACTACAAAGATGGGGATTTGGCCCTAACTTTCTACAATGGGTAGACTCCCTTTACAATCAACCGCAAGCATATGTTAAATATTCAGGATACTGATCAGACTGTTTCCAGATACAACGGGGTACAAGACAAGGGTGCCCCCTCTCCCCCCTAGTGTTCGCATTAGCGATTGAACCACTAGCAGCTCTCCTTAGAGCAAATCAAAATATTAAAGGCTTAGATATAGCCTCTACATCACATAAATTATGCCTATTTGCCGATGATGCACTACTATTTGTCACCTCTCCACGAACCACACTCCCGAACCTAATATACCTTCTAGACAAATTTGCTCTAATATCAGGATTGGAAGTCAACCAATCCAAATCTAAGGCCCTCAACGTGTCCCTACAACACTCAGAACTAGAACATTTACGAGAATTCTTCCCCTTCACCTGGTCTACAACCACAATAGCCTACCTTGGTATCAAGCTAACTAGCGACCCGGCCCACCTATTTAGAGCCAACTACCTCCCTATGTTAAAGCACATAACAACCCTATTAGAATCTTGGCGCCCGATATGTATCTCATAGCTAGGCCGGATAGCGACTGTAAAGATGTCTATGCTGCCAAAACTACTTTATTTATATAGAGTCCTTCCGATCCCTATTCCCTCATACTACCACCGCATTATTCAGACAAGAGTGTCCAAATATATATGGGGCTCCACTAGACCTAGGGTAGCTAAAGCTATATTACTTCGTAGTAAACTCAAGGGGGGGTTGGGTCTGCCTAACTTTTTGGGATATTATCACGCTGCTCAGCTAGCCCAGATAACTCTATACCATGCAAAAAATGAAACTCCACTTTGGGTTAGTTTGGAAGCCATAGACCTTCATC
Organism: Lithobates clamitans; assembly: GCA_037952925.1. Classification (NCBI taxonomy): domain Eukaryota; kingdom Metazoa; phylum Chordata; class Amphibia; order Anura; family Ranidae; genus Lithobates; species Lithobates clamitans. The sequence goes on from JBBGZY010001182.1 coordinate 373,793, forward strand.
CCCTCAAAGTGTTTAACATATTATGGCTGCCCCTCTCAACGCGAGGTCCAATCAGTAACCCCATTACAGGACACTCCCTTAAGTTGTGGGATAAACTCCGAGGCCCATTTAAATTACAATCTGCTCACTCCCCGTTACTCTCGTTCCTGGATCACCCGAAATTTTATCCGGCCCAAATCAACCCAAGATCGTTTCAAATCTGGCTTAGGGCGGGACTATACCGCATATGCGATTTTGCTTCTGGATCTACCATTAAGACGTTCTCTTCGCTACAAAACCATGCTGACATTCCCCCTACAGAAGTTTTTAGATATTTACAGATAGCTCACTTTATCCGTACAACTATAGGCACACACACCTCACTAGATGATCTATCCATTTTTGAAGGGATTTGAAACTCTGATCCTCATGCCCCGGGACTAATTTCCCTCTTATATACTCATCTGACCTCTCCCCCAACCAACCTTCCCTCTTATGCTGTGCAGTGGTCCAAAGACCTCTCATTAGATCTTGATGCAGAGAGCTGGTCTGATATCTGGTCCAATACGAAAATATCATCCCACAATGTAATAGCTCAAGAAGCGAACTACAAAGTACTCATGAGATGGTACTTGGTTCCTGCCAGGATCTCCAAATTTCTCCCAAATTATCCTGCTACTTGTTTCCGTGGCTGTAACGAACGGGGTACCCATATACATATATGGTGGACCTGCTCAATAGTACAGGAATTCTGGGCTGCAATATTCCGTATGGCCTCTACCTTATTTCAGCATCCCATTGATCCAAACCCGGCTGTTGCATTGCTGAATCTCACCCCCTCGGATTTCACCAGATCCCAGACCCGCCTTCTCCTTCAGCTCACGACAGCAGCCAAACAGACGATAGCCAGGGCCTGGAAAACCCCAAAACTCGCTCTAGCTGAAGTCAAAAACAGGGTCACTCAAGCTATGATCCACAGTAAAATTGAAGCAACAATCCTTGATAGAATTCCCCAACACCTTAAAATCTGGAATTCTTGGGCTGAACTCTTTTTACCCCCGGACTTCGATAAACAACTTCTAAAACCCTAATCTTGTCACAACAACATTAGACAGACTTAATGGTACTTCTTTGGTTTGTGCGTCCCCCTCGACCATCCCTCTCCTCTCCACTCCTTACCTCTAGTCTCTCTCTACCTTTTCTTTTCCTACCTCTATCCTCACTGTACCTTTTCTACTTAATGTTTCTCCTCCAGATACATCACTGGTAATGTTTTCTACAATTTACAAAACGATTGCCAGATTCTGACTCTGCAGATGCTCGCAGATTTACTTTTCGAACAAACGAATATAACTTTAGTTTTTGTTTTAATTTCTCTTTAGTTATAAATCTAAACAGATATATTATGTCCACAAATATCTCTGCGAGGAATATCCTCTGGACATTTTGTTTTTGATATGTTCCTGTTGCCTGTTGTAATGCATATGTCGCAGAAAAAAACCTGTATAATTCTTTTTGCTACATGTCGCACAAATATTGCCTGTTGAATTTCATGTCTGCTTTTCAATAAAAAACTTTGAACAAAAAAAAAAAAACTATCAGAGGTGAAACCCAATCAAAGTATAAGAAACAAAGTAGGGAATGGCGCTGCTCTATGTGAAAAAAATTATTATATGTGTATAAACCATGAGGTATATATATATATATATACCGGTATATATATATACATATATATATATATATATATATATATATATATATACATATATATATATATATATATATATATATATATATATATATATATATAGTGAAAAAAACATGTATGTTCAACAAGGACAAATCCTTCCTATCATATAATGATATAAAGTGACAGGTGCAAAAAATTAAAAGTATTCAAGTAAAAATACAATCAATGAATAAACTTCTCCACTGGTGTTACTAGTACTCATCAATCATCACTAGCAAGCTGTGCAGTACGTATATAAACATATTTAAAATTAATATAAAAAGTGAATAGTAAAACTGTTTTGGTTATATTTAATAGTACACCAAAACAACAAAAAATCAGAAATAAGTGTCCATATAAAGTGACATAGTGCTCCATCCAATTAGTGAAAGTCTTCTTAACTGCTTCAGATCCGGGCCATTGCCAAATGACGGCAACAGCGCGGATCTTAATTGCCGGGACTACGTCCATTGACGTCGTCCCGTGCACGAGCGGCCTGCGCGCCCCCTGCAGGGCGCGCGCGGCGCGCTCGGTGATCAGCGAGTCTATGAGACTCGCCTGATCACAGATCAGAGTAAGGGGTTGGTCCCAACCCCTTACCACATGATCAGCTGTCAGCCAATGACAGCTGATCATGTGATGTAAACAGAGCCGGTAATCGGCTATTTTCCTCCTCGCGCTGACAGCGTGAGGAGGAAAAAAAAAACCCGATCACCGGCGGCCGTGATCGGGACATTAGTCCCGATCACGGCGATCTTGTAACACAGCAGTGCTGCCTACCAGTGCCCACCAGATTAACCCATCAGTGCCCACAGTGCCATCAATCAGCGCCACCCATCAGTGCCCACAGTGCCACCCATCAGTGCCCTCAGTGCCCACAGTGCCATCCATCAGTGCCCACAGTGCCATCCATCAGTGCCCACAGTGCCACCCATCAGTGCCACCCATCAGCACCCACATCAGTGCCACCCATCAGCACCCACATCAGTGCAACCTATCAGTGTCACCTACCAGTGCCCATAAGTGCCCATCAGTGCCGCCCATCAGTGCCCCCCATCAGTGCCGCCCATCAGTGCCGCCCATCAGTGCCCCCCATCAGTGCCCCCTATCTGTGCCACCTATCTGTGCCACCTATCTGTGCCACCTATCTGTGCCACCTATCCGTGCCACCTATCCGTGCCGCCCATCCGTGGCCATCAGTGCCGCCTTATCTGTGCCCATCAGTACCGCCTTATCTGTCCCCATCAGTGCCGCCTTAATTGTGCCTATCAGTGCCGCCTTAACTGTGCCTATCAGTGCCGCCTTATCTGTGCCTATCCGTGCCCATCAGTGCAGCCTATCAGTGCCCACCAGTGCCGCCTCATCAGTGCATATCAATGAAGGAGAAAAATGACCTGTTTGCAAAATTTTATAACAAACTATTAAACATGATTTTTTTTTTTTCAAAATTTTCCATCTTTTTTTGTTTGTTTAGCAAAAAATAAAAACTCCAGCTGTGATTAAATACCACAAAAAGAAAGCTCTATTTGTGGGGAAAAAATGATAAAAATTTCATTTGGGTACAGTGTTGTATGACCGCGCAATTGTCATTCAAAGTGCGACAGCGCTGAAAGCTCAAAATTGGTCTGGGCAGGAGGGGGGTTTAAGTGCCCAGTAAGCAAGTGGTTAAAGAGTAGACATAAACAGAGAACGTGCTGGCAATGGTGACTGTGCTCCCATCCTGAAAGATCCTTATTCATTGATTGTATTTTTACTTGAATACTTTTAATTTTTTGCACATATTAATTTCTAGCACCTGTCACTTTATATCATTATATGATAGGAAGGATTTGTCCTTGTTGAACATACACGTTTTTTTCACTATATATATATATATATATATATATATATATATATATATATATATATATGTGTATATATATATATATATGTAAATATATATATACCTCATGGTTTATACACATATAATAATTTTTTTCACATAGAGCAGCGCCATTCCCTACTTTGTTTTTTATACTATGAACAAAAGTTTAACTAGCAAAGGGTTAATATTTAACTCCTTCCAGGCTCAAGTAGTGCTGATATAGACGCAGGTATGATTTTCAGCATGATTTACATTATAGGCAGTGAAATTGTGCAGAAGTTATTGAAAAGTAATACATGAACTACAGTACTTCTCAAATTGCACTACTTTAAACCGTACCTATTAACCACATCCCACTCGCCATATAGCAGAATGATGGCCAGAAAGTGGTTTCATTATCCTGACGTCCAGCAGGATAAGCCGAGGTGTGGTGTGTCAGTCTGACACACCGCATCTCTAATCCTGGTTAAGAGCCTATGACTTAGGCTCTATTTACCATGTGATCAGCTGTGTCCAATCACAGCTGATCATATGGTAACTAGGGGGGGGCATTTATAGGCTTTTCCGCTACTCGCACTGACAGGAGCAAGTAGATGAGAGTAGATCGGCTGCTCTCCTAACAGGGGGGGTTTGTGCTGATAATCGGCACATTGATTATCAGTGTAGACCATCAAGGATGCCCACTGGAGACCACCAGGGATGTCCACTGGAGACCACCATGTGAGCCCACAAGAGATGCCAATCAGTGCCCATTAGGATGGCACTCTGTGCCCATCAGTGATGCATGTCAGTGCCTCCTAATAAGTGCTACCTATAAATGCCATCTATTAGTGCCACCCATCAGTGCCCATCAGTGCCACCCATCAGTGCCATCTATCAGTGCCCATCAGTGCTGCTTGTCAGTGCCCATCAGTGCTGCATATAAGTGCCTCATCATCAGTGCCCATCAGTACCAATCAGTATTGCCTCATCAGTGCCCGTCAGTGCAGCCTCATCAGTGAAGGAGAAAACTTACTTATTTCTAATGTTTTGTAACAGAAACAAAGAAAACGTTTTTTTATACAAATTTTTCTGTCTTTTTTTATTTGGAGCGCAAAAAATAAAAAATAAAACAAAAATAAAAACCCCCAAAAGAAAGCTCTATTTGTGGGACAAAAATGATAAACAATTTGTTTGGATACAGTGTTGCATGCACGCAATTATCGTTCAAAATGTGACAGTGCTGACAGCTGAAAATTAGCCTGGGCAGGAAGGGGGTGAAAGTGCATTAGATGCTACTTCAGGTACGATTTGTAAATTGCATGTCTTACCTGAAGTCATACCGGTGTGACCGGGGGCTAACATAGATCCTAAACTAATATACTCCCCTCACCCTACACTAGATCTTGACAGAACTGGGCCAAACTGTAAACAATGCTAACTACTGATACAAGGCTAAAGCAATGCTGTTCTGTTTGAGGTGTCTGCACAAGCAGAAATAACCACTGGATGGGTATTAAGTCTGAGTGAATGAAAGCATCATATAAAGTTGCTGCCTGCATTATATGAATATTTATTTTCCAAACCCTCAAGCAGAAATTTGCGAGTGGAAATGTCTCTGTTTTAAAGATTGACTCAATGTCTGTGTTGTAAAAGGCCATGTTAAGTTTTTACTAAATTCTATTATGTTGATACACTATTTCTAGACCCTGTTGCTAGACTATTCATTTAAGCAAAAATCTTACCATGAGATTATGTGCACCTAAAGTATTATAGGCTTGCTACCTATAAATCTTCCCTCTTGTATCCAAGTGACACTCTGTAGTATCCCCCTTCTTTCCACCCCCAGCAGCTACATAAAAGCTTGTGTATGGAGATATGAGGGATGGAAGAGCTACCATCTCAGAGCGTACTTGCACACTCCCAGAAAAGAGAAGGGCTATGATGTGTAAGGAGGGAGGGCGCTGTACTAGAGAACTGACCAATCAATTTTTTTAAGCAATTTTAATGGCACATTGAAAGTGAATAAAAATTATCTATGGAAATAAAATACACTGCAAGTAAGCATAGTAAGCAAGTAGATTAGTGGCAGGGCCTTTTTAAATTTAATATTGTTAGGTGGAAAATGTCAAGAAAGAAATACAAGAGCTGCTGTTGCAGTTTAGGGTTTAAGAGTGCATGCTCCGGGGCTGTCATCCCATAAAGTGTAACTAAACTCTTAAAAATTAATACATTGAATATCCTAAACATGACTAGAAGGATACTATTTAAAATGCTTTATATCCTTTTTTTGAGCTATAAAAAACATGAATCTGTACACGGTACTGCAGCTGCTTACTCAACTGCGTATATGAATTTTGCAGCCAGCTTTCATGGGACTACTCATTCTATGTCCCCTTCAGCTGTTATTAGTTGGTGTTCATAAACCTGTGCTTGTAGCCATGGATTTAACTGTATGTGCAAGTATGTTGTGCATCTATACATAATTTTGTAGACAACAAGGGGAGGCTGCATCCTAATTTATGAACACTGCTCCTGCATAGGGTATCACTAGGTAGCATTGTCACCCTAAAAGTTCTGAACAAAACTCATACTGGCAGGATCACTAGGTACACACTTAGGACAAGGAAGTCTACAATCAAAATCTAACATTAGTTTGTTAAAAAAACAAACACCTTTTGTTTTTAAATTTGGGTTTAAATACATTTGCTTCACAATTTGGCATGAACATCCTTCTTCTTGGTCAAATTTAAAACAGAAAGAGAGGGGGCGGGTAATAGTTAAAGTGATATTAAAGGTTAACATAGTTTTAAATTAAAATAAAAAAAAATGTATACTTACCTGCTCTGTGCATTGGTTTTGCACAGAGCAGCCTCAATCCTTCTTTTTTGGGTCCCCATCAAAGCTCCTGGCTCCCCCCCAGCAGCCCATTGGGGAACTCATGTAGGCTCACTCCCAAGCCAGACTGTTTGCATCAATTCAGGCCAGGGCCATCTTTAATGCAGGGCAAAAGGGGCAGCTGCCTAGGGCCGACTCATTGATTTGGGGCCCAAAGCAGCTGCCCCTTGAGCCCGCGCTGCGTGCAAATTTAGAGCAACATCAGTGTTGCAGAATAGCTGGGTGCACTGTACACAGTCCACACAGGCAGCAGCGTTTTCCCAGCGAACAAGGAGCCATAAGCTCCAACTGATGCTCTGACCCTGCCCCATGCCATGTACATCGGGACTCGGGAGACCTCGGGGTAGGAGCTGATGCCAGAGTGGGAGTGGCAGCACTGTTGAGCAGAGCTCAACTGGCCAGGACCAGTTAGGTCCTTCTTCTCCCCATATAGGTAGAAGTGACTTCTGAAACCCTGATGGCTGTTATTAATTATAGAGCAGCATGGGCCACCAGACCAGTACATGATCATCTTCCACACACAGTGAAACACAACATTGCTTGATGGGCTTCTTTTAGGCCTAGTTCACATGTATGTGGGTTTGCGTGGGCACAATTGGCTGAATGGGATGCCGTGTCTGAGTTTCCTACAGAAAAAAGGTGCATGCAGGATTTTAAAGAGGTAGTGGCCTTGAAATTGCATCATGCTTTTGCACCATATGACTTCCCTGTGGTTCCTGCACCTGCAAACTATCTGTGTTTTTAGATGCATGGCCACACAACTAAAAAAGCAGCATGTTTGTGTGAGCAGGAACCGCAGGGAAGTCACATGGTGCAAAAACATGAGGCAATTTTAAGGCCACTGCATTTTTTTATTTTTTTGCGGGAAACGCAGGCACAGCAGCCCATTCAAATGAATGGGCTGTTGTGCCTGTGAAAATGTGGGCCGCCAACCTGCATAAACGTGAACCAGGCCTAAAGCAGTAGTAAAATGATTTTTAAAAATAAAAACACTCATGCCTCTGCATGTTTAAGTCATAATGTGCCATTATACCACTAGCGCACACAGAGTGGCCACTAAATGTGATGAGAGCTGCGCATGCGTGGCTCAAATCACATTATCGCTGACAGGCTAAGGGGGCATTTATAACAGAAGAGACCGCTAGGGTCTGATTCAGGCACACAGCCTGGTTCGGCCCTGCCCCCCTCTCTCCTTACAGGTGTTGACTAACAGCAGCAGGAGCCAATGTCTCCCGCTGCTCTCAGCCAAGCCTATGCGAGCTGGGAGAGGGAAGAAGAGCTTCTGCAGAGTGCCGAGCACTGGCCTGAGATTGGGGTGAGGCAAGTATTTATGGGGGCAAAGTTATTCATGTTTGGTCATAGAGCCAATGATGAGTGCCCTAGATGCAGAGGAACAGGGGATCTAATTCATATGGTCTGGAGGTGCCCAAAATTAGTTAGATACTGGTCCGAGATTCTAAAGAAAATCAACACCACCTTCAGAGTTAACCTAGAACCTGATCCCAAGACCTGTGTGTTGGGCTATGTGAACAACGGGCCGAGGGGTAGGAATACAGATTTAGCGATAGCAAGATGTTTGTTCCAAGCCAGAAAGCTAATAGCACAATCCTGGCAATCGAGGACACCCCCAACCCCTGAAGCTTGGATTGAAACCATTAACGCTACAGTATGGAGCGAAAGGACATTCTATACTAGATCAGGCAACTATAACACATTTGTGAAATTATGGAACTTGTGGGCCCAAGCAATGCCGTGCTCTTTGCCAGTGCTATTTTAGTGCCGAGAGCAATCCTCTCTCCACCCGGATAGAGGTGTCGTGCTGGGCGTGGCTTGGGGTTCCGAAACCAAGAGAGAACAACGAAAAAGAATAGTAGTCAAATATAGGGCGTACCTTGGTATTATGTGGGCCCGATAGGGGTGGGGGATTGGGGGGGGGGGGAATGGTGTATTAGACAGAACAGTAATAATATATAAGCATGTATGATAATAATAAGAGATTATGTGGCCAGTTGGCCTCGATGCACAAACTGGGTGTTTTATAAGTTACACATTTGTATTACTGTAATTATTTAAATATGGAATGCACAATGCAAAAGAAGGAAAGTTTGCAAGGCCACAATGATGTGACTAGGTAAGAGACACACATGAGTACCAAACTGAAAGCTGTCTCCATATTAAGTTAACTGAAGTGGCTGGAAAAAAAAAAAAGTATTTATGGGGGCAAAGTTATTCATGTTTGGTCATAGAGCCAATGATGAGTGCCCTAGATGCAGAGGAACAGGGGATCTAATTCATATGGTCTGGAGGTGCCCAAAATTAGTTAGATACTGGTCCGAGATTCTAAAGAAAATCAACACCACCTTCAGAGTTAACCTAGAACCTGATCCCAAGACCTGTGTGTTGGGCTATGTGAACAACGGGCCGAGGGGTAGGAATACAGATTTAGCGATAGCAAGATGTTTGTTCCAAGCCAGAAAGCTAATAGCACAATCCTGGCAATCGAGGACACCCCCAACCCCTGAAGCTTGGATTGAAACCATTAACGCTACAGTATGGAGCGAAAGGACATTCTATACTAGATCAGGCAACTATAACACATTTGTGAAATTATGGAACTTGTGGGCCCAAGCAATGCCGTGCTCTTTGCCAGTGCTATTTTAGTGCCGAGAGCAATCCTCTCTCCACCCGGATAGAGGTGTCGTGCTGGGCGTGGCTTGGGGTTCCGAAACCAAGAGAGAACAACGAAAAAGAATAGTAGTCAAATATAGGGCGTACCTTGGTATTATGTGGGCCCGATAGGGGTGGGGGATTGGGGGGGGGGGGAATGGTGTATTAGACAGAACAGTAATAATATATAAGCATGTATGATAATAATAAGAGATTATGTGGCCAGTTGGCCTCGATGCACAAACTGGGTGTTTTATAAGTTACACATTTGTATTACTGTAATTATTTAAATATGGAATGCACAATGCAAAAGAAGGAAAGTTTGCAAGGCCACAATGATGTGACTAGGTAAGAGACACACATGAGTACCAAACTGAAAGCTGTCTCCATATTAAGTTAACTGAAGTGGCTGGAAAAAAAAAAAAGTATTTATGGGGGCTGCAAATAATTTATCCGCTGCTTGAAATAATTAGGGAATGGTTGGTTCCTGCTTGAAAATATCTGTTCTAATTCCAATTTATTTTCACAAAGAAAAGGTAGCAAAGCTTTCACTGCATATGTACCTAATCAGCCCTTTGGTTAAATTGTTGAGAAGGTGAATACGGAAGGTCCCAATGAGTGGGACAGGCATTTGAGTCAACATCCATTGTTCTGAGTTAAGTTGGCCATACACTGGTAGATTTACAACTAAATAATCTTACATTTGATAATGCCATCAGAGACTTGACAACTGTCATTTAAAATTTACCTTTCTGCTCCTTCCTTTTTGTTTTTCATCACTACAGTTCAAAACAATCATTGATTTGACCCCTATGAATATTGGAAAACTGAATGAAGATTCATAAAATTAACATTTTTGAATGAAATTCAACTAGTGCATGGACGGCTTAAGATACTTGTTTCATGTCCAGTCTCAGCAATGATGACCTTCATCTGAGCTTAGGTCCTTTCAGCAATATGTTGAGAGTAACTAGCTTACATACACTATGTTAGTTGCAAAAAGCCAAAATAAATTAATTAGAAATTGTGTAAATTGTCCTCATTTTCTCTGTAGGTCATTGCAGATTTTTGTTTTGTGTTATCTGACATTTTAGTTTGAGGCTTGATACGTATCAAGATGAATTTCATTCAGTGGGATTGCTAGACAGAGGGCCTTATATACAGTAGGTTAAACTGGCATTCTATGATTATAATTGTAGTAAGACTGTTAATTGTAGTAAATGGCCACTAGGCAAGGAATGATCTAAATTAAGATGTTTTCATCCTAAACCTAAACTCCAGACAACTAGGAAAATACATTGTTAAAATTCATGTATGCTTTATCTGGCAAATTAAAAAACCTGAAAAATCAGTAAACATGAAAAATCAAAACATACAGTCGGTAGGATGTGTCCCTTTTGCTGCTGCCTCTTCTTTAGGTGAAATTTCCCTCCAGGCATGTTCCCTAACCCTGTCACCATAATTTTCTGGTGTAGTGAAGGTTAATACAATTAAGGAACTGGCTCTTGTCAAGAGGGTCCAACTATGCCTGCCCCCTCTACACATCTGCTCAAATCATAGAAGCCAAATTACAGGTTCAGCCCAACAGCAGGCTAATGAGGTAATCTATTTTCATTCTCTTTCTGTAAGCATACTCTTTGCATTCTGGAAGAGAATGCAGGACACCTGACTGGCTGCCCCTACTAGTCCAAATATAGATGTTAACAAGAAGCTGAAATTAAGTCAAAATCAGGCACTTGTGCCAATTGGATTTAAGACATATTTGATGATTTTTTTAATGAATAGCTAACTGCGTTTATTTGTATTTTTATATCTGCCCACAGTTCAGCTTTACATTTTGAAAATATAATTTAGGCATAAAAAAGGAACAAAACCACTGTATAATAAAACATGCATGACTGATAAGGACTTTAAATTTCATGAAATACACATGTATGTTGTGTTATATTATAAACATAGTACATAACCAATTGGTCATCAAACTGCTTAAGAGAAGTTATAATTATTTAGGGAAAGAATGAGAGACCCACTAACCTAGTTGTTTAGGGATTTCCTTGCCTGTGGGCTATTATATACAATGAGTTAGTATGCTTACTGAAACTATATTTTTCAGCTGAAGATGAGATTGATTTTATCTAGGTAAGACATCCAACTAAGCTATTTAGCTTGCAGCATTTTAACATTACTAAATATTCACTAATTACTATACAAATGGACAGATTTTCTGGTGCAGTTTTTTTTTCAGAATGCTGTGCAATTTCCTCCAGCAGCTAACCTATCCAATATAGAATGACAGAATAACCCAATTGAATTCAAATGGAAACTTTTGCAAACCTTTTTCCCAATGCTTTACTCTTTAGTAACAATGAGCCAAAAATACCTGGGTTTGATTCGCGTAGGTTTAGAGGAACATGACCAAATTTTAGGGACTGAATCCAAACCCCATTGAAGGCAATCGAAGATATATGTTAAAAAACAGAAATGGAAATGTTGTAGGCTATCAATCAAAGAATTGTCCAACAAATGGCATTGTGGGCTGGGCAACTCCTTGGGGAACATATACCAAAGCAAAAAAATCCCAAAACCCTGACGAGGAGCAGTGATTTTAGTAATGCTTAACCACTTCAGCCCCGGAAGGATTTACCCCTTTCCTGACAGAGCACTTTTTGCGATTCAGCACTGCGTTGCTTTAACTGACAATTGTGCTGTCGTGCTAAGTTGCACCCAAACAAAATTGGTGTCCTTTTTTCTCACAGATAGAGATTTCTTTTGGTGGTATTTGATCACCTCTGCGGTTTTTATTTTTTGCACTATAAACAAAAAAATTAGAAAAAAAAGCAATATTTTTTACTTTTTGCTATAGTAAATATCCCTCAAAAATATATAAAAAAACTATTTTTTTCCTTAGTTTAGGCTGATATGTATTCTTCTAAATATTTTTGGTAAAAAAAAAAAAAAAATCACAATAAGCGTATATTGATTGGTTTGTGCAAAAGTTTTGCGTCTACAAAATAGAGGATAGTTTTATGGCATTTTTATTATTATTATTTTTTTATTCGTAATGACGACAATCTGCAATTTTAATCATGACTGCGACATTATGGCAGACACATCAGACAATTTTGACACAATTTTGGGACCATTGTCATTTATACAGCAATCAGTGCTTTAAAAATCTACTGATTACTGTGTAACTGACACTGTCAGGGAAGGGGTTAAACACTAGGGGATGATCAAGGGGTTAAGTGTGTCCTAGGGAGTGATTCTAACTGTGGGGGGATGGGCTATTACTCACATGACAGCGATCACTGCTCCCGATGACAGGGAGCAGTGATTTCTGTCATGTCACTAGGCAAAACAGGGAAATGCCTTGTTTACATAGGCATCTCCCCGTTCTTCCACTCCATGAAATGATCACAGGCACCCGGCGGACATCGAGCCTGTGGGATCCGCAGTCACGGTCATGGAGCATGCGGCCGATGCACGCGATCACGATGCCGCATCTTAAAGGGGATGTACCTGTACGCCCATTTGCCCAGCCGCACCATTGTGCTGATGCATATCGTTGTGCGCTGGGCTTAAAGTGAAATATTAAATTCCTATAAATGACATGGGGCATGCCCTGACCCTGCCTGAAAAGTGGCACACCTATGCAATGTCAAAACTTACTACACAAAGCTGACATTTGGAAAATAAAGTATGTTTAAATTGACAATTCAAAACTACCTTGTTCTGTTTGTAAACAAAGCAGTCAGGGATTTCCTTCATCTATAACCGACCCTTATCTTAGAAGAGAATCTCGTATAGATGTTAATAGGGGATCCCACAAAAAATGACACAGGATTTCCCCCTCTAATTTATACCAGGCCCCTTAGGTCTGATATGAATTTTTATGGGGACCCAACCAAAAAAAAAATAGTGTGAGGGTCAATCCAAATTCTATATCAGATTCTTTAGGTCTGGTATGAATTGAAAAGGGATACCCTATACAAAAGTCAAAAAAAAATCATGGACTCTCCCCAAAAATTCACACAGGCCCTTACACAAACATGAATTCTGGCAGGCCAGGAAAGAGTGTGATGAACGTGGGCCCCTTCTCCTTAACCATACCAAGCCACATGCCCTCAACATGGGGGGTACCTTGCAGGAGGGGCTCACCTGGCAAAGCATCTTGTCTCTATGTTGATAAGGACAAGGGCTTCTTCCCCACGACCCTGACATGGTAGTTGTTGGGGTCTGTGGGATGGAGGCTTATCATAATCTGGAAGCCTTAATTAATAATAAGGGGGGCCCTGATAACAGCCCCCCTATGTAAATGAGTAAGGTGAAAAACATGTAAATAAAAACACAGATACAGTTTTTGACAAGTTCTTTAATTGAAAAAGTCCCCCAATTAACATACATCCTTAATCATGTCATTCATTGAAAAAAAAAACACCCACCCATCACCTATACATGTTTAGCACCATTGCTTTACTCCTGTCAAATGACAGATTTGGCAGAGGACAGATCTGGCAGTTGGACATGAGTATATTTGACCAATGACATCATAAGGTTCCCCATGAAGTCATGGATCATAATTGTTCATGTCCATATGGAGTCAATGATGTCACCCAAGAGGCCCTAACATTTTGTTTGTAACAGCTGTCATTTGCCAGACCTATCAGTTATAAGAAGTAAAGCAACAGGTTGCCCCTTAAAGCTATCGGGAGACAGTCTCCAGCAACTTTGCTTACATGGTCCAGGATTCCCTCCCATGTTAGTGAATACTTAGCTTGCTAAAGTGTTCCAATTCCTGAATTTCTGTTTTATGAAAAGGTCATTAAAGGTGCATGTCAGAAGAGAAACTATTAAGGATATTATACAAAAAGAAAAACTCTGCATCAGTTTAGCACCTCTCTTCTTTTTTTTTTTGAGGTGAAAGAGAGGGACACCTTTTAGCACAAAGTATGTCAGCAAAGAATGCACCCATGCCATGTCCCAATTACACAGACTCTGAAGAATTTTTGTGCAAAAAAGTATCAGTTAAACTCAGTACTAAATCCAGAAGTTTCCCCAGAAGTTTCCCCAGATACTGCCCCCCCTCCATGTAAATGTGTAAGGTTTATTGATACACTATATTATCAAAAGTATTGGGGCACCTTCCTTTACACACATCCCAGAAAGGTTCATAAAGACATGGATGAGTGAGATTGGGGTGAAGGAACTTGACTGGCCTGTACAGCATCCTGATCTCAACCCAATAGAACACTTTTGGGATGAATTCGAGCGGAAACTGTGAGCCAGGCCTTCTGGTCCATATCAGTATCTTACCTCACAAATGCACTTCTGGAAGAATGGTTAAACATTCCCATAGACATACTCCTAAACCTTGTGGGCAGCCTTACCAGGAGAGTTTAAGCTGTTATAGCTGCAAGGTGTGGGCCACCTCAATATTGAACGCTACAGACTAAGACGGGGATGCCATTAAAGTTACTGTGCGTGTTAAGGCAGTTGTCCCAATACTTTTGGTAATATACTATGTGTATATATATCTATGTATAGATATATATATATATTTTTTTTTTTTTGCATTATATCTAGCACTATATCTAGCACTCTTATGTCATTCTGCAAGAAAAACTAGCTACTTTTGATGACCCAAAGATATGGGGCTTAGCATTTTCAGATAAAATTTTGTAGCTCTGCTGTGAGAACAATATGTATATTAAGTCTATTAATTTAAATTGTACCTGCATGGTAACTGAAGTCTGAGCCTCTGCTAAGGTGGGAGGGGTATACAATTCTTTGGCATTGCATCCAACCTGTTAGGCCTTGTGTAGTGCAAGTAGGACTTCCAATCGAGACAACAATGTTTCCAATTATTGAACCCAATTCTATCATTAAAGGAAAGCTGTGCAGCCCATGAATAATCTTTTGGGTACATGCACACGGCTGTAGGAAAATATAGCATCTAGCACACAAGAGCTTACTGGCAAAAGCTGGCAGGAAGATCATGTGTAAAAAGTGCACATCTAATATATTATAAGTAAAACTAGGAAGGAATTTTTTCCCCTGCTGGAGCAAATTGGATAATGTTTTGATGGTTTTTTTTGCCTCATCAACTATGGGTATAGGATTGTGTATATAGGATTGTACATTTTTTCTAGAAGAACTAACTATGTAAGTACAGTATGTAAATATGTAAATTACCTTCTTTTGCTAGGATGCTGGTAAATTATACATTACTAGAAAGCAGGAGGTTCTATTAGAGTTCATTTGAGCTATGCTGTACCTTGTCCGCATGTCGAGGCAGGACCTCATTTATTTATTTATTTGATCTGAATGCAGTGTAATTTTTATAATCTTTACATGTTGGGTGCATGGGCCCCCCAAAAAAACTTCAAAGCTTTGTACAGATCCAGAAAAAAATGCTGCATCCGTGTGCATGACCCCTTAAGATAACTCTATTGTAGAACTTGCAGCAGGGTGTACTACCCAAAAGGAAGCAGCAATTTTTTGTCTGTCTTTAGCTGCAGCCATCTTACATTATGCATTAAAATATTTCATGTTTACACATTTGATCTCATTTTGCAAGTTCCTGATACTACCAGATCTCCGAAAGTTACAGTGTAACATGTAATTACTTTGTCCTGACAATTTACACCAATATTTTCTTCTGTACACCAGCAGATCTGAACCTTCACATGAATAGAAGATAGGGAAGTTTCCTAAATTGACTTTGCATATTGCCTCCACCTAGTAGGGCTTTGGGCTTTGCAAATATGATTCCCTTTTGAGAACACCTTATCCCCAGGGATTTTACTTATGCCGCGTACACACGATCGGACTTTCTGGGATACTTGGTCCGGCAGACTTTCGAACGGACTTTGTCCGCCAGGTGCGCCGGACTTAAAAACGGACGGACTTGCCCACACACGACCGGACTTTCCAGCGGGCTAAGTCCGCCCATCTTTCTGTCGGACTTTCGCCGGACTTTCAGAATGAACGGACTTGCCCACACACGGACAAGTCCGTTCATTTTGAACGTGACTCAGGTACGACGGGACTAGAAAAGGAAGTCAATCTTGCTGCTTTTATCGGCGAGATTGATGCCTTGCGAGCCCCGTTGCGGGGCATACCAGGCCCTTAGGTCTGGTATGGATTATAAAGGGAAGCCCCTACGCCGAAAAAACGGCGTGGGGTCCCCCCTAAAATCCATACCAGACCCCGATCTGAGCACGCAGCCCGGCCGGTCAGGAACCGTCCCTGGGTGATGTTGACCACGCCCCCTAAAATGTCACAGTCCCAGCATGCCCAGGGACTGTGACGTCATAAGGGGGCGGGGTCTCTGCCTATATAAGTCACAACGGAGCGCTCAGAGAGCAGTCCAGCCGGAGAGACCGTCGTGTCAACATCTGGAGAAGAGAAGAGGGAAGAAGCCAAGAAGACAAGAAGCCAGAAGTCTGAGGTCAGACCTCTGCTGGCAAGAGAGCGACATGAAGAAAGCGGAGAAGCTGGCCGAAGAACTGGAACACCAGGAGAAGAGGAACCGGAGGGACCCCCGAAGCTGGAAGAAGACCCCCGAAGCCGGAGGAAGACCCCCCAGCTGTTTAATAAATTATTTTAAAAACCTGAGTAGTGTGTTTTATTATTGACACTTTTTCCCTAGGTGAATGGGTAGGGGTTCCATGTACCCCATACTCATTCACATAGGGTGGGGGGCCGGGATCTGGGGGCCTTCTTATTATAGGTGGCTCCTGGATTCCGATAAGCCCCCTGCCCGCAGACCCCGACAACCAACGACCAGGGTTGTCGGGAAGAGACCCTTGTCCTCATCAACATGGGAACAAGGTGCTTTGGGGTGGGGGGCCCCGCAGGGCGCCCCATCCCCGAAAGCATCCACCCCTCATGTTGAGGGCATGCGGCCTGGTACGGTTCAGGAGGGGGGGGGCGCTCGCTCGTCCCCACCCCCTTTCCTGACCGGCCGGGCTGCGTGCTCAGATCGGGGTCTGGTATAGATTTTAGGGGGGACCCCACGCCGTTTTTTTGGCGTAGGGGCTTCCCTTTATAATCCATACCAGACCTAAGGGCCTGGTATGCCCCGCGCTTGCCGCAATAGGAAAATTCATTTTTCCTATTACAGCGAGCGCGAAATGCAATACCCTGCCCTTGCATCGTATCTGGTCCGTTGAACCAGCACACAGACGAGCGGACTTTCCGCCAGAAACTGAGTCCAACAAAAGATTTAAAACATGTTTCAAATCTAGGTCCGGCGGACTTTTGGGAAAAAGTCCGCCGGAAAAGTCCGCCGGAGCCTACACACGGTCGGATTGTCCAGCGGACTCTGTGTATTACTTTAATCCTGTAGTAATGTAGGTCCAGTCCTTAGCTAACTTTCTGATTGCTTTATCTTTTTTATGTCCATACGTTTTATTGAAGGGGTTATAACATATAGGGATGAGCCGAACACCCCCCTGTTCGGTTCGCACCAGAACATGCGAACAGGCAAAAAATTTGTTTGATCACGCAAACACCGTTAAAGTCTATGAGACACGAACATGAATAATCAAAAGTGCTAATTTTAAAGGCTTATATGCAATTTATTGTCATAAAAAGTGTTTGGGGACCTGGGTCCTGCCCCAGGGGACATGGATCAATGCAAAAAAAGTTTTAAAAACGGACGTTTTTTCAGGAGCAGTGATTTTAATAATGCTTAAAGTGAAACATAGGGATGAGCTTCGCTTTCGAGTCGAACCCATGTTCGACTCGAACATCGTCTGTTCGATCATTCGCCGAATTGCGAACGATATGGGCCGTTCGCGCCAAATTCCTGTGGCGCGTCACGGCCCATAATTCACTGCGGCATCACAGTGCATTGCTGGCTACTGATTGGCCAAGCATGCACTATGACCCGCATGCTTGGTCAATCACAGCGCCGTCAGTAGAGAGAGCTGTAATTGGCCAAAGCCAGGGTGGCTTTTGCCAATTATGGCTCAGGGGGTTTAGAACACGCTCCACACTATATAAGGCCGCCTGCACGGCGGCCCTGTGTAGTGTGTTCCGGCGTGCTTAGAGAGAGAGAGAGACAGTGTCATCTCATTTGAGTTAGATAGATTAGGCAGGACATTCAGTGAGTTAGCTGCACTTACAGTGTATTGTGTATATATATGCATCCCAGGTGTTATATATATATGCACAGTGTTCAGCTAAAACTACAAGTTAGTGTAGTGCGTCCTCCTCACAGTGTTCAGCTAAAGCTACAAGTTAGTTTAGTGTGACCTCTGCAGTGTTCAGCTAAAGCTACAAGTTAGTGTAGTGCGTCCCCCTCACACTGTTCAGCTAAAACTACAAGTTAGTGTAATGCGACCTCTGCACAGTGTTCAGCTAAAGCTACAAGTTAGTGTAGTGCATCCTCCTCACAGTGTTCAGCTAAAACTACAAGTTAGTGTAGTGCGACCTCTGCACAGTGTTCAGCTAAAGCTACAATTTAGTGTAGTGCGTCCTCCTCACAGTGTTCATCTAAAACTACAAGTTAGTTTTTTGTGAGCTCTGCACAGTGTTCAGCTAAAGTTACTTGTAGAAGGTTGGTGGTGTTTTCCTGATCCTATCACTACCGCAGGCATAAGCTACAAGTTATTTTTTTGCGAGCTCTGCACAGTGTTCAGCTAAAGCTACCTGTAGAAGGTTGGTGGTGTTTTCCTGATCCTATCAGTACTGCAGGCAGCTAAATAAGCTACAAGTTATTTTTTTGCGAGCTCTGCACAGTGTTCTGCTAAAGCTACCTGTAGAAGGTTGGTGGTGTTTTTCTGATCTAATCACTACTGCAGGCAGCTAAATAAGCTACAAGTTAGTTTTTTTGCGAGCTCTGCACAGTGTTCAGCTAAAACTACAAGTTAGTGTAGTGTGACCTCTGCACAGTGTTCAGCTAAAGCTACAAGTTAGTGTAGTGCGTCCTCTTAACAGTGTTTAGCTAAAACTACAAGTTAGTGTAGTGCGACCTCTGCACAGTGTTCAGCTAAAGCTACAAGTTAGTGTAGTGCGTCCTCTGAACAGTGTTCAGCTAAACATACAAGTTAGTGTAGTGCGTCCTCCTCACAGTGTTCAGCTAAAACTACAAGTTAGTATTTTGTGAGCTCTGTACAGTGTTCAGCTAAAGCTACCTGTAGAAGGTTGGTGGTGTTTTTCTGATCCTATCACTACCGCAGGCAGCTAAATAAGCTACAAGTTATTTTTTTGCGAGCTCTGCACAGTGTTTACCTAAAGCTTCCTGAAGAAGGTTGGTGGTGTTTTCCTGATCCTATCACTACCGCAGGCAGCTAAATAAGCTACAAGTTAGTTTTTTGCGAGCTCTGCACAGTGTTCAGCTAAAACTACAAGTTAGTGTAGTGCGAGCTCTGCACAGTGTTCACCTAAAGCTACCTGTAGAAGGTTGGTGGTGTTTTCCTGATCCTATCACTACCGCAGGCAGCTAAATAAGCTACAAGTTATTTTTTTGCGAGCTCTGCACAGTGTTCACCTAAAGCTTCCTGAAGAAGGTTGGTGCTGTTTTCCTGATCCTTTCACTACCGCAGGCAGCTAAATAAGCTAGAAGTTAGTTTTTTGCAAGCTCTGCACAGTGTTTAGCTAAAACTACAAGTTAGTGAAGTGCGAGCTCTGCACAGTGTTTGGCTAAAGCTACAAGTTAATGTAGTGCATCCTCCTCACAGTGTTCAGCTAAAACTACAAGTTAGTGTAGTGCGACCTCTGCACAGTGTTCAGCTAAAGCTACAAGTTAGTGTAGTGCGTCCTCCTCACAGTGTTCAGCTAAAACTACAAGTTAGTGTGGTGCGACCTCTGCACAGTGTTCAGCTAAAGCTACAAGTTAGTGCAGTGCATCCTCCTCACAGTGTTCAGCTAAAACTACAAGTTAGTATTTTGTGAGCTCTGCACAGTGTTCAGCTAAAGCTACCTGTAGAAGGTTGGTGGTGTTTTTCTGATCCTATCACTACCGCAGGCAGCTAAATAAGCTACAAGTTATTTTTTTGCGAGCTCTGCACAGTGTTCACCTAAAGCTTCCTGAAGAAGGTTGGTGGTGTTTTCCTGATCCTATCACTACTGCAGGCAGCTAAATAAGCTACAAGTTAGTTTTTTGCGAGCTCTGCACAGTGTTCAGCTAAAACTACAAGTTAGTGTAGTGCGAGCTCTGCACAGTGTTCACCTAAAGCTTCCTGAAGAAGGTTGGTGGTGTTTTCCTGATCCTATCACTACTGCAGGCAGCTAAATAAGCTACAAGTTATTTTTTGCGAGATCTGCACAGTGTTCTGCTAAAGCTACCTGTAGAAGGTTGGTGGTGTTTTCCTGATCCTATCACTACCGCAGGCAGCTAAATAAGCTACAAGTTATTTTTTTGCGAGCTCTGCACAGTGTTCACCTAAAGCTTCCTGAAGAAGGTTGGTGCTGTTTTCCTGATCCTTTCACTACCGCAGGCAGCTAAATAAGCTAGAAGTTAGTTTTTTGCAAGCTCTGCACAGTGTTCAGCTAAAACTACAAGTTAGTGAAGTGCGAGCTCTGCACAGTGTTTGGCTAAAGCTACAAGTTAATGTAGTGCGTCCTCCTCACAGTGTTCAGCTAAAACTACAAGTTAGTGTAGTGCGACCTCTGCACAGTGTTCAGCTAAAGCTACAAGTTAGTGTAGTGCGTCCTCCTCACAGTGTTCAGCTAAAACTACAAGTTAGTGTGGTGCGACCTCTGCACAGTGTTCAGCTAAAGCTACAAGTTAATGTAGTGCATCCTCCTCACAGTGTTCAGCTAAAACTACAAGTTAGTTTTTTGTGAGCTCTGCACAATGTTCAGCTAAAGTTACCTATAGAAGGTTGGTGGTGTTTTCCTGATCCTATCACTACTGCAGGCAGCTAAATAAGCTACAAGTTATTTTTTGCGAGATCTGCACAGTGTTCTGCTAAAGCTACCTGTAGAAGTTTGGTGGTGTTTTTCTGATCTAATCACTACCGCAGGCAGCTAAATAAGCTACAGGTTAGTTTTTTTGCGAGCTCTGCACAGTGTTCAGCTAAAACTACAAGTTAGTGTAGTGTGACCTCTGCACAGTGTTCAGCTAAAGCTACAAGTTAGTGTAGTGCGTCCTCCTCACAGTGTTCAGCTAAAACTACAAGTTAGTAGTGTAGTGTGACCTCTGCACAGTGTTCAGCTAAAGCTACAAGTTAGTGTAGTGTGTCCTCCTCACAGTGTTCAGCTAAAACTACAAGTTAGTGTAGTGCGACCTCTGCATAGTGTTCAGCTAAAGCTACAAGTTAGTGTAGTGCATCCTTCTCACAGTGTTCAGCTAAAGCTACAAGTTAGTTTAGTGTGACCTCTGCACAGTGTTCAGCTAAAGCTACAAGTTAGTGTAGTGCGTCCTCCTCACAGTGTTCAGCTAAAGCTACAAGTTAGTGTAGTGCGTCCTCCTCACAGTGTTCAGCTAAAATTACAAGTTAGTGTAGTGCGACCTCTGCACAGTGTTCAGCTAAAGCTACAAGTTAGTGTAGTGTGTCCTCCTCACAGTGTTCAGCTAAAGCTACAAGTTAGTTTAGTGTGATCTCTGCACAGTGTTCAGATAAAGCTACAAGTTAGGGTAGTGCATCCTCCTCACAGTGTTCAGCTAAAGCTACAAGTTAGTTTAGTGTGACCTCTGCACAGTGTTCAGCTAAAGCTACAAGTTAGTGTAGTGCGTCCTCCTCACAGTGTTCAGCTAAAGCTACAAGTTAGTGTAGTGCGTCCTCCTCACAGTGTTCAGCTAAAGCTACAAGTTAGTGTAGTGCATCCTTCTCACAGTGTTCAGCTAAAACTACAAATTAGTGTAGTGTGACCTCTGCACAGTGTTCAGCTAAAGCTACAAATTGGTGTAGTGTGTCCTACTCACAGTGTTCAGCTAAAGCTACAAGTTAGTTTAGTGTGACCTCTGCACAGTGTTCAGCTAAAGCTACCTATAGAAGGTTGGCGGTGATTTCCTGATCCTATCACTACCACAGGCAGCTAAATAAGCTACAAGTTATTTTTTTGCGAGCTCTGCACAGTGTTCAGCTAAAGCTTCCTGTAGAAGGTTGCTGGTGTTTTCCTGATCCTATCACTACCGCAGGCAGCTAAATAAGCTACAAGTTAGTTTTTTGCAAACTCTGCACAGTGTTCAGCTAAAACTACAAGTTAGTGTAGTGCGAGCTCTGCACAGTGTTCAGCTAAAGCTACCTGTAGAAGGTTGGTGGTGTTTTCCTGATCCTATCACTACCGCAGGCAGCTAAATAAGCTACAAGTTAGTGTAGTGTGACCTCTGCACAGTGTTCAGCTAAAGCTACAAGTTAGTGTAGTGCGTCCTCTGAACAGTGTTCAGCTAAAACTACAAGTTAGTGTAGTGCATCCTCCTCACAGTGTTCAGCTAAAACTACAAGTTAGTGGTGTTTTCCTGATCCTATCACTACCACAGGCAGCTAAATAAGCTACAAGTTATTTTTTTTGCAAGCTCTGCACAGTGTTCAGCTAAAGCTACCTGTAGAAGGTTGGTGGTGTTTTCCTGATCCTATCACTACCGCAGGCAGCTAAATAAGCTACAAGTTAGTGTAGTGTGACCTCTGCACAGTGTTCAGCTAAAGCTACAAGTTAGTGTAGTGCGTCCTCTGAACAGTGTTCAGCTAAAACTACAAGTTAGTGTAGTGCGTCCTCCTCACAGTGTTCAGCTAAAACTACAAGTTAGTGGTGTTTTCCTGATCCTATCACTACCACAGGCAGCTAAATAAGCTACAAGTTATTTTTTTTGCGAGCTCTGCACAGTGTTCAGCTAAAGCTACCTGTAGAAGGTTGGTGGTGTTTTCCTGATCCTATCACTACCGCAGGCAGCTAAATAAGCTACAAGTTAGTTTTTTGCGAGCTCTGCACAGTGTTCAGCTAAAGCTACCTGTAGAAGGTTGGTGATATTCTGATTGAGCTACTGGCCTGTCCTGCATCCAGCGTTCTTTCGGAACTCACATTCAGTGCTGCTGGAGGCTTTGTAACCGGTCACAGAGTGCGTCTGTCCACCGACTCGGTCGATCGACTGACCTTCATAAAATTGAATCAGTCTTGGATCACCACCAGCTACCAAGCACCTGATGCTGATGTAACCGAATATTTTTTTTTGAAATCTCAGATCCCTTCAAAGACTGCCTATGCTGATGCTGAGTGACTATCCTGAGTAATTATCCTCTTCCTCCTCAATGATCACGCTGATAGCTTGTAAGAACATTTTTGGTTCTGGGCACCGCCACCAGTGCCTAAGGCCCAATTTTTCATCCCCTGTTTAACAGGGGCATGTAATTAAATTTTTAAAGCAATACTTTGCAGCAGGGCTCATTCCTGCATTACAACTAGAGTATCTGTGAGGGGTTGCAGTGTTGTGGCACCAGCACCAGTGCCTAAGGCCCAATTTTTTGGGTGTGGGGTTCCCCTTAATATCCATGCAAGACCCAAAGGGCCTGGTAATGGACTTGGGGGTACCCATGCCGTTTGTCTCACTGATTTTCATCCATATTGCCAGGACCCGACATTACATTAAACCCGCAAGCAGTTTTTTTTTTGTTTTTTGTTTTTTTTCACTGGATACACTGGTTTATTATTTCAGGTTTCATCCTTTATCACCTGCTACATATGTACTATACGAAAAGCATTTGTATATTCATATATCATTTCTTTTTTTTTTTTTTTTTTCTGATTTCCTCCCTTTAACCCTTCCCACCCACCCCTATATCCCATATTCACCCTCCCCCCTATCTTAATCGCAATTTACAATATACCTTTATAAATGCATTTAATACCATACCTTCATTACCTTATCTATTTCCTACACACATCTTACGTAGGATAACCCAGTTCCTCTAACCAAATTCCTTTAAGTTTCCTCTCCTTGCATATACTACCCATTCTTTCCATACTGTTTCAGTTACTGTTTTAAACCAGTCATCTTTTGAAGGGGGTTTCTCTGCCTGCCATCTCTGCGCTATTAGTTTTCTCGCCTGGAAAAGGCACCTTAGCACCGTTTTAGTTTTAATATTCCCCAGACTCTCCCCTACTCCCAAGATACATAGTTTGGGGTCCATTCTGAGAGTCAGCTTAAAGATCTTATTTATGGTATCTAATATTTCCGTCCAATAACGGAATAATTTTGGACATTTCCAGATCATATGCATCAGGTTCCCCACATTCTGGCACCTAGGGCATTTGGAGTCCCCCCTCCGCCCCCATTTAAACAGTTTTTTAGGGGTATAGTAGGTTCTATGTAAGAGCATTAAATATGACATCTTCTGGGCCGGCGATACTGTAGCTTGGTTCCCTCCTGCCAGTATCTTCTTCCATTGTCCATCCGAAATTCTACCCAGGTCCCTTTCCCACTTACTCCTACACTTGAGCTTCCCTGAACCCATAATGATGTTGCTACATACTGTATATATGGATAAAGTTCCGCTATGGATCCACTGGATCCACCAGAACTATTTATTCTTTCAAAAATGGGAGAGCTATTCCACCGCGGGCCTTGTTCCCCAAACTGAGCTTTTAAAGCATGTCTAATTTGTAAATAATTATAATATGAGTAGTTAGGTATCTCAAACTCTTCTTTTAATGAGGCAAACGTTTTAAGGGAACTGCCATTATATAGTTGGTCCAAGCTAACTATGCCCTTTGTTTCCCATATCTTAATTTTCCCTATTGGCCTTATCTCTTGTAAGTTCTTATTGTCCCATAACGGGACACCTTTAACCATACCCCCCATTCCCCTCAGATCCTTTATGGTTTTCCAAACTTTTATTATTAACTTAACTGTAGGGGGTCTGTAGACGAATGAGTTTGCCTCCAAAACCTTCAATAGTGTCTTATGTGGTGCCCCTATAGTCATCAGTCCCCCATTATTTTCACCTTCAGGGTCAGTTACTGATATCAAATGTTGTAGTTGGGCTGCTAAGAAGTAACCCCGCGGGTGTGGTACTGCCAGGCCCCCCTCTAAAGTTGATAATTGTAGGGTTTGTAAGCTTATCCTAGATTGTCTACCTTTCCATATTAGAGCTCTTAGCAATGTATCTATTTTTTTAAACCATTTCCTATGAATCCATATTGGCGAGTTATGCATTATATATAATAGCTGAGGTAACCACAGCATTTTAATCAAGTTACATCTTCCAGCAACTGAAAGAGGAAGTCCTCTCCATATATCGATCTTATTTTTAAATTTGGATAACAGAGGGGTTAAATTGTTTTTAATAAAGTCATTGGGGTCTTTAGTTATATATATGCCTAAGTATTTTGTTATCTCTACTATTTCTATTTGGATCTTTTCCAAACAGGAGCTCTTCCTAATTGGGTCTAATGGCAACAATGCTGATTTCTCCCAGTTTATAGTGAGACCAGAGAGTGCTCCGAATCTTGAGAAGATGTCTATCACCTGTCTAAGTGATCTCTCCGTATCTCCTAAAAATATAAGAACATCATCCGCATACAGCGCAATCCGCTCTTCTCTGTCCCTTCTCCTAAACCCTTCCATAGTTCTATCCTGCCTTATTACAATGGCTACTGGTTCCATTGCCAGCGCAAAGATCAAAGGTGACAGGGGGCACCTCTGCCTTGAGCCTCTTCCAAGTCTGAACCCCTCCGAAGAGACATTATTAACTCTGACCTTTGCACTGGGGTTATTATAGAGAATTTTAACCCAATTAATATAAGAGGGACCAAATCCAAACTCCTTCAATACACGCCAAATATACCCCCATTCAAGACTGTCAAATGCTTTAACAACATCTAGCATCATCACCGCCCTTGAGCCTACATTTTCAGTTGGAATCTGCAGGTTCAAAAACAGCCTTCTAATATTCTTGCTAGTTGATCTATGGGGTATAAATCCCGTTTGGTCAGAATGAACCAATTTATGGATTACTTTCTTTAATCTGGCAGCCAGAATCTTTGCTAGGATCTTTACATCCGAGCATAACAGAGAGATAGGCCTGTAAGACCCAGGCTCTAGAGGGTCTTTCCCTTCCTTATGTAACACTATGATCGTGGCTTCGGTCATTGATACGGGAAGCTTCCCCTCTTTCTTTGCCCACTCAAATACTCTAAGTAGTTCCGGCAGTAATACCGTCCCATAGTTTTTATATGTCTCAGCGGGGAGACCATCAGGGCCAGGGGATTTCTGATTTTTCAATTCTGTTACCGCTAGTTTAATTTCCTCCAGAGTTAACGGGGCCTCCAATTCCTCGTTGTCAAGCTCTGTAAGGGAGGGCATTCCAATATTCCCAAAAAATTTATCTAGCTCCCCTCCTCCTATGGTTCCCCGAGATGTATACAGTTCTTCATAAAAGTTCTTGAATGTGTCTGTAATCTCCCCCACCTGAGAAGAGATCTCACCCCTCCTAGTCCTAATAGCAGGTATCATGGAAGGGGAGGAGCCAGACCTGACCAAATGGGCCAGCATCTTCCCGACTCTTTCCCCCTCCCCATATACAATTTGGTTCTGAAATAATCTCTTATTTTCAGATTTCCTAATCATTACGTCCTTGTAGATTTGTTGCTTATTTTCCCATATACTTTGTTTTCCTGGTGTTGGCTCCTTCACATACTCCCTTTCTGCTGTTATTAACTCTTTCCTAGTCTTATCCTCCCAGTTCAACGAAGATTTTTTAATTCTAGAGATTTGTTGGATTAATAAACCCCGCAAATAAGCCTTCAATGCATCCCACATTATCCCTCTTGTTGTGGTATCTGCATTAAAGCTTATGAACTCATTTAGCTTAGCTATTATCCCATTCTGATCCTCTATTATTCCAAACCATATTGGGTTCATCTTCCACACTCTACGAAACATATTATTATTTATACTTATCGAGACCATCAGTAACGAGTGGTCGGAGACTCCCCTGGGTTGATAAATTAAATCTTTAATTATTTGAGACCCTAGCTCATTTGCCAGTACCAGATCTATTCTTGAAAGTGTAGAATAAGAGCCCGAGTAGCATGAAAATTGTAATGTCACCGGGTTCCGTATTCACCAAAGATCCAACAATCCAGCTTCACAAAGGAAATGACTCATACGGTTTCCCTGTAACCCCTGTCCCTGATTACCTGGAGGGAGCCTATCTATTTTTTTATTTATGACCACATTGAAGTCCCCGACCACAATAATTGGTATGCTAGTCTTGTCCATGATAAACTCCAATAGGCAGTACAAAACATCTAATTTGAAGGGAGGTGGGATATAAACGTTTGCTAATACATATTCCTGATTTTCTATTACACAGTGCAAGAAGATATACAGGCCCTCAACATCTATTTTGCACTGTCTGCAGGTGAAAGCCACCCCTCTCTCAATTAACACTGACACCCCCCTGGAATAGGTAGTGTGCACAGAATGAAATTGGCACTGAAATCTCTTGTTCCTTATTTGGGATTTAGTGTCTTGATTCAGGTGTGTCTCCTGCAGACAGGCAATTCTTATTTTAAAAATATCCAACATATCAAATACAGCTGCTCTTTTGGCAGGGGTACCCAACCCGCGGACATTCCATGAACCAATATTCAATACCATTGGTTTTTTAGGTAACATCCATCAAAAAGAAACAGAAAGTAGCAACAAGAATTCAAACCTAATAATACCAAGGAGATACCCAATTAGCCATAGGGATTCTATAAATATTAACCCAGTAGTACATTTCTTACTCTTACCCTTTGTGTCAAAAATTACCTTCCCCATGATTGCAAAACAAACCCATATTTTCACGCTGTAAACATTCATATTCTATCTGTATTTCTTTTTAGTGCCTAGAGTGTTATCCTATATATTATCCTATCTTTCAGTGTACTATGTGTATTTAATTTTACCAGTGCCCAATATATATTCCAGTGTACAATATATCTTCTTGTGAATCTGTGTACTATAAATTCCCTTATTGGGTATATTCCTACTCTTATACCCATTACCCTCCCTCCCACCCCAACCCCCATCCACGCAAAAACCCTCCCTCAATGACCTCCCTCCCCCCACCCCGCCCCACTCTAGGTTACCCCTAAGGGCTTTTTTAATGACCGTCTTACACCTCCATACCTTAACCAAACACACTCCTCCCTTCCCCCTATTTCCCCTCCCCCCTCCCCACCCCTCCCTCCCTACATCCAAGTATAAACTTAGTTTTAACCTTCCCCATTCTACACCTGATTTCATTTACCCGTGTAACTCCCCACCCGCAAGCAGTTTTAAATTACTTTTTTTCCTTTAAAAATTACATTTTGTGCAGGGACTGTTCTAAGCATGGGAAACATGTACCACTTTACAGGCATACTATAGACACCCCCCAGGTACGATATTTAAAGGAATATTTAACTTTTTTTTTACTTTAACCATCATTAAAATCACTGCTCCTGAAAAAACGGCCGTTTTTAAAAGTTTTTTTTGATACATGTCCCCTGGGGCAGGACCCGGGTCCCAAACCCTTTTTAGGACAATACCATGCAAATTAGCCTTTAAAATGAGCACTTTTGATTTTGAACGTTCGAGTCACATAGACGTCAATGGGTTTCTAACGTTCGTGCAAATTTTCGGTCCGTTCTCAGGTTCTGGTGCAAACCGAACAGGGGGGTGTTCGGCTCATCCCTAGTGAAACAATAAAAGTGTAATATTCCTTTAAATTTCATACCTGGGGGGTGTCTATAGTATGTCTGTAAAGGCGCGCATGTTTCCCATGTTTAGAACAGTCTGACAGCAAAATGACATTTCAAAGGAAAAAAAGTCATTTAAAACTACTTGCGGCTATTAATGAAAATTAAATAAATTGCCGGTCCGACAATACACATAAAAGTTCATTGATAAAAATGGAATTGGAATTCCCCACAGGGGAACCCCGAACCAAAATTTTTTAAAAAATGACGTGGGGGTCCCCCTAAATTCCATATCAGGCCCTTCAGGTCTGGAATGGATATTAAGGAGAACCCCAGCCAAAATGTTTTTAAAAAATGGCATGGGGTCCCCCTCAAAATCTATACCAGACCCTTCAGGCCTGGTATGGATTTTAAGGGGAACCCCGTGTCAAAATTTAAAAAAAATGGCATGAGGTCTCCCCAAAAATCTATACCAGACCCTTATCCGAGCACGCAACCTGGCAGGCCACAGGAAAAGAGGGGGGACGAGAGAGCACCCCCCTCCTGAACCATACCAGGCCACATGCCCTCAACATTGGGAGGTGCTTTGGTGTAGCCCCCCAAAACACCTTGTCCCCATGTTGATAGGGACAAGGTCCCCATCCCCACAACCCTTGCCCGGTGGTTGTGGGGGTCTGCGGACGGGGGCTTATCGGAATCTGGAAGCCCCCTTTAACAACGGGACCCCCAGATCCCAGCCCTCCCCCCTGTGTGAAATGGTAAGGGGTACAAAAGTACCCCTACCATTTCACAAAAAAACTGTCAAAAATGTTAAAAATTCAGGTTTCTTTCTCCATCTCCTTCTGATTCTTCTGGTTCTTCCTCTGGTGTTCTCGTCCAGCATCTTCCTCCGTGGCGCCGGCGTCTTCTTCCCTTCATCTTCTGGACCGCTCCGCATCCAGCATGATGGGATGGGAGGCTCCCACTGTGTGACGCTTCTCCTCTTCTGACGGTTCTTATGTCACGGAGGGCAGGGCCACCCGGTGACCCCGCCCCCCTCTGACGCACGGGGACTTCCCTGTGGCATTCGCCGTGACATCAGAGGGGGCGGGGTCACTGGGTGGCCCCGCCCTCCATTATTTAAGAACCATCAGAAGAGGAGAAGCGTCACACAGCGGGAGCCTCCCATCCCATCATGCTGGATGCAGAGCGGCCCAGAAGACGAAGGGAAGAAGATGCCGGCACCACGGAGGAAGATGCCGG
This sequence comes from Lithobates clamitans, assembly GCA_037952925.1. Taxonomy (NCBI): domain Eukaryota; kingdom Metazoa; phylum Chordata; class Amphibia; order Anura; family Ranidae; genus Lithobates; species Lithobates clamitans. The sequence goes on from JBBGZY010001182.1 coordinate 403,771, forward strand.
ACGAGAATACCGGAGGAAGAACCAGAAGAACCAGAAGAACCAGAAGAAGAAGAAGATGGAGGAAGAAACTGAAGGAAGATAGAAGATAGAAGACAGAAGATAGAAGATAGAAGAAAGAAAAGGCATTTAAATAAAGGAATTGTCAAAAACTGTCTCTTGTCATTTTTAACATTATTGACAGTTTTTTTGTGAAATGGTAGGAAAAGTACCCCTTTACCATTTCACACAGGGGGGAGGGCCGGGATCTGGGGGTCCCCTTGTTAAAGGGGGCTTCCAGATTCCGATAAGCCCACCGCCCGCAGACCCCCACAACCATCGGGCAAGGGTCGTGGGGATGAGGCCCTTGTCCCCATCAACATGGGGACAAGGTGTTTTGGGGGGCTACCCCAAAGCACCCTCCCAATGTTGAGGGCATGTGGCCTGGTACGATTCAGGAGGGGGGGCGCTCTCTCATCCCTCCTCTTTTCCTGCGGCCTGCCAGGTTGCATGCTCGGATAAGAATCTGGTATGGTTTTTGGGGAGACCCCACTGCATTTTTTTTTTAAATTTTGGCACGGGGTTTCCCTTAAAATCCATACCAGACCTGAAGGGTCTGGTATAGTTTTTGAGGGGGACCCCATGCCATTTAAAAAAAAAATTTGGCCGGGGTTCCCCTTAATTTCCATACCAGACCTGAAGGGCCTGGTATGGAATTTAGGGGGACTCCCACGTCATTTTTTTTTAAATTTTGGTTCGGGGTTCCCCTGTGGGGAATTCCCATGCCGTTTTTATCAATGAACTTTTATGTGTATTGTCGGATTGGCAATTAATTAATAGCCGCGAGTAGTTTTAAATGACTTTTTTTCCTTTGAAATGTCATTTTGCTGTCAGACTGTCTAAACACGGGAAACATGCGCCCCTTTACGGGCATACTATAGACACCCCCCAGGTATGAAATTTAAAGGGATATTACACTTTTATTGTTTCACTTTAAGCATTATTAAAATCACTGCTCCTGAAAAAACGACCGTTTTTAAAACTTTTTTTTGCATTGATCCATGTCCCCTAGAGCAGGACCCAGGTCCCCAAACACTTTTTATGACAATAACTTGCATATAAGCCCTTAAAATTAACACTTTTGATTTCTCCCATAGACTTTTAAAGGGTGTTCCGCGGCTTTTGATTTTGCCGTGAACACCCCAAATTGTTCGCTGTTCAGCAAACTGGTGAACAGCCGATGTTTGACTCAAACTCGAAGCTCATACCAGGCCACATGCCCTCAACATTGGGAGGTGCTTTGGTGTAGCCCCCCAAAACACCTTGTCCCCATGTTGATGGGGACAAGGTCCCCATCCCCACAACGCTTGCCCGGTGGTTGTGGGGGTCTGCGGGCGGGGGGCTTATCGGAATCTGGAAGCCCCCTTTAACAAGGGGACCCCCAGATCCCAGCCCTCCCCCCTGTGTGAAATGGTAAGGGGTACAATACCATTTCACAAAAAAACTGTCAAAAATGTTAAAAATGACAAGAGACAGTTTTTGACAATTCCTTTATTTACATGTTTAGTCTTTCTTCTATCTTCTATCTTCCTTCGGTTTCTTCCTCCATCTCCTTCTTCTTCTTCTGATTCTTTTGGTTCTTCCTCTGGTGTTCTCGTCCGGCATCTTACTCCGTGGCGCCGGCGTCTTCTTCCCTTCGTCTTCTGGACCGCTCCGCATCCAGCATGATGGGATGGGAGGCTCCCGCTGTGTGACGCTTCTCCTCTTCTGACGGTTCTTATATCACGGAGGGCAGGGCCACCCGGTGACCCTGCCCTCCTCTGATGCACGGGGACTTCCCTGTGGCATTCCCCGTGCCATCAGAGGGGGCAGGGTCACCGGGTGGCCCCGCCCTCGATTATTTAAGAACCATCAGAAGAGGAGAAGCGTCACACAGCGGGAGCCTCCCATCCCATCATGCTGGATGCAGAGCGGCCCAGAAGACGAAGGGAAGAAGACGCCGTCACCGCGGAGGAAGATGCCGGACGAGAACACCGGAGGAAGAACCAGAAGAAGAAGAAGATGAAGGAAGAAACCGAAGGAAGATAGAAGATAGAAGACAGAAGACAGAAGATAGAAGATAGAAGAAAGAAAAGGCATTTAAATAAAGGAATTGTCAAAAACTGTCTCTTGTCATTTTTAACATTTTTGACAGTTTTTTTGTGAAATGGTAGGAAAAGTACCCCCATACCATTTCACACAGGGGGGAGGGCCAGGATCTGGGGGTCCCCTTGTTAAAGGGGGCTTCCAGATTCCGATAAGCCCCCCGCCCGCAGACCCCCACAACCACCGGGCAAGGGTCGTGGGGATGAGGCCGTTGTCCCCATCAACATGGGGACAAGGTGTTTTGGGGGACTACCCCAAAGCACCCTCCCAATGTTGAGGGCATGTGGCCTGGTATTGTTCAGGAGGGGAGGCGCTCTCTCGTCCCTCCTCTTTTCCTGCCAGGTTGCCTGCTCGGATAAGGGTCTGGTATGGGTTTTTGGGGAGACCCCATGCCATTTTTTTTTTTGGCACGGGGTTCCCCTTAAAATCCATACCAGACCTGAAGGGTCTGGTATAGTTTTTGAGGGGGACCCCATGCCATTTTTAAAAAAAAAATTTTGCCGGGGTTCCCCTTAATTTCCATACCAGACCTAAAGGGCCTGGTATGGAATTTAGGGGGACCCCCACGTCATTTTTTAAAAAATTTTGGTTTGGGGTTCCCCTGTGGGGAATTCCCATGCCGTTTTTATCAATGAACTTTTATGTGTATTGTCGGACCGGCAATTAATTAATAGCCGCAAGTAGTTTTAAATGACTTTTTTTCCTTTGAAATGTCATTTTGCTGTCAGACTGTCTAAACACGGGAAACATGCGCCCCTTTACAGGCATACTATAGACACCCCCCAGGTATGAAATTAAAAGGGATATTACACTTTTATTGTTTCACTTTAAGCATTATTAAAATCACTGCTCCTGAAAAAACGACAGTTTTTAAAACTTTTTTTGCATTGATCCATGTCCCCTAGAGCAGGACCCAGGTCCCCAAACACTTTTTTTTTTTAAAATCAAACAGCGTTTTATTGAATATTTGCTGCATACATAGAATGATTACAGTAGCATATTGACATTGTAACAGTGTAACAGTTATCAAAACTTGAATACAGACAACATTAAGTATAAACATGTCTGACCCGTATTGTTATTCCAATTATATATATATATTTAACTTGCATAGATTATCAACCTATACTTATATCTATTAAATCACTCTGTGTTTATATGATTATGCTAGACACAGGTAGAGGATTTTTGTAGCCATCTGTCCCAGATCTTGTTGTACTTATCTGGGCAACCTCTATTAATATATATACATTTCTTGTATGGTAGTGTATTGTTTATCTCCACCTTCCATTCCACCACCCTGGGAGGTTCCTTCCTCATCTATTTCCTGGCTATGACTTTTTTTCCTGCAAAGAGTGTTTCAGATAAAAAAGGTTTTGGTGTATTTGTCTGTTGTGTCTGGAACTATGCCCAATAGGCATTGTTTAGGGTCCAAAGTCAGAGGGGAGCCCATTGTATCGTGTAAAAATGCTACAATTTGCTCCCAGAAGCCTTTTATCTTAGGGCATGCCCAGAGTAGATGGAAAAAAGTGCCCGTCTCTCTCTCTCGCACATCTGACATGTGGCGGTTTGTGTGTGCTTGTATCTTGCCACTCTGAGGGGTGTGAGATATGCCCTGTGTATAATATAAAGCTGTGTCAACCGATCGGAAAGTTTAGGAGATACAGTTTTGCAGGCCTCCAATACCTCACCCCACTCCTCATCCTCCATCAGTCCTACCTCTCTCTCCCATCTCGGTTTAATGTCATATGCAATTTTAGTAGCTACAGGGGTTAAAAGCAAGTTGTAAAAGGCTGAGATCAATTTGTGTGAGTCTGTGCTTTTAATTATAGCTATGAGAACATTAGGTGCAGGGCCAGGACAAGAGTCTGGGAACTGTGATTTTATCACATGACGGATTTGTAAGAATCTAAAGAACATCTGATCCTGTATTGTAAATTCTTCTTTAATTAGGTCAAAGGTTTTAAGTTGCCCATCTTTCAATATATGATGTAGGTAGAATATTCCCTGTATGGACCATATGAAAGTGTCATTTATTTTATTAAGCTCCTGGAGATTTTTATTGTGCCATAGTGGCGTGTAGTCATTAAACTGTGGAATGTCAAGTCTAGAAGCCGCTAAGTTCCATATTCTCCTATAGTGGTACAGCATAGTGTATCTTCTTTCTCCTAGTTCCATCCCGCCCAAATCCGCTGCTATTGCATATATCGGGTCTTTGGTATATTGTGCCCATTTCGGGCATAGGAGCTTGAGGAATCTCTCACTGTCAGTTTTGTCTAGATGGAAAAGCTGGGATAACTGTGCTGCGATGTAGTATAAGTTAAAATCAGGTAGGGCCGTACCCCCAAGATCAGTCGGGTTTTTAAGGGCTTGCCATGCTAATTTATGCCTATTATTACCCCAGACAAATGACTTTAGGAGGGATTCTAGAGATTTAAAATGTTTTAGCGGCAGGTAAACAGGGGTGTGCTATAGAACATAAAGTATCTTGGGTAGTAGGATAATTTTGATTAAATTTATACGACCCCAGACTCCTAATGTTAATTTGGACCAGATCCGTGTTTTATTTTTAACTATGGATATGAGAGGCTCTATATTTAGGGAGACATAGTCTGCAGGGGATCTGGTTATGTGTATCCCCAAATATTTAATAACATCCGTTCTCTGCAGCGGGAGCCTGGTTTGAGATTCTGGGGGTGGAAAACTATCAATTGGTAGGATTTGGGATTCATCCCAATTAATTTTCAGACCTGAAAATACTCCAAATTGTTCTATCATGCGGAGTGCATTGCATAGTGAGGGGCCCGAATCTGCTAGATATAATAATGTGTCATCCGCATACATGCTAATTTTTTCAGTCAGAGTGCCCATTTCTAGTCCTCTAATCTCTGGATTTGCTTGAATGGATATTGCCAAGGGTTCTGCCGCCAGGGCATATAACAATGGGGATAGGGGGCAGCCCTGTCTTGTGCCCCTGCTTAGGTCAAATAATTGAGATGCCCATCCATTAGCTACCACTTTGGCCCTAGGTGCCTGATATAACAGTTGGACCCATTTGATGAATTTTGGGCCAAATCCATAACCCTCCAAGCATCTCCATAGGTACCTCCACTCTACCGAGTCGAAGGCTTTCGCTGTGTCTAAGGTCACAACAACCCGTGTACCCACTTCCTCATGCGTAGCCTGTAGATTGATGTAAAGTTTCCGTAGGTTGAACAAGGTGTTAAGCATAAACCCAGACTGGTCTGCGTGTATCAATGTTAATATTACCTGATTGAGCCTGATAGGTAGTACTTTGGCTAGTATTTTAATATCAACTTGTAGGAGTGATATTGGACGATAGGATTCTGGTAATCCCAAATCTTTTCCAGGTTTAGGGATGAGGACTATGGTGGCCTCTGTCATAGATGGGGGCAAAGTCCCAATTTCAAATAGATGATTATACAGCTGTAATAATTTAGGGGTTAATACTTCACTAAATTGGGAATAGAACTCAATTGGGAGTCCATCCGAGCCGGGAGATTTGGATCTAGCAAAGCTAGCTATAGCAGTTGATATTTCGTCTACAGTAAGTGGTGCTTCTAGTAATTCTATCTGTTCTTTTGTTAACTGTGGGAAACTCACCTGTTCAAGAAAGAGAGACATGGAACGGGTCTCATTGGGGGCTGTCTTTGTATATAAGTCAGCAAAAAAATCCCTAAACATTGATGTTACTGTGGAAGGGTCTGTAACCTCTCGTCCTCCTGGACCATGTAGTTTGATAACCACCGGGGGTCTATCCTCGCTATGTACTAAATATGCCAACAATTTGCCCGCCTTTTCCCCATGCTCAAACATTTTCTGTTTGGAGAAGAACATTTTTTGTCTGGCTTTTTGGTACTGTATTTGGTTAACCACTCTAGTTTGTAATTTAAGTTGCTCTGCATTTACTGATGTCGGGGTGTTGGTGTATGTTTTTTCAGCAGATGACAAGTCCTCCAGCGCCTTACCGAGGGCACCGGAAGAGTCCAACTTAATTTTATTAATAGCAGTTATCAATGTATGTCTAGCGAATAGCTTAAAAGAATCCCATACTGCAGCTGGAGATGCTGACTCATCATTTTCCACAAAATACATTTTCCATTTATCCATGAGCTTGTTATCTTCTGGTAGAAGAGAGAGCCAGAATGGGTTTAGATGCCAAGTGTGTGGTGGTTTTGCTACTGGAATACTTAACGTAATCCAATAAGGGCTATGGTCCGATAGTATTCTAGGGCAAAACATTACCTCCAAGAGCCTTGGGGCCAATATGCGTGAGATAAGTATAAAATCTATACGGGACATGGACCCATGAGAGGACGAGAAGCATGAGTATGACCTGACTTGTGGAAATTTGTGCCACCAAGTATCTATTAAATGGAAGGTGGAGACAAGTTTAGAAAATCTAGTTTCAGTGGGAACATTATAGACAGTTGAAGCCGGTTGTAATTTGTCTAAAGTCGGGTTTAAAGTGACATTAAAGTCTCCTAACCATATCGCTGCTACATTCGAATGGCGGGTCATAAATGATATACCTTCCTGGACTGTGGAGACATTAAATGGAGGTGGCATATAAAAGGCCATTATGAGCAAAGGTTCACCATATACTTTAGCATGGATAAAGACATATCGGCCTTGTGGGTCAGTGGTTAACTCGTACAATTCAAAATGTACCGATTTGGCTATTAATACAGAGACTCCTCTGGAATGGGACGTGTGGGTAGAATGATACGCCCACCCGACCCATGGCCTACGGAGTGCCATCTGAACACTGCCCTCTATATGAGTTTCCACCAATGCCACTATATCAGCACGTTGCTTCTTTAGGAATGTGAAAACCGCCGCGCGTTTAAATTTCTCACGGAGGCCCCTCACATTCCATGTAAGAAATTTTAAAGATGCCCTTGGCAAAACTTTTTAATCATTAATAAAGTATTTATATAAAGCAGTTTGCTCACCATGCACAAGGCACATAGGTTTCTGATTTTCAAACACATTTGCCTTAGTCGTATAGCATATACCACATAAGTACGTTTCCATAGATCTAACATGTTATGTTACCTGTTTTCTATCACAAATATGCACAACAGAGTGTAACCGAACCGTAAACCTTCTAACCCCCACCCCCCTCTGAGGCCCTACACTGACCCAAACTTGTGTGGGCATAATCCCTTAACTGGTTGTGAACCGGGAAACATTCTAACTTCTTATTAATCAATAGAATGTAGAACAGTTGGTTGAGTCTTCGGAAGCTAAATAGCATGAGTAATATCAGCCATATCACTCGCAGAAGGTGTAGTATGATTTGTCGATCTTCTTGTTTCCGTTTGGCTGTAACAACGATGTTCCGAAGAGTGTTCCAATGCTCATGGTGCTGTTTCCCAGGACTATGTGGGGTAAAGTCTCGCTGCACGGTGCATGTTATCTGTAGGACTTTGTCTTCCCCGGAGCCCCGGAAGGTACTTTGACTCTTGCACTGTGGGTATTCAGGATTTATGCTGTAAACTTGCGCCAGCTAGAAACATTTCCTGGTCACGACTGTATTAAAAGTGAGGCTTGATCAATCAGCTTGTTGAGGATTAGCTCGTCTTTCCAACCAAGAGATCACCTCCTCTGGATCCTCAAAGAAGACCGCACGACCGTCATGCTCCACCCTGAGACGAGCTGGGAAGAGTCCCCAAACACTTTTTATGACAATAACTTGCATATAAGCCCTTAAAATTAGCACTTTTGATTTCTCCCATAGACTTTTAAAGGGTGTTCCGCGGCTTTTGAATTAGCCGTGAACACCCCAAATTGTTCGCTGTTCAGCGAACTGGCGAACAGCCGATGTTCGACTCGAACTCGAAGCTCATCCCTAATAACATACATAGATTATATATATATCTATATCTATGAAAAGATGTGCGAAAAAACACTGCGCTAACTGAATTAGAGGAATGAGCAGCTACAATCAGTGTGACAAAAACAATACAAGAATACTTAGAAAAATGTAGCGCGTGGTGAACAAACATGAATAACATAATAATAATGAGAGACAGTAAAGTCCATATAACCACAAGTCCTTCGACAAAGTGTAATAGACTTAATAAGTGATAAACAAAAGTCTGAATGGTCGGTGGTGACAGGTAAGTGATGTAATGTCCAGCTGTGTGTATACACGGATGCAACAACTCAGTGTAATGGGTTTCCAAGTGTTGGCAAAGGATATGTTGATTGGTGCATGAAAACAACATAAAACGAAAACGGCATCAATGGATGAGTGATAAGTGTATACTCTTACCGGATATGGTGGACTCCACTGTCAGCGACATGGAGTCTTAAAAGCAGTGTGCCACCCAGGGCAGATATGACAGTATCCAGGCAGTTGGAACCTCAAAGACGAACTCAGCGGGAACTCCAGGGATCACCAAGATCAATTTTTGCTGGTGGGACTCACGGTGGGAATCTTGGAGATCAGATGTATAACAGAAACTGGACATTCGTTCCCATCAGGGTGCTATGTGGAGAAAAAAATTGTGCTTCCACATAGTGCAGATAAAAAGGGGTATTTTTATTTCTAAAAAAAAACAATGGTAATAAAACGTGATCACAATAAAAACAAGGGCAACATGGAGGATGGTATAAAGCCCAACGCGTTTCGACCTAAGGGTCTTCTACTGGAGCATAAGCAACCACCACCACGCTGCCTATCGATAAATATATCTATAAATCGATACATCTATCTATATACCTATAGCTATCTATATATCTATAGATATACCTATATCTATAGATATAGATTATATAATATATGCTTTATCATAACTTAAGGTGGATAGATTAGAAAAATCAAAATCTGTTTTAACTTAATACAGCCTCTCCTTCCTGCAATTTCTGGATTGGGTTCAGCTCCAGGAACACACTACTACAATTGGAGCAATTCTCCATAAACGTGATACTCAGCTTCCTAGTTAGCAAAAAGATACTTCCGGGTCAGTGCTCAGTATTATTGTTTCACAATCCAACATGTGGTTGGCCAGCTTACAAAGAGCAAAAGGTCACTATGATACCTCCCTGTTACAGTAAAGAAGCACCCTGGATTACAAGTTTATTTGTAAAATATGGATTTACAATAGTAAAAATAATAAAATAAAATATCTACTAGACTTCCAAAACTCCTCTGTTACATTAAACATTATTAACAAGTATTGTTGTGTGTGTAACTGTAGTATTTTAAATGTGTTACTTTGAATGATATCTATTGCTAATAGAATTGTAGGAATAGCTGTATTCATTAATAAGCTGCACTTTACAGGGTGAACTTGAGGAAGCTATGTTGGGAAGTGCCAAGTGTTGCTAACCATAGCTCTACCATTATGTATGTAGTCCAGACACTTATTACTGTAGTAGACAGATCAAAAGGAAGACATAGTTTTTCAACACACACTCAAAGAAGTGAATTTTAGAATTTGAAAACAGTTCCACCTAAGAAACATCAAAGAAAATTAAGATTTAAGAAACTTTTTCAGAGTTCTTTTTTTCTTTCATATACAACACTATGGTCTATGTCTGAGGCTCCTGTATTATCTCTTGTGTATTAAATGGCAAGAATGTCAAACTTTTGTATCAATAAGTAATACTATGAGGTTTTTTTCAAAAATAATGGCAATTAACAGCAACAGGTGCAATTTATATGTTCTGTACAATTTTCTTTTTCTTCTGTTATTGCCACTCATTCCAAATACTTAAATGAAACTTGTATATTAGAGGATCAGCTACAATATATTAAGTTATTACCTACAAAAGATAACAGTTGTTGTATTATGTACAAAGTAGTTCTCATTAGAAAAAAAAAGGTAGTTTATTTTGCCGCTATATATGTGCAAAAACAGTGATTCTCTACTCCTTTTCCAATAATGCTTATACATATACAGTGGGGAGGACAAGTATTTGATACACTGCCAATTTTGCAGGTTTTCCTACTTACAAAGCATGTAGAGGTCTGTAATTTTTATCATATGTACTCTTCAACTGTGAGAGATGAAATCTAAACCAAAAAATCCAGACAATCACATTGTATGATTTTTAAATAATTAATTTGCATTTTATTGCATGACATAAATATTTGATCACCTACCAACCAGTAAGAATTCTGGCTCTCACAGACTTGTTAAAGAAAAGGCCCTCTTGTTCTCCACTCATTACCTGTATTAACTACACCTGTTTGAACTTGTTACCTGTATAAAAGACACCTGTCCACACACTCAATCAAACAAACTCCAACCTCTCCACAATGGCCAAGACAAGAGAGCTGTGTAAGAACATCAGGGATAATATTGTAGACCTGCACAAGGCTGGGATGTGCTACAGGACAATAGGCAAGTAGCTTGATGAGAAGGCAACAGGCAATTATTAGAAAATGGAAGAAGTTCAAGATAACGGTCAGTCTCCCTCGGTTTGGGGCTCCATGCAAGATCTCACCTCGTGGGGCAACAATGATCATGAGGAAGGTGAGGGATCAGCTCAGAACTACATGGCAGGATCTGGTCAATAACCTGAAGAGAGCTGGGACCACAGTCTCAAAGAAAACCATTAGTAACACACTACGCTGTCATGGATTAAAATCCTGCAGCACACGCAAGTTCCCCTTGCTCAAGCCAGCACATGTCCAGGCTCATCTGAAGTTTTCCAATGACCATCTGGATGATCCAGAGGAGGAATGGGAGAAGGTCATGTGGTCTGATGAGACAAAAATAGAGCTTTTTGGTCTAAACTGCACTCACCATGTTTGGAGGAAGAAGGATGAGTACAACCCCAAGAACACCATCCCAACCGTGAAGCATGGAGGTGGAAACATCATTCTTTGGGGCTGCTTTTCTGCAAAGAAGACAGGACGACTGCACCGTATTGAGGGGAGGATGGATGGGGCCATGTATCGTGAGATCTTGGCCAACAACCTCCTTTCCTCTGTAAGAGCATTGAAGATGAGTCATGGCTGGGTCTTCCAGCATGACAACGACCTGAAACATACAGCCAGGGCAACTAAGGGGTGGCTCAGTAAGAAGCATCTCAAGGTCCTGGAGTGGCATACCAGTCTCCGGACCTGAACCCAATAGAAAATCTTTGAAGGGAGCTGAAAGTCCGTATTGCCCAGCGACAGCCCCGAAACCTGAAGGATCTGGAGAAGGTCTATATGGAGGAGTGGGCCAAAATCTCTAAAACAGAGTGATTATTATAGACACACATTGAATCTGGTGCAGCTGTGCATAGTAGCCAATCAACTTCAGCTTGTTCAATGAAGCTTTGACAATAAAACCTGAAAGCTAATCGATTTTTATGCAGAGCTGCTTTAGATTTTGCACACTCCAGTTTTAGTAAACCAACCCCACAGAGACACTTTTTTCATTTTTATTTTGAATTTTTATGGTATATACGTTTTAGTATCATATTGGAATATTGTATTGTGTTATCAATCACGGGTGTATATGCATAAGCAGTGATTGCAGCAACTCTGTAGTTATATATAAGGCACTTAGAGTTTACAGTGTAGCTACACAGAAGTAGGCATGAGTCGAACCACCCCCCTGTTCGGTTCGCACCAGAACATGCGAACAGGAAAAAAGTTCTTTCGAACACACGAACACCGTTAAAGTCTATGGGACAGGAACATGAATAATCAAAAGTGCTAATTTTAAAGGCTTATATGCAAGTTATTGTCATAAAAAGTGTTTGGGGACCTGGGTCCTGCCCCAGGGGACATGGATCAATGCAAAAAAAAGTTTTAAAACGGCCGTTTTTTCGGGAGCAGTGATTTTAATAATGCTTAAAGTGAAACAATAAAATGCATTAATAGCCACGAGTAGTTTTAAATGACTTTTTTTCTTTGAAATGTCATTTTGCTGTCAGACTGTTCTAAACACGGGAAACATGTGCCCCTTTACAGGCATACTATAGACACCCAATAGATATTACACTTTTATTGTTTCACTTTAAGCATTATTAAAATCACTGCTCCCGAAAAAACGGCCGTTTTTAAAACTTTTTTTTGCATTGATCCATGTCCCCTGGGGCAGGACCCAGGTCCCCAAACACTTTTTATGACAATACCATGCATATAAACCTTTAAAATTAGCACTTTTGATTTCTCCCATAGACTTTTAAAGGGTGTTCCGCGGCATTCGAATTTGCCGCGAACACCCCAAATTGTTCGCTGTTCGGCGAACTTGCGAACAGCCGATGTTTGAGTCGAACATGAGTTCAACTTGAACTTGAAGCTCATCCCTACACAGGAGTAAAAAGGGTTTGTTTGCTTAGTTTATTTTGCTTACTTTAAGTACTATGGGGTGAATACATTTTTCATAGTCTGCAATGACTGGAGGACCCATACCTTACCTTATATTACTCTTCCTAAAGAAGACACAAGGCATCTGCTCAAGTTGCATCCCCGTATACAATTTCTGTTTACATCTTTGCTATTAATAAGTTTGATGTGTATGTATCAAGACGCTTTCTGGAAAGCCAATTTCCTTTACAGAAGGATGAAGAGGCACAACAGACAGAACAGCAGAATGTGTATAGTTGGTGATTAAGAGGGAGAGCTTGTACTTACTGACTAAGAATTAAAGATGCTAAAGTGTATTTAAATCCAAGAATGGAAATTATTTTTATTGCAGCTGACCAGCTCTTAGATGTGGTGGTTGCATTTTTTTTCTATTTTAAGGTTTCCTTTGCTTCATTCCTTCACCCGTTGATCCTTCTAGCAACACACTTTCTGTTCAAGGCTGGCAACAATTACCCACCAATGCCATATGGTACCCATGAAAAAGCAGAGTGGTCACCCTGGAACAGTTCTTCTTATCTACATAATATGAGATCAAGGGGTTCTGTAGCTCGCAAAGTTAGCATGTGCAGGGTCAATGCCACTGCTTGAGAAAACATTGCAGTGAGCATAGGACACAGTACAGCACTGGATCTCTGGCAAGACCAATAGGTATTGTTTGCTCTTATAAAACTGATATAATTAAATATTTTCAATGGTAGTTAACAGACCAAGAGGGGGAAAATAAGAGAAGTTCATTGTTATGGCTTTTATATACTGTATGTTTATCATATACAGAATATTCTGAGCACTTTTTTTATGGCCATGTTATACAACACAAACTATGATTTATTTTTCTTGCATGTTATGTCTCATGTAGTGCTGTCATTATCACAATATTCTGCAAGGCCTTTACTATTAAAGAACAATACATGTGGAGATGATCATGTTCAAACTCTTACAATGCAAGGTTTCTTTACACCCAGTGGCAGATGGTAAAGAGCCACATTTTGAGACCATTGACATTTATACAGTGATCAGTGCTATAAAAATGCACTGATTACTGTATAACTGTCACTGGCAGGGAAGGGGTTAACACCAGGGGTGATCAAGGGGTCAAATGTGTTCCCTAGTTAGTGTTTCTAACTGTATGGGGGTAGGACTGACTAGGGGAGGAGACATATCGTTGTTCCTACTTAGTCTCCTATCCCCTGACAGAACAAATCCCTGTTCTTGCTCTCACGCACACGATCACGGGTGGCCGGCTGTGATCGTGCCCACTGGCCACATGCATCGGGTTCCCCACCATGCTCCTCTTGCTATCGCCCCTTAAAGGTACAGACGTACCCATACAGAAATTTGAAGGAACTAACCACTTTGCCGACATATATATCAGTGTGAGCCGGTCAGCAAGTGGTTAATGACTTTCAAACAAATAAGCAAACAGGTGAAACATATAAAATATATACATATGTGTGTATACATATAAATATATAGACACATAAAAATTCTATAAAAAGGGGGCTAGAACAATGGGGGTTGAACCAGGTATCTAGTCACAGTCCCAAAGAGGGTAAAAAAAAGAAAGAAAAAGGGGGGGGAAAGCAAGTGCAGTGGAGTGATCAGACTGCATGGGGGAATCTCTAATATCCCACAACAGGCAACTAAAGGCCTAACAGGGGGGTGTCTGAGAAAAAGTGAACCTCATTAGGGGTGTAACCAAGCCCTGGTGGGCAGGTAAAGGACCCAGAGGAAGGGTTTACTGTCAATCCATTGAGTCCTGTTTGGGGTGGGTAGAAGGATCTTCCATGCTTGGTTGATCCGGAGCATTGGCTCTGAGCGACCGGAGACAAAGGAGGTGGAGCCAGACTCAGATACTGCAGTAGGGAGTAAAGATATTCAGGCGTCTTGCATAAATGTTTGCGGTCTTGATAGGAGAATCGGAGGGAAAAGGGAAATCCCCATGAGTAGGCAATGTGGTGTTGCTTTAGAACGTAGATGCGGCTTGAGCTCTCTCCATTTAGAGATGGCCATCTGAGACAGGTCAGCAAAGAGCTGATAGTCATGGCCTTGAAATGAGAGGGACTCCTGGTGACGTACAGCTTGAAGGAGTTGTTATTTCGGGTGGAAGATGTGCATTTTAGTGACTATATCATGTGGGGCCCATCAGATTTGTGTGGAGCTAGGGCTCTATGCACCCGGTCCATTTCAAGGTGCTCAATGAGAATGGATGGGGACAGTTCTTGAAATAGGGCAGTAACTGTAGACTGAAGGTCTAGTACAGTCTCTGGGATCCCACGGATCCTAATATTGGAGTGCCTGGCCCTGTTCTCATAATCTCCAGCTGGGCTGGAGGTACTGATTTTTCTCCTATAGGGCTTCCAGCTCATCTTTGTGTTGCTAAAGAGGGTTTCCAGGTCATCCACCCTTTGTTCTAGGTCTGATGTGCATTGGCCCAGCTCCCTGATTTCTCTAGAGAGGCATTCTGTGATCTAGTCTGAGGTTTGTTTCAGGGCACACTAAAGCATATGTTCAAATTGCTTTAGCATATCAGGCTGCTCTGTATTAGATTGAGAAGTATGTGGGGTGGCTGGGAGATCAAGGTCTGACTCACCCTCCTCTCTGACTGTCGGCGGCTTCAGTTTGTGGGATTGCGGTGAGCCTGCATGTGAGACGGTCAGCGGCGCCATCTTATGCCAGTGCCTCTCAGATGTTCCTGGACTTTGTTTTGGACCAGGAACCTCCGGTGACTGTGCCTGGGTCCTGTGTGAGGCAGAGTTGGGTGGCTGTAGCTTGTGAAATGGCCTGTCTGTGGTGTTATGCGTCTCTGTGTATAAAAATAAATCCCGCGCCTAAAAAATGTGAAAAAAAAAAAAAACTAAATAAAAATAGAAAAATAGCAGCTATACCCAAACTGAGTGATATATCCCTAGTGCACATGTGAAAAAAGGGAGATGATGGGAAGCGCTAAAGTGACGTGGTATTTCTAAAAATAGAAATACTATGTATTAAATTAATAGTTAGATAAAGTGAAAACCGATACACACCAGCCTATCTAAATCATATATATCCCATATCCCATGTTATACTATATGATTTATTATGGGATATATATGATCATATTGCTGTTTGGGAATTTAGCATTTTTGCTTGTGTTAAACACTGGTTATTATTATAGGCACAATATATATCACATAGTGTTGATGTTTTGGGTTAATTTAGGTAGGCTGCTGTGTAGCGTTTTTCACTTTATCTAATTATTAATTTAATACATAGTATTTTTAGGAATACCATGTCACTTTTGCGCTTCCCACCATTCCCCTTTTTTCACTTATGCATCTCTGTGTCTCTCCCCGGACCAGAACTCTAGATGGACATGTCCAACTGCACATGCACCTCAGGATCTTTTTTTTTATTTTTTTTAAACAAAGTTTTGACATGTTACATCTCATACTTCAAGCATTAGTTTGTCATACATTACATTAAGGACATCATATTGTCTCTACTCATAAAGAACATCAACATTTGCTATTAGTAGTTCTTCCTGGTTCTGGTAGAGTCCCCTTTAATTCCGCCAACCTGTGTGTTTGCTCTCATTATTTTTTTTTTTAACAATTACCAAAAAAAAAAATGTGGTGTCGGAACCGTCGACCTACCATATAAACATAGTTTCAACCAAAGAAACAAATGAATTCCCTCCCCACCCCTTCCCTCCCCCCTTCAGCGTTAATCTGTCTAAAATATTGTATGTATCCTCTCATCTATCACATTTCTGTTCATGTTCACCATGTTTGTTCGTCCCCATTGCCCCCTTCCCCTTCATCTATTAAAGTGTTTTTGGAGTCAGTCCACCTATACCATACTTTCTTAAATTTCTTGGGGGCTCCCCTCGCCTTATATGTCATTTTATATAAGGGTAAATCTGCATTTATTATTTTCATCCACATTCCTAAAGTGAGTTGTTCGTCATGAATCCATCTTCAGGTGATCAATTTTCGCATTCCGAAGTACAGAAGTCTCAGAAACAATTTTGTATTCACATTAATCTCTTCTTGATCAAAAACACCCAACAGACACCTTATGGGAGAACATATATTTGGAAGGTCAAAGTGGTCGGATATGAACTCGGTCACCTGGGACCACAGTGGCCTTATCTTAGGACAGTCCCATACCATATGAAAGAAAGTTCCCTCATTTCCCTTGCATTTATGACACTCTGGAGTGTCTCTTCTGCACATTTTGAATAGTCTGGTTGGAGTGTAGTACACCTGATGTAAATATCGAAGCTGTATCATTCTATCTGTGGAGGAATGAACTGAGACAAGGTATGTATCGAGCACCTCCTGCCACAATTCCTCAGTCAGTTCCGATATAAACGTTGTACATCTATTTCTAGTACTAACAGTCAGGTCGGGACCTCCCAGTCCTATCTCTCTGTAGTACCTGGATATACGCTTAGTTGGTTCCAGGTCAATCAGGACCTTTTCCAAAGCCGTGTTTTGCACCTTCACCTCCCCCCTCCCGAACTGGGCTGTCACTGCATGTTGCAGCTGGGCATATCTGAATTGCCAGGTTCTAGGTATGCCAAACTGCTCCCTCAGGTGTGCAAAAGAGGACAGCTTACCATCTTGGTATATATGGTGAAGATATTTTACCCCATATTTGGCCCATCTATACCCATCCTCTATTTTGCAGAACTCTTTTAGGAACTTATTGCACCACAGAGGACAATTAGGTGACATCCATAAAGGGTCATCCATTATTCTCTGCGCACATAGGTGAAACACCCTTCCTGGTAGCGCCATAACAGACCCCACCTTTCTCCCCGGTATCTCCTTTCTAAACAGCATATTCAGTAATGTTTCCTGGGATGTGGCCACCGCCGCCTCCAATAGAGTAGTGGCATTAGGGACCTGGGGGAAACACTGCCAATGCAAGAATGTCAATTGCGATGCAAAAAAATAGGTTCTCATATCCGGCATAGCCAAACTCCCCCCCCCCGTGTTATTGGTAACTTCAGGATTGCTAGAGATATTCTGGGGGCTTTAGATCCCCACAAAAATTCAACCACAATAGAGTCTATGTGTCTGAACAGTTTCACCGAGACATACACAGGCGAGTTCGAGAGAACGTACAACAGCTTCGGAAGGAAAATCATTTTAAATAGGTTCATGCGACCCATCACTGTCAATGGCATATTCCTCCAGTGCCGTACCCTCTCGCGAAGAGCCCCCATTACCAGTCTCAGATTGAGGTCCAGATACTCAGAAATGGGAAGTTGAATCACCACCCCCAGGTATTTAAATGACTGGGACAATTGAATGGGGCAATCCACCGGGACCGTCACTGTGCCATCAATAGAGAATAGGGACGATTTGGACCAATTGATACGGAATCCAGAATAGTCTCCAAATTCTTGCATCAATTGGAAAGCCGTGGACGGTGAAGCACCTGGATCTTGTAGATACAGGAGCATGTCATCCGCATAAAGGGAGACTCGCTCCTCAATCCCTCCAACTCTAAGTCCATTCATGTGAGGATTATCCCTCAGTTTTGCCGCCAGGGGCTCTATGGCCAAGGCAAACAGAAGAGGGGACAACGGGCACCCCTGTCTGGTCCCCCGGAGGACAGGGAAGGGTTCGGATATAACTCCATTTACCCTCACCCTAATTAATGGGTCAGTGTATAACAGCTTCACCCAGGATATGAACGTAGGCCCAAATCCCATTATCTCCAGGAGACCAAACAGGTAACCCTACTCCTCTGAATCAAAGGCCTTCTTGGTGTCCAAAGAGGCCACTACTCTCTCCCCAGAATTGTCATGTTCAGTCTGTAGGTTAACAAATAGCCTTCTAATATTCATTTGTGCACAACGCCCTTTTATGAAGCCTGTCTGATCCGGGTTAACTAGTTTCAGGATTACCGATTGTAGTCTCCCCGCCAACACTTTTGCAAGAATTTTGGTGTCGACATTCATCAACGAAATGGGTCTATAGGATTCACATTCTTTAGGATCTTTTCCCTCTTTATGTATTAAGGCCACCAGGGCCTCTCGCATAGAGGGGGGGAGTCTTCCCTCCCGCCTAGCAGCCATAAACACGCGTAAGAGTCAGGGCGCTAATCCACCACCAAAAGTAGTATACCATTCCGAAGGCAAACCATCCAGGCCCGGAGATTTCCTAGGAGCAAAAGAAGATATGTCCTCGGAACTACTCACCTCCAACCCACTCTGGTCATATATACTCATTATACAGGTAGGAGTGTATTCTGGTCTTGCCAAGTATGCTAACAGTCTACTATTTTTGTCTCCAAACTCAAAAATGCGTCTACACTGCGCAAGTCTAAGTTTGGTAGTCTAATCGGTCAGTATTTCCTTATATGCCGGCGTCTTATCCTGGAGAATGTGTAGTCCCTCCCTAGTCGGTCGCCTAACGTATTCTGCTTCCACCAAGGATACATCCCGTTCCCTGTCCAGTATTGAGGAGGCCAATTGCTTCTTGAAGCCACTCACCTCCACCATAAACACACCTCGTAGAGTAGCTTTGAATGCCTTCCACTTAAGTAGGTCAGATCCAGTGGCCTGGTTTTCCTTCCAGAACAGCGGGATAGCCTCTGTACATTTCATTTTAACATATTCCTCCTGCAGCCAGCTAGCCTCCATCCGCCAGTGTTGAATCTCCTGTCTCTGTCCTAATGTGATATCTAATAGCATAGGAGAGTGATCCGAGTGCACTCGGGGTAAGTACCTCATCTCACCCACCATTTGCAGTCTCTCAGGTTCAACCAACAGAGTGTCTATTCTGGACAGCGTCTTATGCGTCTCAGAGTAACAAGAGTATCCCCTATTCTCTGGATGCCCCACCCGCCATGCATCACAGAAGCCATTAGCTGACAGTCACTTCGCCAGTGGTGTTGGAGTCCTTGGCAGCGCGTCAAAATTATCCATTGTTGGATCCGCCACCGCATTCAGGTCTCCTAAAATGAAAATCCTCCCTTCCGCTATCTCATAAGCCGCATGCAGCATGCCATTCAAATGAGACAAGGGAAAGGGAGGTGGTACATATAAATTCACAAATGTCAGAAATCTATTATGGACTTTTATCACTAGAACAACATATCTACCCTTTATATCAGTTTTAATCGCATGGATGCAGATGGGTAAAGATTTTGCTACTAAAGGGGAAACTCCCCTAGCATATGAGGAATAGCTGGCATGGTAGGCCCCAGCAATATGCGCTCTTTTTAGAGAGAGAGTCCTGGAGCCCTGCAGATGTGTTTCCTGCAACAAAATCAAATGCGGTTTATATTTTTTTGGGGTAATCAAATACCAGTGACCGTTTAAATTTAGAATTAAGGCCTCAAACATTCCAAGAGATCACTCTAAGGTTCACAGCCATAGGAAATAAGACAAGAGCATTCTCCCTCCCTCACCCCCCTGACATTTGGGTAGGGTATCTTCCAGGGCTCCACCACTCCCCCTCCCTGTCCTGTAGGGCAACAACACAGAAGGCAGATGGCAAATATTTTAAACAAACTTGAAATCCAGAGCATACATAGGACAAAATGACAGTTATCCCAGGTTCTCCCCCCTCCCCCCTGTCTTCCTCCCCCTACCACATACCCGCCCCCAACTTGCCAGGCACTTCATTCCCCAAACCTCAACCCAAAAAAAAGGGTATAATGGATGTGAGACTTAAAAAAGTCACACAGACTCCAACACTGCGAGGAGTAAGTTCAACCGTGAGAAAAAAAAACAAAAAGAGAAAAATAAAAAAGTTCCGAGAGGAGAGAAAAAAACTTTTTGCATTCCTCCCTTCCTCCTGTTCCACTCCTCAAATAACAGACAGGAAAAAAAACCTGTTTCCAGAAGGAGAAACACCTGCAGATTCCTGTGACTTTATAAGTAAACTTGAGCAATTAATACAGAAAAAACGATCATACTGTAGCTCTCCGGACTGCCAGGTGAATAAGGCCACATCTCAAGTCACTAGTCAGTTCATCCTGAGATTAGGGAAAGCGATCAAGGAGAAAAGGGTGGTAAAAGAATGGCTCAGCAACAGCCAGACCTCCTCCTTTTACATCTTTCTTCCCCCAGGACCCCTGCCATAGGTAAATAAGGATGCTAGGGGACGTCCTCTCGGACGTCCCCTAGCATCCAGCCAGTCAGAAACCTCCGTGGGGGTGGTAAAGAAATGTGCTTTGCCATTATCCACAATACCCAATTTTGCTGGATACAGCATACTGTAGATCAAATTCAATTCTCTAAGCCGTTTCTTTATCTGGTATAAGGAAGCCCTCTGTTTTTGTGTGGTAGCAGAAAAATCAGGATAAATAGATATCCGGTAGTTATTAAACTTCAGCTCAGGCCCTGTCCTGGCCTATTTCAAGATATTCTCTCTGTCTCTGAAATGCAAAATCTTTGCTATCATTTGTCTGGGGATTGCTCCCTTTGGTGGGGCTTTACCTGGGACTCGGTATGCCCTCTCTATGGCAAACATATCAGTGAAAGTTCCAGGGGCCATATTCACTTTCAGCCATTCCTCCAAGAACTCTTCAGGATGGTTACCCTCCACTCCTTCAGGAAACCCCACTAGCCTTATATTATTCCTTCTCATGCGGTCCTCCATGTCGGCCATTTTGAGAGTGTGTTCAGAGAGGAGTTTTTTAATCACTTGGGTGTCTGTGCTCATAGGTCTGACAGTGTCCTCCAAAGCAGCAATACGATGATCAGTATCCTGTGCCTTTTCTCTAAGCTTCTGCAAATCGTGCTTCATAAAGGAGAATTCCACCTGCAAATCCCCAAAATGATCTAGCAGCTTGTTTTGACACCCCTGTATGGCAGCCATTATTTGCTTAAGGGACGGCTCCTCATCCTCTTCCAGAGCCCTGTCAGCTCCATGCATGAGCTCATCTCCCCTGTCCAGTGATCTCCCCCTGCGTATGGTGCGATCTCTCTGCACTCTGGGACTCACCCGACCAGGGGAAGCAGGCATCGGTCTTGCTGAGTCCTCAAACCGCTGGAGCGGCGGCCATTCCTCCTCCTCCTCTCCCTTTGGCGCTGCGGTGCCATCTTGAGAGCCCCATGCATAACGGGCCAACCTCTCTCCCGGCATTTTTGGCCAGGGTGGCCCATATTTTACCATCACCGGAGGTTCTCCTGAGGCTCCTCCACTCATGCCCCAGCAGTCCAAGCCAAAATTCAGACTTTTAGCTCACAGGATTGAGTCAGGATCTGAAATCTGCAGGGAGAGCTCCTTCCCAGACGTCCTCACATGCTGCGCGCCGGCTCCGCCCCCCCACCTCAGGATCTTTTAATAAGTCTTCCCCCTTTATACATTGGGAGGTGGATCTCTCTAACTCCTTTACCATTACCCAATGGAAGACAGCCCTCACCTCAATATATAAAGTTGCAAAGTGTATAGACCACTGGGAACTAATTAAAAACATTACTCTCCACTAGTACCTTACACCATATACACTAGCAAAATTCCATAACCCACATTCACCCCTATGTTGGAGAGAATGCAACTCTATTGGGTCACTACTGCACATATTCTGGAAATGCATACACTTGATCAGCTTTCGGCTGAAGGTTGTTCACTTGCTATCTGATGTCACAGGATGTATCACTCCTCCTTCACTAGCTATATTAAATTTGGGTATAGCACCCCTCCCCCCTCATTTATGCACAATAGTATCACACATTCTCTTAGTTACGTGTCAGTACTATGATTCTTTAGGACCCAGCACAACTCACCTGACACAGCCTTTACCTGGGAAACAACAATGATTGGCCAGCTCACCTTTAAATAACTTGCATCAGCATTCAATCATTGCTCGTGTTAGAGTTTACCTTGTGTTTGATCCAGTTGATATCTGCTCTGTGTATTTCGTGTATGACCCGGCTCGTTTGACCCTGTTTGCTTGCTTCTGATTCGGTACCGTTTGGACTCTGATCTTCCTGTGTATGACCCAGCTTGCCTAGACTACGTTTTTGCCTGATACCACTAGTACCTTCATCTGCAGCGGTGAACTACAAGCACCAGACATCTATCCTCCACCCGCAGCGGTGAACTACAAACACCAGACACCATCAATCTTCATCTGCAGCGGTGAACTACAAGGTCCAGCAAACATCTACCTACATCTACAGCGGTGAACTACAAGTCCCAGCTGACCTGCTCTGCTCAGACCTGCTCATGGTATGTGCTCTTGTTCTTTGAACTCTTTGCATAATCAGAACACCTGAACTGTTACCTGTTATATGCTCTAGCCTGACATTAACACGAGCCATACATAATAAAGGAAACCTATCATGGATCCTGAGCAGGCTCAGTTGTTTGCACAGGAACTTTGCCGCTTATCCCATCAAGTTCAGGAAATGGCCACAGAGCTCACCAAGGTGCAATCTCCTTCTATTAGCACTGCTACAAAAACTCCATCTGAACCAAAAATTCCTTTGCCTGACCGGTTTTCTGGTGACCGTAAAGGGTTTTGCAACTTTAAAAACAGCTGCAAATTATATTTCAAGTTAAGGCCTTCCTCGTCTGGCCCTGAAACTCAGAGGGTTCAAATCATTATCTCTCTACTACAGGGTGACCCCCAGGCTTGGGCCTTTAACCTGGAACCAAACCATGCAGCCTTGCTAACAGTAGATGTCTTCTTTGAAGCCCTAGGGTTGCTTTATGATGATCCAGATTGTGCTACTACTGCAGAATCAACCCTGCGTAACTTAAAGCAAGGAACTACCACAGCTGAAATGTATTGCTCAGAGTTTCGCAGGTGGGCCCCGGAATCTGGCTGGAATGATGCAGCACTCCGCAGCCAGTTTAGAATGGGCCTTTCAGATGCAATTAAGGATGCTCTGGTCAACTTCTCCTACCCAGCCTCACTGGAGGAGGCTATGAGTCTAGCCATTAGAATTGACCGCCGCCAACGAGAGAGGAGACGAGAACAAACTACAGCTGTGGCAAACTATATACCTCCCTTGCCGCCTGACTATTTCACCTCCAGTGCCAAATCTGAGGAAGAACCCATGCAGTTAGGCTCCACCCGGTTATCTGCCCAGGAACACACGCGCCGGCGTAACATGGAACTCTGCTTGTATTGTGGCCTCAAGGGTCATATGCCCTGTTCGTGCCCTACACGTCCGGGAAACTCCAGGACCTAGGTAATTGCGGGGAGGTTACCTTAGGTCTGCTCTCATCTCCCCAGGGGGACAATCGTATTCTTTTACCCGCTGTCATTCACTTTGGGACAGGGGCTCATGAACTGCTGGCCTTGGTAGATTCTGGAGCCGCTGAGAATTTTATTGATAAGACTCTGATTACCTCTTTGTCCTTGGAAACTCATGCTCTAGATTGCCCAGTCCGCCTGATTTCCGTGGATAATCGTCCTCTCTCACAAGATCTAGTGCTCCAAGCCACCAAGCCTTTCCAGTTGCAATTGGGGGCTTTGCATTGGGAGAAGACTTCATGTCTTGTCATTGACTCTCCATCCACTCCTTTGATCCTAGGCCTTCCTTGGCTTCAGAAGCACAATCCTGTAATTGACTGGTGAACAGGAAATATTCTGGCTTGGTCCAATCAGTGTAAAAAGAACTGCATCCAGCACCCTGTTCGACTGGCTACCTGTCAAGTGGGAATGGAACAGATTCCACTTTGTTATAAGGACTTTTGGGATGTGTTTTCTAAAGGGATTGCTGACACTTTACCACCTCATCGCAGTTATGATTGTCCCATTGACCTCTTGCCTGACACTACACCTCCTCGAGGGAGATTCTTTCCACTGTCTGAGCCAGAGAATCTTGCCTTGCAAGAATACATCCAGGAAAACCTAGCTAAGGGTTTCATCCGTCCCTCCACTTCTCCCGCAGGAGCAGGATGCTTCTTTGTCCCAAAGAAGGATGGGGGACTGAGACTTTGTGTTGATTACAGAGGTCTAAATAAAATGACTGTTCCCAATCGGTATCCTCTTCCTCTCATCACAGAATTGTTCTCTCAAATCCAGGGAGCCAAAATCTTCTCCAAACTGGACTTAAGGGGAGCCTATAATCTGGTGCGCATACGTGCAGGCGACGAGTGGAAGACAGCCTTTAACACCAAGGATGGTCATTATGAATGTCTTGTCATGCCTTTCGGTCTCAGAAATGCACCAGCTGTCTTTCAGAACTTTATGAATGACATTTTCCGTGACATGTTGGGTTGCTTCATGCTTGTATTTTTAGACGACATTTTGATATATTCTCCCAATCTTGAAACACATCAGAAACATGTCTGCTCAGTATTGGCCCGATTAAAGACTCACTCCCTTTTTGTAAAGCCTGAGAAATGTTCATTCCATGTTAAACAAGTACCTTTCCTAGGCTACCTAATTTCTGACACAGGCCTCACCATGGATCCAGCCAAGATTCAAGCCATTTTAGACTGGGCACCACCTTCAGACCTGAAGGCAGTTCAGCGCTTCCTGGGCTTTGCAAATTTCTATCGAAAATTCATTAAGAACTTTGCCACCATTGCACATCCCATCACCTCTCTCACCAGGAAGACTCCGACTACCTTTAAATGGACCACTGAAGCCCAGGCAGCCTTCACTCAGTTAAAGAAAGCCTTTACCTCTGCACCAATCCTACGCCATCCTGTTCCTGAGCTACCTTTTATTGTGGAGGTAGATGCATCTGAAGTAGGGGTGGGGGCGCTTTTGTCACAAAAGGATCCTGTAAATGCTGCCATCCACCCCTGTGCCTTCTTGTCTCAGAAATATTCCCCAGCAGAGCGCAATTATGATATAGGCAACAGAGAACTTCTAGCCATAAAGCTCGCTTTGGAGGAATGGAGACATTGGCTGGAGGGAGCTCGCTATCCATTCATAGTTCTGACTGACCACAAAAACCTTGAATACATCCGTTCCGCTAAAAGACTGAACTCACGTCAAGCCAGGTGGTCATTGTTCTTCTCCAGATTTGACTGCACAATTTCATATTTACCAGGACCAAGAAACATTAAGGCTGACGCCTTGTCTCGCAGCTTTCTTTCAGAGTCTCCTCTTCCGCTTCCTCCACAACCCATTATCTCTGAGGATAGGATTTTGGCTTTCACCCAGACTGACATCTCTGAGGCCTTGTTACCTGCACAGGCTGAAGCCCCTCCCTCCACTCCCTCCGGTATGCTTTTTGTGCCCCTGGCTCTTCGTTTGCAGGTATTGCAGCAGGTACATGCATCAAAACCTGCAGCACATCCGGGGGTTTAGACAAACTTTTGAGATTATCTCTCGCAACCTCTGGTGGCCATCGATTAGGCAGGATGTGTTAGCCTTCGTCCAGGCCTGTGAAGTTTGTGCCAGAAGCAAGAGCAGTACCTCTAAGCCGCCCGGTCTCCTACGTCCTCTACCAATACCTACCTGTCCCTGGACCCATTTATCTATGGACTTTATCACTGACTTGCCTCCGTCCCAGGGATGTTCCACGATCTGGGTGGTGGTAGACAGGTTCAGTAAAATGGCCCACTTTGTTCTGCTTCCGAAACTTCATTCTGCTAAAGAACTGGCATCTTTATTCATTAAACATGTTTTCAGGCTCCATGGGGCACCAATCAACATTGTCTCAGACCGTGGCTCTCAGTTTATAGCCCAGTTTTGGAAGGCCCTTTGCTCTCAGCTGGGGATTAAGTTATCATATTCTTCAGCATATCATCCTGAGACAAATGGCCAAACAGAAAGGACTAATCAGACTCTAGAGAAGATGGTACGTTGTCTGATGGCCAATGATGAGGTGGAGTGGGTCAACGTCCTGCCATGGGCAGAGTTTGCCTTTAATAACTGTGCCAGCACATCTACAGGGACCTCTCCTTTCTTCTGTGTTTACGGGTTGCATCCTCGTGTGTGCTCCTTTGATCTTCCACCCTCTGATGTGCCAGATGCCAACACCACAATAGAAAATTTCTCCAAAATCTGGTCCGATGTTAATCATGCTATTTCTCGCTCTGTGCTGGCTTTTAAGAAAATGGCAGACAAGAGGCGCTCAAAGGCACCAGGATATAAAGTTGCTGACAAAGTGTGGCTATCATCCAGGAATCTGTCCCTGCATGTTCCATCTAAAAAACTTGGCCCAAAATTCACCGGTCCCTATGAAATTTCGGAGATCGTTAATCCTGTATCCTATAGATTAAAACTCCCCCCATCCATGGGCATTCCAAATGTCTTTCATGTTTCATTGTTGAAACCTGTTCATTCCAGCCTCCAAGTAAATGAACCAGAACCTGTGGATGTGTTGGACAGTCAGGAATATGAAGTGGCGTTTTTTCTTGATTCCAGACGAGTGCGCAATTCCTTACAATATCTCGTTCATTGGAAAGGTTTCGGCCCAGAGGATCGATCTTGGGTCCCAGCTCGTGATCTTCATGCTGACCGACTTAAGAAGAAGTTTCATCTTCGTTATCCAAGTAAGCCTGGGGGTGCAGGAGCAACCCCTCGAGAAAGGGGGGGTACTGTCAGTACTAGGATCCCTTTAGGACCCAGCACAACTCACCTGACACAGCCTTTACCTGAGAAACAACAATGATTGGCCAGCTCACCTTTAAATAACTTGCATCAGCATTCAATCATTGCTCGTGTTAGAGTTTACCTTGTGTTTGATCCAGTTGATATCTGCTCTGTGTATTTCGTGTATGACCCGGCTCGTTTGACCCTGTTTGCTTGCTAGACTACGTTTTTGCCTGATACCACTAGTACCTTCATCTGCAGCGGTGAACTACAAGCACCAGACATCTATCCTCCACCTGCAGCGGTGAACTACAAACACCAGACACCATCAATCCTCATCTGCAGCAGTGAACTACAAGGTCCAGCAAACATCTACCTACATCTACAGCGGTGAACTACAAGTCCCAGCTGACCTGCTCTGCTCAGACCTGCTCATGGTATGTGCTCTTGTTCTTTGAACTCTTTGCATAATCAGAACACCTGAACTGTTACCTGTTATATGCTCTAGCCTGACATTACTTGGTTAGACGTTTACCAGACACTGGAAGCCAAATTTGGCACTTAACCCCTCTGAGGTAATTGAATTGGTCAGGACCAATTGCTTCTTTAATTTAAATATTTTTATTGAACATAATATTAGTACATATAGAATAGAATTGTGAAGTTACAATTGGTCATACAACAAGGCACTTACATAGTAGTAGTAAAGATCTGTATTTTCAAAAGTCTCATTAATATTCACTCTATTCCAGAATTGCAACACTGAAATACCATCTGCTATTAGATTTATATAAGCAGAGAATTTAACCAGTTTAACTGATTGTAAACTTGTGCATTTACGGTTTATTACAACCTTGTAACAGTAAAGAAGAAAAAGTTTTGCAGTCTTAACATAAGAAGGGGGAGGGGAAGGGAATCTGAGAATGAGGGTGGGAAGCAAGGTAGAACTAGACATGTTTTACAGCTCAGGGCTTATTTATTTAATGGATTTATTTAATGAGTTCCAAACTGACCAGTTAGAGACATATCTTGCGTTTGAACCATCTTTGTAAGCCAGTATCTTTTCATATTCAGCCACAATATTGATCCTCATCATTAGCTCTCTCACACTTGGTATTTCATTAGTTTTCCATTTGCTCATCATTGCAGATCTGGCAGCAAATATTATATGCATTGCTAGTGATTTGACTAATATTGGATATTCTGACATGCTTAGAATTGATTTCTCAATGGAGGGCTGAGTAAACACTCTGGAGGAGACCTTTGCTATCAATTTGAACACCTCTAGCCAGAAGCCACGAAGGTGAGGGCACGCCCATATCATATGGACCAGCATCCCCACCTGACCGCAGCCCCTCCAACACAGGTTTGAATTGCTATCTGAGAATTTGGCTACTATGAATGGGGTATAATACCATCTTGCCATGACTTTTACTGTCAATTCCTCATAGTTTGAGCAACTTGAGAACTGATGGTTACATTTGCACGCTGAGAGCCATTGTTTATCTGTGAAGCTCTTGCCTAGGTCTTTTTCCCATTTGATTAGGGGGTTAAATTTGCAAAATACTGACTTAGTATTGAGTCGTTCATATATTGTGGATATACCTTTTGCCTTGGGGTTGGAGGAGGCTAGATGTTTCCATATTTGAGTGGGGATTGAAGTATGTGTTGTATTTAATCGAGGAAGCAATGAGGATATTTGCAGGTAGGTTAGGAACTCTGAGAAGGGGATGTTAAATTTAATTTGCACTTCCTTGAAGGACATTAATTTATCATCCTGCATAAGTTCTTTTAATAGGGTTATATCCCTTCTTAGCCAGTGATTTAGGGATGTGTTTGGAATCAACCAAAGAAGTGTATCCAATGGAATGGCGACATTTGTATTGTATACATTTGACTGAGTTGTTTCTTTTAAGTATGTCCATGCATTTAATGAAGCTTGTATAGTTGGGTGGTCTATCGAGATATTTGTATGTTGTAGGTTATGTGCTAGCAGGAGGGACAGTGGAGATTTAGGGTGTAGCCATGCTTGTTCAAGTTGACGCCATGGTTTGGTTTCATTCTGGTCATACCAGCCCCTGAGATGTTCTAATATTGCCGCCATGTAATAATCTTTCAGTGTTGGAATATCTAGTCCGCCCGCCGCTTTATGAGATTCTAGCTCTTTTGCCTGCCCACATAAAACTGGCCAATTTCTTTTGCATGAAGTTAAAGAAAGATGAAGGAAGTAGAATCGGAAGGGCTCTAAAAAGGTATGTTAGTTTAGGAAGTAATAGCATCTTGTACGCTGCTAGACGACCCTTCCAAGAAATATGGTGTTTCTGGATTCTGGAAATTTCCTTTTGAAATTCATTTATTAGGGGGTAGCAGTTGGTTTGGAAAAGATTGGGGACAGGGGAAGTCAGCTGGATTCCTAAATACGAAATAGAGTTGGGAGACCAAAGGTATGGGAGATCTTTTTGGATGGCGAGTCTAGTAGATTTATTAATTGCTATTCCTAGAATACTTGATTTACATGCATTGACTTTATAGTAGGCTACTTTGCTAAATAGTGAAATGGTCCCATGGGCTGCTGTGAGAGAGTCATATGGGTCAGATAGAGTCAGTATTACATCGTCTGCAAAAAGTGAGATTTTGTGCTGTGTGTCCTGGGCTGAAATGCCCTGAATTAGTGGGTGTGTTCTAATCTTTTCTGTAGGGGCTCCATGACCATGGCAAAAATTAGTGGTGATAGTGGGCACCCCTGTCTCTTCCCATTGGTTATGTGAAATTGTTTGGAAAACATGCCCTCTGTATACACGTAGGCAGATGGGGAGGAGTACAACGGTAGTATTACCTGTTGGATTGGTCCAATCAGGCCAAATTTCTCCAGAACTCTAGATAGGTATCCCCAATGTACTCTATCAAAGGCCTTCTCTGCGTCCAGAGTGAGGAGCAGAGAAGGCCTTCCAGATTTTTCAGCTAGATGAAGAATGTTTATCATTCTCCTAGTAGCATCATTTGCTTGGCGGCCTATCACAAACCCCACCTAGTGGCAATTAGTTTGGCATATAATTTGACGTCAACATTCAATAATGATATTGCCTAAAATTTTGTGGAACCAATGGTTCTTTACCTGGTTTTGGCAGAGTTATGATAGAGGCTGTCGGCATTTCTGTTGGGAAGGAGGCTTTGGACATTGCAGCATCAAAGACCTTCTTTAGGTATGGGGATAGTTCATTTTGGAACAACTGATAATATTCGGAGGGATATCTATCTGGTCCAGGTGATTTATTATGGGGCATGCTTCTAATTATTTTTTAAATTTCAGGAACTGTGAATGGTATATTGAGTGTGGATAGCTCTTTTGGGGATATTTTGGGTAGTTGAATTGATGCTTGAAAATATGATATCATCTTATCCGATGGTTGATAGGTTTCTGGGTCGTCTTTAAGATTGTATAGGGCTTCATAATAGTCACTAAAAGCGTCTGCTATTTCTTTAGAATTGGACACCACTTTACCTGGTTTAGGATAAGTCATTTGATGAATTTTTTGTTTTACTAGTTTTTCTTTCAACTGATTCCCCAGCAGTTTCCCCGCCTTGTTGCTGCATCGGTAGTTATTTGCTTTCAATTTGCAAAAGTGGTACTCCTGCTGGGAAATCAGATGTGTTTGTAATTCTTGGCTAGCGTAAAACAATGATTCTCTGTTTTTTTGTGTGGTATTTTGTTTATTAATAGATTCCAGGTTTTGTATTTTATTTAACAGGCCGTTGAGCCGCTCTGCCCGCTGCCTCCTAAGCTTAGAGCTCAATTGTATGAGCAGGCCTCTTATGAACACTTTGTATGTGTGTTCCAAAGTGTAAAGGGATCATTCACCGAAGGAGCATTCAGTTCGAAGAACTCTCTCATGGTGGTTCTGATTGAATTTGTGTTTTCAGATTGTGAGAGCGTATGAATATCATTCCTCCATCTATTTGCTCTCGTTTCGGCGCACACTAATTCCCCCACACTAATGGAAATGGGAGCATGGTCAGACCAAGATATAACATGAATATTGAATGTAACAATCTTTTGCAACAAAAATTTGTCTACTAGAAACAAATCGATATGTGAGTATGTGTGGTGTACATTAGAAAAAAAGGTAAAATCCTTTTCAGACGAGTGCTGACATCTCCACATGTCAAACAGACCAGATGATCTGATAAATTGGGCCTTCTTAATTGGTGACGCAAGGAGTTGGACAAGTCCATGTCTTTATATGGAATAGCATTGAAATCTCCACACAGGATTACATGATCCTATTTCATGGACTCTACTTTAATCCAAATCCTCTTTAAGAAACAGATTTGATATGTGTTCGGTAGGTATACGGTCACCAATGTATATTTAATTTTAGAGATCTCCCACACAAGAATGATGAACCTTCCTGAAATATTTAACCACTTCCCGCCCGCCCACGTCATATGACGTCCTGGGCTTTGGGCGGGTATATCTAAATGATGCCTGTAGTTACAGACATCATTCAGATATTGCCGGTTTCAGCCGGTGAATCTCTACACCATAGGAATAATCATAGTGGCCGTTCCACTGCTTGATCATTCCTATAGGAGGCGAGAGGGGACGTCCCCCCTCCCGCCGCCCTCCGGTGCTTGCTCTGACTCACCGTTCCGATCGGTGAGATGAAGAGTGGATCTGCCGGCGACAGATGTAGATCATAGAGATTTCTGGTGGACCAGATGGTCGCCGGAGTCTCTATGATCGTCGGAGGCCGGGCACGATGTTATGACGTCACGCCCGGCCTCTCCATTCAAAAAAAGGCGCCGCTTCGGCTGGGAAGCGGCAATCGTTTTATTTTTTATTTTTTTATTTCAGGCTTCCCAGCCTAGTGGTGAGATATGGGGTCTTATTGACCCCATATCTCACTATTAAGAGCACCTGACATGTCATATTGCTATTACAAGGGATGTTTACATTCCTTGTAATAGGAATAAAAGTGATCAATTTTTTTTTTTTCAAATAAGTGTCAAAATAAAAAAAAAAATATATAATTAACAATAAAAAAAAAATTTAAAGCGCCGCTGTCCCCGTGTGCTCGCACGCAGAAGCGAACGCATACGTAAGTCCCGCCCACATATGAAAACGGTGTTCAAACCATACATGTGAGGTATCGCCGCGAACGTTGGAGTGAGAGCAATAATTTTGGCCCTAGACCTCCTCTGTAACTCAAAACATATAACCAGTAAAAAAATTTCAAGCGTCGCCTATGGGGATTTTTAAGCACCGAACATTGGCGCCATTCCACGAGCGTGTGCAATTTTGAAGCGTGACATGTTAGGTATCTATTTACTCGGCGTAACTTCATCTTTCACAAAATGCAAAAACATTGGGCTAACTTTACTGTTTTGTTTTTTTTTTAAACACAAAACTGTTTTTTCCCCCAAAAAATGCGTTCGAAAAATTCCTGCGCAAATACTGTGTGAGATAAAAAGTTGCAACAACTGCCATTGTATTCTCTAGGGTCTTTGCTAAAAAAACATATATAATGTTTGGGGGTTCTATGTAATTTTCTAGCAAAAAAATTATGATTTTTACATGTAGGAGAGAAATGTCAGAATTGGCCCGGTAGGGAAGTGGTTAAATGAGACTCAAGAAGTGTGAAAGGAATAGAATCTCTTATGGCTATTACAACTACACCTTTCTATTTGCCATTAATACCTGAGAGAATTTGCAATGGTTAAAAGATGGATGGTTACATAAAGTGAGTCTCTTGAAAGCAAATTATATCGCTTTTAAGTCTGTTTGCTTTCCTCCAGGCCATTTGTCGTTTATGAGAGCTATTTAGGCCTTTCACATTTAGTGATGAGATGTTTAATACCATGTTTGGAATGTGCAAGGTACGCACCTTGGATCTGTATGCATTTGGGTTGATTCTGGGTAGTTCTGGTGTCACCTGGTGTTGGTTTTGTTGTCCTTGTAGTGAAGAGAGGCAGTGACGAAAGAGCAAGAGAAGGAGTGAACGGATGACTGTCCTATTCAGGATGGAAGTCCCGTGATACTGGTCCTGTAAGGATGAACAAGGGGGAAATGAAAAAAAAAAAACAAAGGGAAGGAATGATTCTGTTAGGAATCTGTGCGGATACCAACCGCTATAACTTGGGGGGTAAACACTGAAGGAACTTTGTGGCATTCTTCTGAGCCATCAGGGGATGTATAGATTGTGTAAAAGAACAGTAAACTTTCAGCCTGTTTCATTGTCAGAGCTAGCTCGAGTAGATAGAGGTGAGTGCGGTGCGTCCTCCTCATTGTTGTGTGGATCTAATATTTGCCAGTCTCTCATGAGTCGGAGGCCTTCCTTGATGCCTGCCACCATGTGTGATTTGCCCTCTTTGGTGATCAGCAGCTTGGCTGGGTATAACCATCTGGAAGAATGTGGTGATTAAAAAGTGGTTTGGTTATAGTGACCAGCTGCCTTTGTTGCTGCATGGTGAATGCAGAGAGATCTGCAAAGAAAGATAATTTCTGCAGTTCTGGTGGCAGTTCTTTGCGGCATCTTGTTGCCATCATGAATTGGTCCTTGATGTGATAAAAATGGACCTGCACTATAGTATCTCTAGGAAGGTGAGACGGGATGTTTTTGGGCCTTGGTAGCCGGTGTATAGGTCAATAACAAGGTCCTCTAATGGCTTTTCTGGAATTGCGGCCTTCATGAGATTAAGGAAATATTCTTTCAGATCTGGGGGTTTGACCGATTCGGGAATCCCACGTATTTTGACGTTATTACGTCTCGATCTGTTGGCCAATTTAGCTTTTATACTCATAATCTCATCATCCCTGTCGTTATGGGCATCGACCATATCGTTAAATGTGGTTGCAATGTCGCCCATTTTTTATTTAATTTGGGAGACTCTGTTTGAGACTGCTGAAACCTCTGATTTAAATTGCTGGGTAATGGTCATTATGTCAGCATGCAGAGTGGAGTGAAGTGACACTCTGGGTAGTGTCCAAGGGTAGTGTCATGAAATGGTTCACCCGTTGGTGTCACTGTCGGTCTCTTGGATCGCAGTACCAGTGTCCACCAGTGGGTGTCTTCCAACATCCATCACTTGTAATAAGAGGACTCACCTGCTGGTGGCACTGTTGCATCCTTGGGCTGTAGTACTGGTGTCCACCAGCGGGTGTATTCCGGCAGTGTGGAGCAGGCAGCAACCTCTGCGCTCAGGTGTAACATGAAGTCAAATCACTGCAGTCTGATAAATACCCGGCAAGCCCTCACATCCTTGCCTTGGTGTCTCTCTCCCTGTGCCCTGATCTTGCTGCCTGTTATCTTGACCTTGAGCCTGCATCTGTCCTGACCTGATCCGATCCCTATGCTGAGCCCATCCTGTACTTGTCCCCCCAGTTTACTGATTTCCCTGGATCCCTGCCCTGCAGCCTATCCATCCATCCTCTCCCCGTCCTGTTGGTTCCCCGTCCTTTCCCATCTGACTGACCTCCTGGTGTATGACCTTGGCCTGGCTTTTGTTATGATTACGGTATTTCCCATCCATTTGTATATACCATTCGTTTGTGGGTCTGTGGTTGGTTTTGCACTGTTTATATTTCACTTATTTGTCACCAATTTAATAAACACAATTATTTTTCACTTACCTGTGTTTCTTGTTTCTTCTGTGCAGTCCACACAGTCTGGTCTACTAAATTCCCTGATAGTACACCAAGGCCATCCCTGACCAGACTTGGCTGCATTGAGGAACCATTATGGGTTGTTAGGTCTGCTAATATGGATTTCAATGAAATAATTTATTATTCTCTGCTGGCAGAAGAGGATGGTGAATATTGTCGTCAGATTTTAAAAGGGAGGACTAGTGACCAGCTGATGGAAACTATCCGATCAGCTCATTCACTAGTGGATCAGGGGTATGTCATTTGAAGATGTTCAGCCCCTGATCCAGTTATGTGCAAAACCAGCCCCGTCATGTATTCCCAAAGGAAGTGACGATTTTTCTCCCCCCCTTCAATTATGGCCAAGTTGAATCCCAGGTATGGTTATTAGAGGATGATCCAGCCTATTTTATGGAACATTATTCCTCTTGTTCACAGCAGGTGTTGTCTAATTGCATCCAGTCTGTGCAATCCTTGGTTAGTCAGGCTGTGTGTGAATCGGCGTTTGTTCAACCTGTGCTACAGACATGGTCAGATCTCCTGCACTTAGCTAAGCCTCAACCTTCCAGCCCTGCCATTAATCACCTGCCTTCCCAAGAATCTATCTCCCCGTTGCCTAGGGCAACCTCAGCTACAGCCCAGTTTACTCAGCCCCCTACCAAATACTATTACCCAGTTTCCAAGTGTAGCACCTATCCTGCCTTCAATCCACCCGTCTCTTCTCCTCCACCTGTAACAATCCCACAAAACCCTCCTCCAGCCACAGTTCCTTGGTCTTCCTTCTGCCCAGCTACTTTCTTTTCTTACAGCCCTGCACCTACATGCAAAGCTGCAGTGGCTAAACCAAAAAAGAAACAAAAATTCTTTCCGACCCATGCCATCCTGCCAGTAACCCAACCTGCCTCCACACCAACCAACCTGTTCCAGCCTGCTTTCATGCCAGTTGAACCTGATGACCCACCTAAACCTGACAACCCAGTAACCACCTTCCAATCTAATGTGCCTGCCTTCCTGTCTGATGTGCCTGATGTGCCTGCCTTCCAGTCTGATGTGCCTGCCTTCCAGTCTGATGTGCCTGATATGCCTGCCTTCCAGTCTGATGTGCCTGCCTTCCAGTCTAATGTGCCCACCTTCCAGCCTGATGTCTCGATGCTTGCCTTCCAGCCGGATGTCTCGGTGCCTGCCTCCCAGCTTGATGTCTCTGCCTCCCAGTCTGATGTGCCCGCTTCCCAGTCTGATGTGCCCGCTTCCCAGCCTGATGTGCCCGCTTTCCAGTCTGATGTCTTGATGCCTGCCTTCCAGCCGGATGTCTCAGTGCCTGCCTCCCAGCTTGATGTCTCTGCTTCCCAGTCTGATGTGCCGCTTTCCAGTCTGATGTGCCCACTTTCCAGTCTGTCCTGATGCCTGCCTTCCAGTCCGAAGTCTCGGTGCCCCCTTTCCAGTCTGACGTGCCTGCTATTCAGTCTGATGTGCCTGCCTCCCAGTCTGATGTCCTGATGCCTTCATTCCAGCCCAAAGTCTCAGTGCACGCTTCCCAGTCTGATGTGCCCGCTTCCCAGTCTGATGTCTTGATGTCTGCCTTCCAGCCCGAAGTCTCGGTGCCTGCCTACCACTCTGACGTGCCCGCTTTCCAGTCTGATGTGCCCGCTTTCCAGTCTGATGTGCCCGCCTTCCAGCCAGATGTCTCAGTGCTCTCCTTCCAGCCAGATGTCTTGGTGCCTGCCTTCCAGCTTTATGTCTCTGCTTTCCAGTCTGATGTGTCCACTTTCCAGTCTGATGTGCCCGCTTTTCAGTCTGATGTCTTGATGCCTGCCTTCCAGCCCAAAGTCTCGGTGCCTGCCTTCCAGCCTGATGTGCCTGCCTTCCAGCCTGATGTTCCCGCTTTCCAGTCTGAGGTGCCCCCCTTCCAGCCTGATGTTTCGATGCTTGCCTTCCAGCCGGATGTCTCGGAGCCTGCCTCCCAGCTTGATGTCTCTGCTTCCCAGTCTGATGTGCCCGCTTTCCAGTCTGATGTGCCCGCTTTCCAGTCTGTCCTGATGCCTACCTTCCAGCCCAAAATCTCGGTGCCCGCTTTCCAGTCTGATGTGCCTGCTATTCAGTCTGATGTGCCTGCCTCCCAGTCTGAAGTCCTGATGCCTGCATTCCAGCCCAAAGTCTCGGTGCCCGCTTCCCAGTCTGATGTGCCCACTTCCCAGTCTGATGTCCTTATGCCTGCCTTCCAGCTTAATGTCTCCACTTCCCAGTCTGATGTGCCCACTTCTCAGTCTAATGTGCCCGCTTTCCAGTCTGATGTCCTGGTACCTGCCTTTCAGACTGATGTCTCGTTGCCTGCCTTCCAGCCTGGTTTCTCGTTGCCTGCCTTCCAGCCTGATGTCCTGATAGTGGTGTCTCAGCCTGAAGTTTCGGTGCCCGTGTCTCAGCCTGAAGTTTCGTGCCCGTGTCTCAGCCTGAAGTTTCGGTGCCCGTGTCTCAGCCTGAAGTTTTGGTGCCCGTGTCTCAGCCTGAAGTTTCGGTGCCCATTACTAAGTCTGCTGAGCCGGTGCCCATTACTCAGTCTGTTGAGCTGGTGCCCGTTACCCAGTCTTCTGAGCCGGTGCCCATTACCCAGTCTGCTGAGCCGGTGCCCGTTACCCAGTCTGCTGAGCTGGTGCCCGCTACCCAGTCTACTAAATCAGAGTCCGTCACTCAGCCTGTTAAGCCAGTACCTGTTATTCGGCTTGCCGGACCAGTGCCAGGTGTCCAGCTTGCTGGGCCGGGGCCCGTTACCCAGCCCACTGGGTCAGGGCCCGTTACCCAGCCTGCTGAGCTGGTGCCTGTGATCCAGCCCGCCCTTACAGTGCTCGCTGTTCGGCCTAATGTTCCAGAGCCTGCTGCCCAGCTCGATGACCCGGAGCCTGCTGCCCAGCTCGACGACCTGGAGCCTGCTGCCCAGCTCGATGACCCAGAGCCTGCTGCCCAGCTCGATGACCCGGAGCCTGCTGCCCAGCACGACGACCCGGAGCCTGCTGCCCAGCTCGACGACCCCGAATCTGCTGCCCAGCTCAGTGACCCAGAGCCTGCTGCCCAGCTCGATGACCCAGAGCCCACTGTCTGCTCTGATGTGCCCGCTGTCTGCTCTGTTGTGCCTGCTGTCCGGTGTGACGTATCCGCTGCCCAGTCTAAAGTACCTGATGCCCAGCCTGACATGCCCTCATCCATTGTTTGGTGTGAGGCCATTAACTTTGGACAATTTCATCTAGTGGGAGCGTCCGGAGGCAGCTCCTTTGAGGGGGGTACTGTCATGAAATGATTCACCCGTTGGTGTCACTGTTGGTCTCTTGGATCGCATTACCAGTGTCCACCAGCGGGTGTCTTCCAACATCTAGGACTTGTAATAAGAGGACTCACCTGCTGGTGGCACTGTTGCATCCTTGGGCCGTAGTACCGGTGTCCACCAGCGGGTGTATTCTGGCAGTGTGGAGCAGGTAGCACCCTCTGCACTCAGGTGTAACGTGAAGTCAAATCACTGCAGTCTGATAAATACCCAGCAAGCCCTCACATCCTTGCCTTGGTGTCTCTCTCCCTGTGCCCTGATCTTGCTGCCTGTTATCTTGACCTTGAGCCTGCATCTGTCCTGACCTGATCCGATCCCTATCCTGAGCCCATCCTGTAAATCAGTTTCCTGATTTCCCTGGATCCCTGCCCTGCAGCCTTTCCATCCATCCTCTCCCTGTCCTGTTGGTTCCCCATCCTTTCCCATCTGACTGACGTCCTGGTGTATGACCTTGGCCTGGCTTTTGTTATGATTACGGTATTTCCCATCCATTTGTATATACCATTTGTTTGTGGGTCTGTGGTTGGTTTTGCACTGTTTATATTTCACTTATTTGTCACCCATTTAATAAACACCATTATTTTTCACCTACCCGTGTTTCTAGTTTCTTCTGTGCAGTCCACACAGTCTAGTCTACTAAATTCCCTGATAGGTAGTGTCCATAGCTGGTTGATTTAATGTAGGGAAGTCAGTAATGGAGTCTTGTAACTCCCTGGTGTCATCTAAAGAGGAGTTGAAACTGCTTACCTCTACATTGTCTGCCGGGCTTGCGGACGTCTTTTGTCTGCTCTTAGCTGGACTTGAGGAAGCTCAAGGAGGTGGAGGGTATTGAACATTCCCCTGCTGTAGGCCGTTGTTGCTGCGGCCTCTGTTCTGCTTACTGGCCATTCCGTGCTGTTTATAAGAGCCGCTTGAGTCTCCACTATGTCCGCCGGCGCCATCTTGGACATGGAGACGGCGCGGCTGTATCAGAAAGTCTGTCATCTTTCTTGGCTTGGTGCACTCTTTCCACTTGTGGGATGTCATCAGAGGGTGAGCCTGCTTTAAATGTGATCGTTGTGGGCTTTGATCGAGGCTTTTACGCGTTGTATATCCCCTTTTCTGCTCAGGGTGAGATGGAGCTGTTTCAGAGTGCTTCCATCTGCTCCACTGGCTAGCCACGACCCCCCAGGACCAATTGCCTCTTTGAGAAATTACTTACTTTAGGATCTGACAATTATCCAATATGGGATAAATTTTGGAAACCATGGTATCTTTGGTAAGGTAATGCAAGTGATAATGAATAATACATCCACCACAATACTTTTATAATTCCAAAGGATCCTTATGTGCTGTATTATATCTTCTTTTCTACTTCTGTGATGTTTCTTCACTCTTTTTCTGTTTATGCCTGCCTTTACCTGGCAGACATCATTCATTATCTCATTTTGCAAAACCAATAAAAGTTTAATGAAAAAAAAGAAAAGTTAAGAATGACTGAATGCTCATGCAAATACTGCTGGCCAGTAGCTTTCCTAATCCAGCAATTAACTTCCCTACAGAGATTTCCACAGGAAAACCCTGAAAGGTGTACACTGATAAATGAATTTGGACTCTTTTATCCTTTAGTCTTGGGCTCCTTCAATTTGTGCATGTTTTTTTTTTCTGGTAACCTGCTGGATACCCACTGGAGGGTAGGCCTGTCTGTTGTAAGCAGCATAGCATGTGCCAGTGAGCTCTCCAGATGTTTTTGCCCTCTCACTACTTTGTATGAACTCACATCAAAGTCCTAGCACCTCTTGGATGTTTTTTCTTCTTTGGATTATTCCTTTCCTTGCAGCTTCTAAGCCAAATGTCCATTGGTGTCTACCATC
Organism: Lithobates clamitans; assembly: GCA_037952925.1. NCBI lineage: Eukaryota > Metazoa > Chordata > Amphibia > Anura > Ranidae > Lithobates > Lithobates clamitans. Next base: position 443,496 of record JBBGZY010001182.1, read on the forward strand.
CTTCAACAGTGCACCCAAACCTTCTGTTTCCTGTATAATCTGATTAGAGTACTTGAGTTTCGTTATTTAGGCCATCTCAGCCTTGGACTAGAACTTCTTGTTAAAAAAAATAGCAGTTAAATGAAGGAAGATTTGCTAAATGTTTAAGTAAAATCTAGAAATATAGTAAATTATATAATATATATATAAGTAAATGTTGACTCACAAATGGATACTATTGCTATTTTGACACAAACCCACTATTATGTATACTATGTAGATTTGATATTATTTAGAAAAAAAAGAAAAGAAATAAAGTCCCAAAATAAAAAGGGTTGATGTGGCTTATTTAAAAGAAAAGGGAATGGATCTAGATGGCACTAACTAACAAGCACTTTGTACAGCGGGTGCAACGAAGGAACAGATGGCAGTAAGAGGACAGTTTCTTAATGACCTGATACACAGTCAATCAACAGAATGCCACAAAAGAAATTCCATATCATTCTGGTCATTATCAGGAGAATTTTAATTGAAGCAATAAGGTTATTTCATCTTTGCTAGATTCAAACTAAGTAATAACACAAGCAGGCATCCTCAACTGCTATTCTTTAATTAAAGCAACAAAATTTGTTATTTTAGCTGATTTTGTAATGTCATATGATTAACCAAATTCTTGGCAATTATGTTTTAATTGTACATAATAGCCTATAAATCTGAAGCAAAGCAGGACAAGCAGAAACTGTTATCTCTTCTGTATAGATACAAATAGTGTTTCAAGCAAATGAAGTGGTATAATGTGAAAATAAAAAAAAACAAAGTACACAGAAAGAGCTCATGTTAGTGTAAATTTGCTTTACTGTTACACTTTAACAATTATTGTTTTAACCACTTGCCGACCAGCTGCCGTAGTTGTACTGTGGCAGAATGGCACAGCTGGGCGAAACAATGTTATGTAACGTCGCTTTGCCCTGTGGCCACTAGGGGACGCGCACATGCCCCCCACTCACCCCCCGAGTGATGAAAGTGCCCGGCGGTCACGATCATCGCCGGGCTCCCGCGATCACCGCTGACACACGGAGAACCGGGATCTGTGTGTGTTCTGCGTGAAATACAGTTTCCGGTTCTCTGAGGGCAGAACAGACAGATCGTCTGTTCATACAGGGTATGAACAATGATCTGTCATCTCCCCTGTACAGTCCCCTCCCCCCTCAGTTGGAACACTCACTAGGGAACACATTAACCCCTTGATCGCCCCCTAGTGTTAACCCCTTCACTGCCAGTGACATCTTTACAGTAATCAATGCATTTTTATAGCATTTTAATGCAAATGGTCCCAAAAATGTGTCAAAATTGTCCAATGTGTACGCCATAATATCGCAGTCCCGATCGCCACCATTACAAGTAAAAAAAAAATTAATAATAAAAATGCCATAAAACTATCTCCTATTTTGTAGACGCTATAACTTTTGCACAAACCAATCAATATACGCTATTGCAATTTTTTTTTACCAAAAATATGTAGAAGAATACATATCAGCCTAAACTGAGGAAAAAAAAAATTTTTTTATATATTTTTATGGGATATTTATTATAGCAAAAAGTAAAAAATAATGCGTTTTTTTCAAAATTGTTGGTCTTTTTTTGTTTATAGAGCAAAAAATAAAAACCGGAGAGGTGATCAAATACCACCAAAAGAAAGCTCTATTTGTGGGAAAAAGGACATCAAATTTGTTTGGGTGCAACGTGGCATGACTGCGCAATTGTCAGTTAAAACGATGCAGTGCCGAATCGCAAAAAGTGCTCTGGTCAGGAAGGGGGTAAAATCTTCCGGAGCTGAAGCAGTTAAGTCATAAAATAGAGCTGTACCTTCTAATTTTGTTTTAAGCATTACATTTCTGACTGTCATATACTGATAGAATGCAGCTCTTTAAAGGGGAACTACAGGAAACAAAGTTCTCTCTACCAGAGAAAATCATTGTATTTTAGTGTGTAACCAGCAGCTTGGTACCACTACATGGTGTATTTAAACAGCTATCTTTCCTGAAATATGTCATTCTAATAATTTTATAGAATTTATAATGCACAAAAAGGACTGGGATAATAAATGGATGGAGGAATCTTGGATGGTGAGTCAGGTGCATTAACTTAGTGCATCACCTAGGTGCATCAACTTTCCATGTTGAAAAATTTTCTTTTTTTTTTCCTCATATCAATTAATGAATATTTAGCAAATTGCATGCAAATATGCAAATAAGTGAAACAGGGCAATATGCTGAAATTGTATTTAAAACGGTTCCCGTTTTGAAAGAAGCCACCAGCCATAATAATGTAATTAAGCTTTAACCTAACTGGTTAGTTTTTATTATTTATTTTCAATAAATAATCTATATGCCTTAATGGACTGTTTACCTATGGATCACAATCTGGTATATTCCATCAAGCTGAAATCTTCACATCTATCTATCTATGTATCTATGTATCGATGTATCTATCTATCTATCTATCTATGAAATAAGTTAGAAGAATTGCTGCACTTAAAATTGTATTTGTTCCATAATTTCAAAATAGTTACATAGTAAAGTGTTCAAAGAGATTTCCGTTTCGGGCTCACATGCTTATGCCCTTCCTCAGATCAGAACACATCTAACATCACAATCATATTCATTAGAATGTAAACATTTTTGAAATAATCACATATGGATCAATTTTGTGGTTAATTACTCATTAGTATAATTGTATTCCTTCATGGGTTCATTTTTTTCAAAGCCACTGATACAGAAATGGTTAATCAAGCAGACAGTCATCTCACTATTCCATCTGAAACCATCATATTGTTAATCTGTCAAAGAACGTATATGAATATAATGATCTAGATATCCAAAAATAATATTATTATTATATACAACAAAAAAAAGAGTGAGTATAAACAATTCTAAAAAGAAAAATTAAAAAAGAGGAAAAAGGGAGAAGGAATAAATATCCCTAATCAGTTATACAAACAAGTATAGATCTAAATCTGCATTTAGTCCTTTTGGAGCAATAGTATTAAGGAGATGTATCAAATAAACCTCACCTTTTCTTAAAACCAACTCCCGATCACCTCTGAGAAATTTAAATGTCCCTTCTTTAAAAAGTGTCTAGCCAGGGATAATTGCACTAATTTGTCTCTAATCGAGTATTTATGCCTAGCTATGCGGTCTTTTGACATTTTGTGTAGTTTCTCCAATATAAAGTAACCCACATGGGCATTTTATGGCATAGATCACATAAGATGATTGACAGGTGTCATGGCCTTTAATTGGAATATCAAAACCTTTGTGGGGGTGTGATATACTTTTTCCTTTAATCATTGAATTACACTGAATACATGATAAACAGGGAAATGATCCCATGTTTTGTGGTCCCAAAAAGGTTGTTGTAGGAGTGGAAGTAAAGCGTTGATCTGATCGTACTAAACGGTCTCTCAATGTCCTACCTTTTCTATAGGAGGGTAGTGGTGGATTAGAAAATTAATCTATAGTGGGATAACTTTCTCTCGATAAGCTCCAATGTTTTTAAATAATGTTAAAAATATCATAAGAAAAAGGATGAAATTGTGTTACAAAAGGAATTATTTTAGTATGTCTACTGCTGAGCCTACTATTATTTAGATTTAGACGTTCTCTTTTAACTGCTGCTTCTGGATCATTTCTACTAATTAGTTTAGTTTCCATTTCATTTAATCTTTCTTCTTGACATCGTGGATTACTGACTATTCTTTGCACTCTCATTAATTGACTCCTGGGGATAGAGTTGAAGACTCCTTGAGGATGAAAACTGTCATAGTGTAACAATTGGTTGCAATCTGTACTTTTAACATACAGATCACTTTAAATTTTGGTCTTATTCACTTTCAACATGGTATCCAGGAAGGGAATTTCCACCCTGCTGTGTACCATATTGAACTTCAAATTGGGAATAAGGTAATTAAGCTACTCATCAAATAATAAAAAAGGTTCAAATGTCGCCACCCCACACAGCAAACAT